>SAYR01043244.1:788231-862550 GCA_004382745.1 Argopecten irradians irradians
AAAAGAATTATTTTGCTTCAGAGACTCCCATTATTAACGGGCGCTTTTCCATTTATCTGCCACCAAAATTGCATTTATATCTCAAATAAACGCAATCTAACAATTCTTTGATTGTTAAATAATGTCAAAGTTATGTTTTCCAAAAAATAATGCTAAACAATGTGGCGAATATGTCATCCAACATGTATTCAAGTATTGATTTCAGATAATTTCAAAGCAATTGCATTTCGATGTAATGATGTACACTGAATCAAATTATTGTAATACTGACAGAGATGAATTGAATATTTTCATGTATTTATATCAAGTATTTCCATGATGATTGAAATTAATATTTGTTATCCAAAAATGCCATTTATTTCAAAGAAAAAAAATAAATAAAGAATAAAAATAGAATATACTTTAACGTTGTAGTTTTTTTTACTGTAAACGTACTTATTTTATAGGTAGTTTAATTTGAAGCGTGATTTCATTTACAACGCTACATTTTGTTAAAAGATATTTTATATCGGCGTTTATACATTGTAAATTATAATTTACAGTTTTTCGCATTTTTGCGCTAAAAATAAGTACGTTTTTAGTATAATATGATGAGACGACTCTCTTGTCTGTTTTGATTTGCTTCTCAATACTCTATAATGTGGTCACGTGATGTAATGTCATAAAACTCAATATCTATACAAACTGTTCCAGCTAGTTCAGTGGAGAAGTTCATATATATCATTCAAGAACCATGTAATAAACGTTTGAATGTTCACTTAGTCTATTTATCAAAGGTAATCGATTCCCCCAAAAGGATGGTCCGTATCCAAACCTTCCGATATGCGGTTGATATCAAGATAACTTCTCTATACATAACGAAT
Source organism: Argopecten irradians irradians (assembly GCA_004382745.1). NCBI lineage: Eukaryota > Metazoa > Mollusca > Bivalvia > Pectinida > Pectinidae > Argopecten > Argopecten irradians. Next base: position 789,095 of record SAYR01043244.1, read on the forward strand.
ACAAACACACACACACAAATGTAACAAAAGCATATAAAGAGAAATGAACCAAACGTTCTACAATAGTTGCTATAACAGCAAGTCTTTTCACCACATGGTGAAGTGCCCTAATTATCAGTATCATTTATGCTGACCTCTGTTGGCGGCATGCTCCTAGGGGTTCACTTACGATCTCTACACCTCTTGACTATCTCATAGTAAAACTAGAGGCAACAGAATAGAACAGGTAATTTAGTCATTTGATGAACATCAAAAGAGCCGTATAACGGTACACTGTGGTTGACTGTGTGGCTTTGATATTAGGCGTCGCTCTCTCTACATAGTCTTCAAAGTTGCAATTTGCTGTTGGCAAACATTTTTGCTGCGTCTAGCCAAATATGAAAAATTTGCTTAAAAATTACCATTTTTGAGCTTGAAATCCGATTTTTTCATTTCCTGCGTAAAAATAGCTACATATATTGGATTATATGGTCCTGATATGTATTTGTTGTTCTATTGTGGTCATTTTGATGCATCATTTGTCTTCTTCGGTTGAAAAATGTCAGTGTTATGACTATTTTCAATTTTTTAGTGAAATTCGAGATGGCGCCATCTTGATGACGTGCATGGGGCATGTGGCATGTGCAACCCCCCCCCCCCCCCCCCCCCCCCCCCTTAGATCCCGGCCTATAACACCTGCCATTTGAAATGAACTCTCAAGTGTATTATCTGTTACCAATACCTAATTATGCAAAGAAATTTAAAGCGATACAAAAACCGTTAAGGAAGATTGACATAATCATATGATTGCATAAGAATCGCTAACGTAACACTATATAAAATTGTGTTTGACACTTGCATATCTTCTCAGAGGAATGCTAAAGGTATGAATAAAATGAAATCCGAAATGTATATTGTAACTTCAATAAGGGGATGTTTAAGGAATATAATGTGTATAAAACATATATATTACGTAAATTCAACGCAACAATACAAAACACATTAGTTGTACTGTAGTACTTGAAGTATTTTAAAACTTATTCGTTATCAAATCTATTTACCTGGCTGATAGGTCTTTATCTTTTGTTTGATAAACTAAGTTGGTTAAACTATATCTCTTTAATTAACAAACACATACAGGTATATATACGTTTCATATACAAATAAGAACGTTAAGCTACACGCATCTTTTCTAATCAGGGTATAATAAACTAGTTTTAACTTGCTCCAGATGTGAGCTGAAGGAGAGCTGCCGACACTAGCTTGTACTAAAATAAGAACACCCTGATCTGACATAATGACATCTACATAAACACTACCAGGAAGCTATTTACAGTTCGTGGAATTCCAGGGGCACACATATAAACCTGTTTTCTGATGGACGAAGCTTGGTGGATACTCGACTGACTGACAAGTGGCGGGTGTTGGTGGTGACGAGTGAATTAAGTATTTATAATAGCAAAAGAATGGGATATTAAGTATAATTTGGTGAGAAATTATTCAATTCGTACAAGTGTTTAAACTATCTTTAAAGAAACTACTGCCTCTGATATATCTACATGTGTATTGCGTACTTTATGAAGCGAATCCAGCATTGTAAATACAGGTACAATGTAAGTCTTACGACACAGTGAACCTAAATCGAAAGTACAAAATCCACATCCGTATTTTAGATTGATTTTAAGTGACATCTTACATAAGGTTAATGAGTGAATGTAATGACCTGTATATCAGTGCCCATTCTCATTTCACAATGTTATGGTCAACAACCATTTGAGCAAATTTGGTTTCGTTTTAAAGTCTAAAAATAGATATCCGCGTATATAATCAAGGGGGACAACCTACTTCTCTAGAACAGTGTGTTGTACATACATTCTCCATTTTCCCACTGCATTAGAGCACATGATTTACGCACTGTATCAATTTGAAGGTAACTCACCTTTATTTTTATTCGTTTACATGTATTTTAAATGTTTTTTAATGTTATTTTTCTGTTTTAACTATTGTTTACAACTGATATCATAACAGGAAAAAATGGTTCTTGTTAACATATAGATAAGCAGAAAATAAAATTCGCATTTCAAACAATTTTAAAAATTACATCAATTTCATTGAATAAAAATTACAGTAGATTGACCTGTATACTTATGATCTTCTCTAATACCAAATAGATTTTTTTCATAGAAAGGGATGAAACAAGTCTAGGACAAGTGATATAGAAAGAGCAAAGAATGGCATCATCGCGGAAAAATGCAATGGGCACAACCACTTTCGTAAAACAAATGTCTATAATTGGGTACATAAAGGAACAAATACTGCCAAAGATAAATCACTGGGAAGAAGACATCAAGAAAACAAAATCAAAAATGAGAAAGGTGAAGGAGGAGAAAGAACGGCCACGACTCGTGATTGACTTGATTAACTCAATGAAAGACGCAGTGAATGACTTTCAGGTATAATTGGCAGTCTATTAATATTAATATATAAAGTTACAAATATTGATAACAGTAATAATAATAACTATAAATTTTTAGGTATCGCAGATAATAATTTGCATGAAATATGATAAAAAATGATTGGAATGATTAAATAGTGTAATTATATTAATTATTCATTATTTACTGAAAAAACCACAAATCATGTATATTGATAAGTCTATCACCACTGAACATGTACGTAAAACTCATATTTTTTATAGCATAAGCTCACAATAAAAATGTTTTTTGTCTTTTTCATACGTCTATAAGAAAAGAAAAATCCGAGAATGGCACAGAAACCAATGGAATAGTGTTTTTATCAAGTACACGTAGTCTGAAAAAGTATTTTATCGGTACTGTTTGATCCACCATTAATTTAATTCCACCCGGTTATGAAAAACATGTTTGTAAACTCTTGTGAGAATCAGCACATAGTTTTAAAAATAAATGATATTCTCATGAAATAAGTGACATCAATGCCACAGAACCAAAAAAGCAACACCAATGAGAAGGCCTTGCCTGTTGTCTAATCCTCTTGACTGTAAATAATATATCACTAAAATTTGTTGAAATTGAAATTGAACACCAATGCTTAGTTAGAAGGTTAACAGTAAAAGGCAATACCTAACATACAAACCAGGTACATACTAATGTAGCAAATACATGTTTAGTAAAATTGACAGCATATATAGCGTAGATAAAAAACGTTAATCACATCTAAAATACATTAGTAAAAGAGTCAAATTAAACTGCACTTTTAATGGTTCAGAATGTATCCTGTATTGTTGGTAGAATAGTGACACCGAAATAGAATTGAGAGGGTGAGAGGGTGGTAATAGTTTTGTTATCGTGCTTTGTTTCTTTGCAGTAAATGCACCAAACAGTATGGGACCATTATTTATATTTATTTTTTATTTCTAGGTGACATTGGGTTGCAATCAAACCGATGTTCGTAATGACATTCTAAAGTGTTCTTCGGTATCTGTATCAGAAGATATACAGAATAAAATGCCAGAATGGCGAAAATGCGTACAGGCAATCATAAAACCACCGGGAAAAGGAAGAGAATTTAAGGACATCGAACAAATGCTGCATACGTTCCAATATCAACTACATTTGTGGATGGTATGATGTTATCAATTCATAGACGTATATTAAATCTATTCCAAGAAAACTACAAGTATCATGTTGTGTAATTGAGTCTCCTTTCTCTTCTGTGTATGGCCTACTTCATGCCAGATAGACGGCCTTTAGCCTGAATCTGTATGTAGAAGGGGGACACAAATATACTTAATATTTGCGAAATTGATATACCAATAAAAATAAGCTCATTTTATTGACGCTACTATGTTCAATATTTTCATTTTACAAAAAATGTTACATTCTTGCTGTCAATTACTCTATTTTCTTTATAAAAAATGTAATCATATTGGAAATAAGATGTTTTTTGTGTCACTGTCCATGAATGTTTGTAACATGTACCACTGTGTTGTTTTGTAGTGAAAAGACCTATATAGGCAATATCTGCTGTCTAATCCCATTGACTTTTGTCAATAAAACTGTTTAAAATTTGAAATTGAAATTAGACATATTATTGTACGATCAACTAAGAAGACTGGTTTAGTTTAGATTGGTTTATTAGCCTTAACTTCGTATCATCGACAGCTAAGGTCATTCAAGGAAGGTGTGTGCGTGTCTGTATGTGTTGGAGGCTACGATATATTCGCGTGGTGTCTCCTTGTAATAGATGAACTCTTGCCACTTTTTTAATGCTACCTTACTAAAGTATGCCGCCTAAGATACACACACACGGATACATTATACTGACAACGGGCGAACCAGCCGTCCTACACCCTTAATGCTGTATGCTAAGCAGGACCATACACTGCCACTTTTATAAACTAGAGTATGTCGCAGCCGGGAACAGAATTCGGATCCTTTCTCACAAAAACAAACGTTTAACTCAAGGATAAATATTACATGGTGTCAAGGGAGACATATTGAATAAGAAAGGATTTAACCCATATTGACTCTTTGCATTAAAATTTATATCTTCATATCATGTTTTGTGCAAAATGTTGTTTCTTGTTATAGAAAGTTGGAATGATTTTTAACAGTAGGAAAACAAAAATCCGTTATCTTTTATAATTTCATGGAACGAAGAAGCCGAAGAATAAACTCACGTAGGCCGATCTTCTGAATTATACAGCTATGGTACAAAATGTTTCGTTTTCTATTTAGCTTAAATATGACGTGTTACCTAGATTCACTCGAAAGATCATTTCATATCTTTATTTGATAATTTTGTAATTTTAATATTTTTTTTGTAAAATGTTTTCCTTTAATCTTTTTCTAATAAGTTAGTTTTTCATATACCGATATGTCAATAATGAATATTAATTTTAAGCAATGATATTGGTGTTTTAGGAAAAGCTTGTTCGGATATCTTCAAACAATCAGCAGACGACACAGCAGATGGGTCAGCATTCAGAGAATAATACAACAATTGGCGAACAGCACCCAATTGTGCAGCAGCCGACTCAGCGTTCATCGGATATTCCCTTAAATAGTACACCGGTTGGAGGGGATAGCATTCTTAAAGAAAAGAATAAAAAACTAGAGAAAGAGGTATTAGATTTACAAATGAAGTTTGATTCAAAAGTGGCAGAAAATCTACAAAAGAATGAAAACGAAAATCTTCTGAAGGCAAAAATTGACCATCTAAGAGAAGAGATCAGGGAACAAGCCAGGAAAATACAGGCAAAAGAAAGAGAGAAAGACGAACTCTTAAACAGGTCAGTTCTAAATTTTGCAGGGAATAATATTTTTTCACTTATTATACTTATTGAAATGATTGAGGATCAGTTAAATCATCACTTCTCTTCTACGAGTCGTAATCGGGACCTCATGGCTCTGAACATTGGTCGTCATTACAATGTGGAAAGCTTATTACAATTTAAATATTACTGACATTGCATCAAAACTCCTTTGTAAATGCCATGTTTACCAGATAATCAATAAATATTGCTTCTTTTAACACAAAGTAAATCATCGATTTTTGTGAAACCGTTATTTAGACTTATGGTAGTGTTGATCTAGGGTTGAAGTAACCACTCTTTGACTACTGTGGATGCAATTTATTTATATATGTGAATTTGATTTAAATGCAGAAGGTAAATATATGTAAAGGACTATGTACGGTTTGGGCGTCTTTTATGGCAACAAAATCCTTCGGTCTTTAAACTAAGTGTTAAGAAATAAGTTGTAGTGTCTGAAATATTCAGTACATTGCTGATTGAAATGGAATTGGTCTTATCTGATAATATATAGTTATTAGTAGCAGTCTGACATCACAAGTCTGCTATACGTTGAATATCTTTGTTAAAATAGTAATCACTTCAGATAAACGTCGGCAGTTTAGATGAAAATTCGCCTCTATGATTTTGTTCTAGAGTTTATTTCGTTTGGAAAGCCTTTGTATAGGATATTTCAGAAAAGATACCGCCTTGACGTAAAAGAAAGTTTACACTCGGGCCCTCAAAGGTACAAACACAGTATGACGATGGATAAAAACAATAAAAGATACGTACATTTCCGCTAAAATCTTGGTTTAAAATGGTTTCACAGGTTACTGACATCTTCATGAATAAAGATCGTAGTGTCAATGCCAACCAGGACACAGTGCGCACGACTTCGAGAATCCTAAAATACTAATCCTAAATAAGTTTTCTATAAAAATGTTATGAAATATAATTATAAACCGACTCATTTGCACATGATAAAGTATATCCTAAAATCTCAGTGGAAAGTTATCCATAATACGTAATTTTGTGACTCTGAAAATAGACGAAATTAGTGATCTTGGCAGTACTGTAATGGCTGCCGTGCGATTGGGATAATCTACGAAAGCAAATGTTTAATTTGGTTATAATCACGCATCGCAATGTGTCTTACCAAGTAAGCCTTGCTAATTGCATAATAAAATATCAGTATTATAGTTTGGGGGACTTGGAATGTAGTCTGTAATGCGTGGCGACCGTGTTTTTCTTGTGGCGGTCGAAAATGGAGTATCGACGGAGGAAAATACATGAATCCATATATTTATATCTCCAAAAGTGCATTCTGTCCTCCTACCACTCTCCCTTTCCTCAGCCCTGACTTAATTCTCTTTCTTCCCTAATCTCCTCCACCATTTGTTTCTCTTTCCTGCACATCTGCATCTATGTTCCTTCTCTCAACTGCCTTTTCTCTCTTTTATAAAAATAGGGAATGTTACCATGATTCTAGGTAATGCAAAATGAAATAGGAGATTTCAGAAAAGATGGCGATGACGCTACACAAAGGTCCAACTCCGTATATCTGTACACATAACCATGGAGGGAACACATTTTATTGTAATAAATGTTACGGTAATCCAAAAATTAAAGCGCCGTTTTAATTAAAAAAATAAAATATGTAAGAATAATATATGGGTCAAAGAAGCAATATCAACAGTGTTTTCCAGATAACACTGGATTCTTATATACATGTGTTTGTAGGATACGAATTACTTTAAGTAGTAAATATGATGCAAGGAAGTAATTCTAACAGTGTGGACAAAATATTGTCGAATTTTCCAGGCGATCTGCCCCTTTGGAAGACACAAAAAGAACAAAAAATATAAATATTCAGAACGGTCACGAATGTTTGTTTTTTATATTTCTTTTATTTTCAAAAACATTTCATTGTAATGCTTTATAGCAACTAAACATATACAAATTAGATATTGTGTCGCAAACATCCATCTACTCATTCACATACAAAGTTGTTTTACTGATTTTATACCTCGATTTTCCTAGTTTGCAAAGTATTATTACTTTTGATTTTGTCTGTGTAACCTATTTAATTTTTGGGTCTTTTTTTTCGTTTTTCATCTTTTTTTCTCAAACTAACTAGATAATATAAAAAGAACATCCAACAGGAGTTTAGTTATGTCTTTAAATGAGCATACCTCTAAAACGAAACGATGTTTAAGCTGTCTTTACTAGACAAATGCGCGGTAAATCATGTTCAATGTCATTAACGCGTTAATGTTAGCTGTTTTCTTATTACTGTTGATATATATGTTCGGTGTTGTGGTTGAAGTAAGTGGTAATTATATGTTGGATATGCATAAATTTGTTTTTGTTGACCATAATGATAATAACATTTTTAAAACAACTCCTGTGTGTAAACCTCAAGACAGTGTTTTGGATGGCATGGGTCACCGATAGGCCTATCTTCGGGTTTCATCCTGGAAATGTTTGGATTTTCATCATCTACTTTGTATTGGTATAGCATTCAATAACTAATAATGATGAGATTTATTATTATACTAATCATATTTATCAACATAGGAGTGTGTGATATTGATTTAGTGTAAAAACGCATATTATCAATAATGAAGCTGATTTTTATCGTCTGAATATAGTTTCATTTCTTATGGAAACTGTTTGATTAAATAGAGGTTACGCAACGAGTATGGTTATATTCTTTTTAATGTTTAAGGTACAAAAGATACAAGCGTTATCTATAACTTACAATTAGTAAATAAATTTTATATTCATCAACCACGAGCAGTTTGACTAAGGCGATAGGAATATGACTAGGGTACCGTAAACGTATGCAAATATGGGTATTGACATTTTCATGAATGTTCAAAAGTAATAATTTAATTCGATATCCAATGTTAGTACATCACGTGACAGAATACTGGATTCTGATTGGCTACACACATGGGTACTATTTGCAATAGTGCCCGGGCAAGCGGGCACTATTGAAGTGGCGCGAAATTGAACGTGAATGTATTGTGACGTCACCATTACATGACGTAATTATAACGTTGCGCTTCAACCAAGACGTCAAGATGGCGGACCGACTGTTGTGTGCGGGGATGGAAACAAAAAATGATGCTTTTATACAAAGACAGATCACTCGTTGATCTTCTTTTAATCTTCATGAAGCTGAATCCCGGTTTATAGAAACAGGTTTCTGCGATAATTCATATGTTATATACCTTTAATGTAACATTGTAGCGTTGAAATGAAGATAGCGTTGCGAAGTGTCGCTTGACGTGCTTTTGATACGGTGATATTAGAACGGGTCTCATGTGAGGGTGATGTACTAAACCCATTATGGCCTGGTTGAGAGGGCACTATTGCCTCATAGTATTGTCTCGTGATGGGATAGTGCCCTCGCCTTCGGCTCGGGCACTATTCCATCCCTCGAAAACACTATGAGGCAATAGTGCCCTCTCAACCAGGCCTTAATAGATAATTAATTGGCAGAAGAGTGGTTGTCAATTCATTCGCTATTTCCAAATTGGTACATTAATTTATAAGCTTACCTTCTCCATGTAGCAAATATTTGTCCAGACTTAATAAAATAATCTTTGATTATCAATGTGGTACGCCAACCAACCGAATTTCTAGAAAATTAATTATTCATAACAGAGAGAATGGTGGTTTAAAAATGCTTCATTTAGAATCTTTTCTAAGTCTTTAAAAGTAAGCTTAATAAGAAGATTCATGAAAAATCCAGATTTTAATGAAATGAAATCGAACTACATTTGTCTAACACAGGTGACGAAGTTTTTAAATTGACGTCAAAAAGAACTTATAATTTTTTCTGGAAAGTGGTTTTTCTTATTCTTTCAGAGATCAAACATTTTTTCCGCCCATGCATATTTTGAAGGAACCATTATGGTTCAACTCGTTTTACTATTGATATAAATACAGTTTATTGGAGAGATCGGTATAACAGAGGTACTGTATAATGACTTTTCATGATGTGTTGGATGAAGATGGATGTTGTTTTTCTGATTCTAAATTTTGTTACTTTTATCAATTCTAACCTCCTTTTACTTTGTTTGAAGGATTAAAGAAAACGATAACAAAAATAAAAACATCTTTAAAAGAAAATACAAACATTTTTACCACAAATGCTATCACGTAAAATGTGATACAAAGCCGGATGATAACATACACATTTGCACAACGAATTCATAAGGACAATGAATAGGGCATTTTCAAAAGCAAAAGGTTAATAGGATTGATAATATTTGCCACGTTTTTAATCAAAGTGAATTAATCAAAATGCATACCTTCTGCTAGTTGTCTTTGAAAAAGCGTCAGGATAAAAACGTACAGTACTGGCTTGGTAGGTATCATCTTTAGCAGCTGTTGACTGTCGTCAGTATTTATCGAATGTGGATGATTGATATCGTCATATACTGTTAAACATGGAGCTCCGAGGTGAACGATCGTTTTAAAGCGTGTACGCCCGCACCGACCTGCGTATCATTGGGCTATAATATCCTTATACAAATACATTAGCCATGGCATGAATATTCATCACATTTCCGGCAAGGCTCCGCCTCTCATTTCTATGGTTCATTGTGTTATTTATTTATGTTTCATTATATAGTTTGTTCATTGTTGCGTCATTTAAAGAGGTGCAAAAAGGCCAATGTATGTTTGTCAACATAGACTAGTGCATGTAAACAAAAAGCTAAACGCGGTCAGTGGACTACTAACCAAGACAAAACCTTACATAAGACATGTCTAGGGAGTAGCACATGGATGGTTGAAGCTATCTCAAAGACTTACTCAAATAACATAAGTACCAAAATCAAAGGTTTAAAAACCAACAAATGGTCTTAGTTTTATTTCTATACAGTTACATGTTATTTGAATCATGCCAAGATTAAACTTGATTATTGCGCCGAATTATCGCGGACATGGACATGTGACACTATTAGTTATTAAATATGGACCTTTGTTTAGGTCAATATGGTTTTATACCACCGATGTAGAATATAAATGTCTGAAGGTCTAACCAGAGGTAATATTTTCAATGTTACCAGGGCGGAATAACACCATATGAACCGAATGAAAGGTCCCCTTTTAAGCATTGATATCACTATTTTTCAAAGTCATCGAAGTATGAAGCGTAGCGGAAAATGACAAAAGTTTGCAAATTTCCTTCATACCCAATGCAATTAAAAAATAGTGATATCAATGCTTATAATTAATATTCTAGACTACTTGATTCAATAAAATACGTTTACAGGTACGATTTAGTATTTAGTATGAAAACAAATATTATTTTTATATTACATATGTAGAGTTCCTTTTTTGCAATTTGATAAATATTGTAATTCATTGATACGGCACCGCCGAATATACTGTGTTTCAGATGCTGTATAGGTACTATGTCTGTGGAACTTTCCTATTTAGTATCTGTAGCCAAGTTTAAAATTGTGGTATGAATGGTCATTTGGAACCCCTTTTATTTTATGTCCTTTATACATAAACCTCTTATCCCCTGTACCATGGATAGTCTTTATAAACAGGTTTGACTTATAACTGTGAAAGGATGTTGTTTTAAGTAATATCAGGTAATTATTATGAAAACTGCTGTATCAACCACAACTTGACTTTGTATAGCATGGTTAAACATGACGCGATCTGATCAATGATGATGTTAATGTTACATGATATTAATATTACAATGATAAATAGACATATTTGTAAGGTTTTATATCATTCTTTATTGGAAAGGTCACGGGGTCGACCGTTTATACTACTGAACCTTGTGAACTTACGTTTCTAATGTAAGATATGTTTAAGAAAAACAAGTTGAAACATTATTTAACAAATAGAAATTACTCTTGTTTTTAAAACGTGTTCAAAATCCACATCAAACTCAATATACACTGGATCACAACAGATTAGGCAAGGGGATACTTTCTGGTGAATAAAACAATGGATGAAATGGAGCGCCCTGTTGGACACAGTAGAATAAAAAATGTAATAAGTAGATCTTGTTATTGTTATAAGCGCTAGATAACTAATTGAAAATACAATGTGTTGATATCGTAATCTTTGACTTCTTTCTATACAACGTTGTCTACTATAACTGAATAAACGTGACCTAGCCAGTTTGACCCTAGGATGTAATCATCTTCAGCAGATCATGTCAAGATCCTTATGCAGTACTAAACATCAATTTCATGTTATCAAATCTTTTAAAAATCATAGTTTTCAGCAAAGTATTAAAGTTTTTAATGCTAAAATAGAATAAATGCTTAACTAGGTCACTGTGACCTATTTTTTGAATTTTTCATCTGTTTTCTGAACTGAACTTCACAAACCCAATATTTACAGTCAAAACCTGCAAAAAATGTTATCTATATTCTAATTTTTAATTAATTAGAACCTAAATAATGAAAATGTGAATTTTCATCCTTATCTCTGAAATTATCATGATCGCAGAAAAAATCGGATATTCTGAATAGCATACAATATGCAGCTGACCCTAATGTATATTCATGCAAAATATTTGACTTATCATTGACTGGCCATAAAACGGCCCAAAGTGATACCCCTCCTTTTATACTCCAACAGGTCACATTATATTGATAGCCGGCAAACCAGTCGTCACACTCTCGGTAGGCAGGAATTATGGTGTATCACTGTTAGAGGAGGAAAGAACAGTCGGAATTTTCTTCACGGCGAGCGCTAACTGAAGACAATAATTGAGACGACATTAAGAGGGAAATTTGCTGACCATGCAGCAGGTGCAAATTTTACGCCCTATCTGCAGGTTTCTTTGTTATATTACCTAAACCAGATGCATGTATCCAACATGGAAAGAATCGTCATATCCTGTATTCACTGATTATATTTGTTTGATATCATATTTATGGACATTTTAGTGATACCTTATAAACAAACACACCAATTGTACACTGTTCTCGCTTTGATATTAGGTTTCAAATGTAGAAATTAAAAAAAAGCAAATTTCAATAGAAGACATCAAATAATGCTGACATTCAATTTCAGTGTCCAGGTACTTGATGATGCATATCCAAAATTAAAACTTCGAACATATGTTATACATTTATTTTACAAATCTACAAATTTTAGAAATTTATTTTATCATAAAGTGTGGTCTTAACATTTAATGCTGTTTTATAAAAAAATAAAATTAAGATAAATAAAGAAAAAATCAGGAATATCATCAATATGACAAAAGCATGTAACTAGGGAAACTATAGCGTTGTCGTATTTAGCCTACCTTAGTATCCTATCTTTATATAGTCATGTGTGTAAGCAGTAAGTACATTTTTAAACCAGGAAAAACTTGACAAAGCCTGATTTCTTAGTTAAATTTGGTTGGAAGGGAGAACTTTAAACTTTAAAAATATATATGGAAAGAAAAATAAAAAATAAATCTCCTTTCAGATTAAGCGATATCAGTTTTTCAGACAACTGTTATGTGTATTTTTGTCTTTACCAAAGTCGAATTGTAGGATGACAATAAGGCTGTGACAATGGAACCACTTAACATGTAAATAAGAACTGTAGGTATAACTGATTGTTATATTTAGCGTTTACTAACTTTGGTGCCACTTCCCGTGTTTGTGTATTCTCGACATTTTGTTATTTGTATTTAGTTCGAAAATACCTTTCCCAGTTCTGTAGCTTTGTACATGTACATTCTTATCGTACCAACCATAACTACCAGTTTGTGATACCATTTAAATACATTTTACGACTTGTTAGCTTAACTGTGAAAATGAAATTGGTTTAATAACTGTTGAGAAACTATTAATAAGATAGTGAAAGAATAAATTCTTGATATTAAGGTTTGATAATAAATCCGTAATAAAGTATCCTTAAAATTTGTGTCATTCCTTAGATACTTAATCAAAACAAAGCTTAAACAATATGAAACATCAAACTCGTACGAAAAGCAAAAGTTTACTTTACCTTGAAATATTGCTATGTGTTAGGGTTCAAATTCAGATTCGCCCCAATGATAAAAGAACACAAAGACATCAGCAATACATTCTGTACTGAAATACATTAAAGGGAACTTTAAATAAATAAGCGATACCTTTATGTACCTAAACGAGGGGAATATAGTATGAGAATAGCTGGACTTGAAACTGGACAAAATAGCGTGGACAACAAAAACCCGACAAGTGATTACCAGCATGAATAGAGCCATAGGTTAACCAACGTCTACCGCCCGACAAATTCATTCCCACGATAGCCAACCAAAATTCGTTCCGTTAGTATGTATGCTGCTTTCTACATTTTGTCAACACAAAGATCGGTTTAGGACGGTATTCTGTATATGTAATTTACTGCATGCATGGTTTAGGTACAGGTGCGTTGCTAACATATAGTCCCCCGTACTCCCTGCATTCAAATCATTTTTCTGCTCATTTCGCAATTAAGTTTGATTACAAAATTATGAACTATTGTGACATCAAAGCGGCGTCGATATTGTTGTTTGTTTGTTCGTTTCACTGTTGAATTGTTGACTTCATCAGGGTGTTGCTCTGAAACTATCGTTTTTCTTGTAAGTAATGTGACTTTTTCAAAGATAATCTATATCTGGTGTAAATTAAGGGCCCATTGATTCGTTTAATATGGTGATATTATGTTTTTTCTTTGATTTTTATTTGGCGTGAGAGGGGGAAGGTCTTGCCTGTATTAAGCACGGAATAACATAAATTCCCAGGGTACGCTCCTGTGGTAGATTACAGCATGTTCGCGTGCTAATCGCATAGTACCATCCATATTCCACAAACCACAGTCCAATGTTCTTTAAGCCAAATTATACTGGCAACGAGCAAACCCGGTCGTCCCCTCCGGAAGTGAAACCCCCATTCTATATAGACTATTGGAGTATTAAAGTTATATGTGCCGTAACTGGCCGAAAATTTGGACATGTTATTTTTTCTTCAATTATCTATTTAAAACCATAAGTTTTAATGAATAAAGCTGTGGAAATCATTCAAATGGACAGACAAACATATATAATGCCGTATAAACGTTAGTTGGAACACATAGGTTATGCACTGTGAAATTCTTGTTTTTTATGCCTTATACACGTTTAGATAGAAACATACCTTCAGAAATCACTTTACAATTATTAATAATACTGTAAAAATGTGCAATGAAATTGTGGACAATAATATGGCTTCATGGTCTGACCGTATGAACTCATTTCACTACACTAAAGATGTTAATATAATAATTTTGGCAGTACTGCCAAAAATCATTTTTAGCTCTCTTTTGTACTTGTAAAATTAAAACCTATACATTGAAAGTACTGTAATTCCCAAAATGTTGGTAACTTTTGGAGTTGAATAACATATTAAAAGCTCTTCTTGATTCGTGACTATGAAAAATACGGCACATATAACTTTAAATGGGTTTATCAAGTGGGCAAGGATATCTCAACCCGAGAGAAAGATTCTGACTAAACAACACGGGGCTTGCCGAGGGTTGGTGGCCAAAATTTTTCACAAAGGTTGAGATATCCCTGCCCACCTTACTGGTTTATGTAAGAATCTTTTTCTTCCATACTTTAACGAGAAATGGTGAAAATGCAGTCGACTTGATCGTCACTGTGCGTAAACATGGCTGCGGCATGTATTGATGATGTCATTGTCTAGCGCGTGTGAGCTGTCTTTTCCCTACCCTGGTAAAAACAGAGTTATCCTTTCCCTAGCACCCGTGGAATAACCCTGTCAAGTATGGGAGAATAACGTGTCTCTTACATGTAGCAAGGGGTAAATGGAGCAGAGGTTCAAGTTAAGGCCAATTGTGAATAGAGTTATCAACGGAAACGTTCGAAAATGTAAATTATTTAGCATGTTTATAAAATAGCCCAAATGTAACTACACAATGCGGACAGGAGAAAAAACTGTTAACACATAATCAACCAATCACTTCCAGTCATTGCGCTCGTTAGGGGAATGATAAGGTCTTCTATAGATATTGTGAACCTGATATTCAAGACAAAATGTCAAAGCATCAATGGAGGTAGTGTAAAGAATTGGTTATTTAGTTAATTATATTACATTCTATTAACATCAAACCTTGAAAGTTCTTAAATGACGTTGGCGCGTTATTCGGTTGCCGCGGTCATTGATAGTTCCACTATCACAAGAAGACACGACACAAATATACCACAGCCCCGTAAAACGCATGGTTCATCCTATGATGTGGCGATCTGCGGTGGCCGAGTGATTAAGATGTACCGGTGTACTGGATACTACGACTTTTATCTGTAACAAACTGGTATATTCTGAATCATATTTGTGTGTTTAATGACCCAGAATGTTCAAGAGCGGTATTATCGGTAATGACCCTCTATAAAACAACAATATATTGGATATATAGATATCAACGCATCGAAATATAGTACATTTTTGATAAATCAAAACACTTTTTAGTCGATTTCTGTGTGACCTTTTCGTCCTTTATCATTTCATTGTGTATTTGTTATTTCGTTTTGGTCATTCCTTTAAAAGGTGACCTTCGTCAGCAATATATGTGTGGTATTCATATCATTGTAGTTTCTGCTATAAGTCATATGTAATTATCAACAGGCAGTTTTTTTAATCATAAAAAAGAAAAGTACTGTGAATAATGAATAATTTATGGGTATGTTTTTGTAATGTCTATTGCACGTTGAATATAAAAATGACTGCCCTAGAAACTGGATAAATTGTAAGTGGCCTAACCAACACCGAAGTCGGGTAATGTTGACGTCAAAGTAGGGTAACATTAAAATATTTCAAAAGAAATTTGTAGGCCACCAATTTAAATGCATAATAATATTTGTCAAACAAGCTTTTGAAAGTGATTCAGGTACCGGAGAGGCCAATTTTCAGTGGTAAATAATTATAGATATTCTAATTGATAGGCAGGGATAGATCACATTCACAAACATTAACAAGATAAGAAATTTGTGATGAAGACTTTATTTGGTGCTCAGTATCTTGACATGTGGTATTATAATTCTTTTCAACAAGTAGTAGTAATGTCGCCAGTAAAACGCCCCCGAACGAATATAATGTGAAACAAGTGCAGTAATTAGTAGACTAGATAGATGTATAATTGCATATCCAAACTAATTTAAGTACGACGCGTTCTAGGACTAGCGAAATTATGATTCCATACGAGGGCCTAGGAGAAATTATTGATGATATGTATTAGGGTTTTTATTAAGAAAGTACATATCTGAGACCATGAGAAGTCAAACTTGTTCTGTGTATTTTCTTTTTCATATACATTTTAGGAAATAGGAGTTCAGACCATAGAAGAAAATGGAACCAACTCTTTTTTCTTTTTCTTTCTTTCTTTTTTTAAGTATTGTTCCACCAATTTGTCTATTTCAAAAAATATTGTATTTAGACTTTTTGACCATGTCCACCACAAATCAAAGCCATATTTTCTTAATATAATATTTGTATGAATGCTTGCAAGATTAATTGTACTGTTTTCATCTTTGAAATTATAACAGTAACGCTTGAAAAGACTCCAATGTTTCCTTAGAATAGCAAGATATGCCTACCCCTACCCCGTAATTTTGAGTCACAAAATGCACCATTTTGAGCCTTTTATGACAGATTTAACCATTTACAGAAAAAAAAATTGGTGTCAAACTTTTGAAAAAAATCGGTATGTCAGTGCTATATCTTAAGTCCATGTGCTAACTTATTTGTCCAATTTGACCGTTTGTTATTTTGTAATAATTTAGAGTAAAAACTGAAAGTGTTCAAATTACCCTAAAATCTAAAAGTAAAGTTAATTGTATCATTTCTCACATTGATGCTTAATATTTCAATACCTTGTTTTACAACAAACATTAGCTCGATAAAGCTAAAATTACTTGGTGTCGCACTGATCATGTAAGTAAAAACAATGGAACAAAAGTGACTCTAATCAAAGCGAAGAAAGACACATTTTCAAAATGGCTGCCAAATGAGCCATATATTCAAATCCCTGAATGATACATTATGCAAGAGATAGAAATATATTTTTTGACAGATTTCGCAAATGGCACATTGTTATATATTTTGATCAATCTTTTTCTAAAATCACATTAAACACTCCAATTAAGCCAGTTACTGATAATTGCTTAAGTTACATTTTTCTTTCTAGAATTCATAAAATCATATTTCTTTTCGCACCAAGAAGGATACCCTCTTTGATGAAATTATCAAATTTTGTCAACATTGGTGAACGAGGGAGATGTTACTGGACTTATTGATTGAATAAATTTTAAATGTTCGTAAAAATATATTTCGTTATTCTTATTTTAATGCGTACGCATACCTCTTCTTAAACGTATCAGGTAGGTACACATAGGTCCAATTCCCTGAAAGTCATTTATAACCTCATATTTCGACCATCCAAAACCGAGGTGATTTAAATTGAAATCTATAAAAAAAATTGTATGTGAGCGTCAATTATTTTACGGGTTAAAACAGCATATGAAAAAAAATTAAAATAAAATGCCATGAGTCATGTCGGCTTTTGAATTACTCTAATGGAGTATATATTAATACTATGTGAATTTCGTGTGATAAATTGTTCGTCTCTCTCCTTTTGTTAATGGTGAATTTTAATGTGAAATCCTTAGGTTAACGGAACATTTTAATGTGACGCCCTCAGTTAATAGCCCATTAATTTACACATACGATATAAGAAACGCCTTTCAACGGGGATATCTTGTAAACAATTCATTCGTACTGTTAACAAGGGGTGACAGTATTTGTCACTCAACCATAATATCAACATTTTTACATTATAAATCAATCGCATCGCTCCATTTAGTTTAGATGAAGCAGAAACAGATAATCTTAATTCAGAGTAATGTGCTTTAACTAAAACACAGAACTCGAACACTGTGACCAACGCATATATGATATATGTACAGTATGTACGAGAAAAATTAGATTCTAAAGAAGATTCTAGAGAAGCAAAAAATGGAGGCTAGCAGCTAACGTCCTGGTTACGAAAATTTAAAAAAAAAATCTCAAAGAGGAATTAGAATTATAGAAATAGGGCGGGTATACGAAGGGTGGATTTTTGGCAACTATTTGGATTAATATCAATAAAATGATGCGTAAAATGTATGTCAATATTCTCAGAATATGGGCTGATGACATAGCCAATCAGATTATTTTAAAAAAGGTAACGTCACACGGTACCAGCCAAGCAAAGGGGAACAACTCCTACTAAAATTGTACACAATTACGTCTAAACGTGTCAGTACATAAAAATAGCTATACGTATAACTTGCACACACACACACACACACACACACACACACACACACACACACACACACACACACACACACAGAGTACAGATCAGTCACCATATTGTAAAACATCATCAAAATATTGATTACGAAATTATCTAACAATTAACAAGCCATTTTACATATAAACAAGCTGGTAAAAAATGACTTATCAACTTGTTTCAATTTCAAATTAAGGATGTCATAATAGATATACAACTGCTTACCTTTTGACCAACGACTCTGGTCATTAATGTAATTATCACTGTTTTACATATTTTAGATGATAATTAGATATTCCTTTTTCCTAATTAATGTTTGAACTTATACTTGCCTAAATGCCATGTAGAAAAGTTATATTTGCGATTTTGCAGGTGTAAACACCCCCCCCCCCCAAAAAAAAAATTACGAAATTTTTTTAAAAAAAATCTCAAAGAGGAATTAGAATTATAGAAATAGGGCGGGTATAAGAAGGGTGGATTTTTGGCAACCATTTGGATTAATATCAATAAAATGATGCGCAAAATGTATGTCAATATTCTCAGAATAAGGGCTGATGACATAGCCAATCAGATTATTTTAAAAAAGGTAACGTCACACGGTACCAGCCAAGCAAAGGGGAACAACTCCTACTAAAATTGTACACAATTACGTCTAAACGTGTCAGTACATAAAAATAGCTATACGTATAACTTGCACACACACACACACACACACACACATAGTACAGATCAGTCACCATATTGTAAAACATCATCAAAATATTGATTACGAAATTATCTAACAATTAACAAGCCATTTTACATATAAACAAGCTGGTAAAAAATGACTTATCAACTTGTTTCAATTTCAAATTAAGGATGCCATAATAGATATACAACTGCTTACCTTTTGACCAACGACTCTGGTCATTAATGTAATTATCACTGTTTTACATATTTTAGATGATAATTAGATATTCCTTTTTCCTAATTAATGTTTGAACTTATACTTGCCTAAATGCCATGTAGAAAAGTTATATTTGCGATTTTGCCGGTGTAAAACACCCCCCCCCCCCCCAAGAAAAAAACTAATCATGTCGATTTTGCCGGTGTAAACACCCCCCCCCAAAAAAAAAAAAATAAAAAAAAATAAAAAAAAAAAAATAAAAAAAAAAATCTCGTTTTAATAAAAAATCCGAAAATTTTAATCTGGTATCCAAAACCGGTGTAACGTTGAAAATGGACCTCCGTTAAAAACTGACCTTGGGTCATTTGCCGTTGAAAATTGACAACGTCTAGGGTCAATTCTCAACGACAGGACTCTTGAAAAATGACCGTTGAAAAAAGACCTTGGCAAACTCTCACCGGATGGTCTCTTGAAAATGAACTTAGTGCATCCACACAAGTAACTGTTGCACACGCCATAAGCCACCCTTCTGTGCTGTTATTTAAATTACGTAATCACCGCGATTTGAATTGAAATTATGTATTGTTATCATTGTAACAAATACCTCATTTAAATATCTTAGTTACCTGTATGTTTATTATGGAGAATACGGCACTTAAAAACTTTCATTTTTCTATAGTTATTTTGTCCGTATATGAATTGCTAAATAACACTGAGGTAACGCAGTAAGTAAAAAGGAATGTTGTTATCAATTGCATGCAAAGTTTGTATTATAAGATGTTCACTTCCGAGTACCAGTGGATAGTGTTACAAAACTGTGGTTTTGAGATATTATTAATTTGTTTCGACGACGATTTATTTTATTTTTAAATTATAAATTGTTTACAGATTATTTCTGTTGGTTGCGTACAGGAATACAGTTTGTAGGCATTAAAACAAAAACAAAAACCAGAACAAGTTTGCAATCTCTAGCGCTTTCGCAGCTATCGCTGCTCTTCAGGAGATGTTTGGTACATATAAACACATCAAGACCAACAATACCACTCAAGTGTTAAGATTCTAATACATGTTTTCGTGACAGATGTAATACATGTTTTCGTGACAGATGCGCATGTACATATCACAGGGATCTAAGAATAAGTTACAGATTATATAATCATGGACCCACAAGAGTGCCCTAAGAGCATTTTTAGACGTTTAAGAGGTCTAGATAAAAAAACCCGATAAAAATCATACTCTACATACTATATACGAGAAGGGCGGCAAGACTTATAGACCCCAAATTTCTAACCCGCCTACCTTTAGCGGCTATAAAAACACATTTTAGTACTTGTCATAAAAACGGTTACTACCGTTGGAAAGAGCGATTATTTTCCTTTCAAAATAATCCTATACATCTATACATAGTGCCGTCTTTAAGACGATATAACCCCCATTGTGACAAACATCTTGAAGCCATCTAATTAAAAATTCATGTTGGCTTCGTGTTCATTATAAATGCGTGAGCGAGGCTTCGCGATCGGCTGCAATCTCATTGGCCGGCTATTGAGTCATTCTTTCTCCAAATTCTGCTTCCTTTCTTCAAACGTACGTGTACATAAATATAAAACATTAACATAGTTCTAAGCTGAACAAAATCTATATATGACTAACAGTATGCGCCAGATAAATTGGTAAAGTGATGTAATATTTTCAAATCAGTCTATATTTATTCAACCACTAATAAAAATGATTCGCTATTCAATAAAGATATTTAGGTCATGGTACATGTACATCCCTATAATTATAATTATCTTTCAGCCATTCACATAGCCATTGTGGACAAATCGATGGAAAGACATCTCATTCATCACGTGTTTTAAATCATAATTTAAACGTAATTATAGTATATACAATGTATTCACACAACAGAAGAATCCTTATTATATGTCACAGGTGCGGACAAGGTCGGTATTATTCCTTTAAAAATTGATAATAAATAAAGGCATATCTACTTTTAGATTAAATTCCTAATGTCCTTACAACCGAAATAAATAGATTTTGTTTCGAAAGTATGTTTCTCATCAGGAACATTACCTGTTTCTATAGTAAACATTGACATTTGACATTAAAGGTATAATGTCCATAATTTGACATGTTATTTTAATCTTTGTTGATTTATTGAAAATTATACGATTTGAGGTATAAATATTTGAAACCATTTAAACTTGGCAAAGTAAAATTATAGTAGTTTTGCCTTATGCATGGTCAGATGAAAACATACTTGCAGAGATCGATTGACAAAAAAAATGTTGGCATCAAAATAATGATTCTTGGCAGTACTGCCAAAATACATTTTGAACTCCTACATTTGTGTATGTCTGTATGCAAAATTGAAATATATATGCATTGTAAGCTTTGTTATTCACAAAATATTGGCAACATTTGATGGTGAATATCATATTAAAAACTCTTCTTGATTCATGAGTACGAAAATAACAACACATATAACATTCAGGTAACTCAATAGCACAGGTGCACGGCGGTTAATTGATTGTAGCATACATACAATGATTAATTTACCCGGCATTGTATTTTGTATCAAACATCAGTGCGTTCAAATGCAATAACAATTGTGTCAGCGATATACAGGGGATGATCAATTTAATTAACATTGGAAAAAGGGCGATGTTGTGAAATCGCAGTTTTTTCAAAAACAACAAATGTTTTTGAAAAGAATTAAAAATGAAGAGAAAAAACTTACAAATAGAGAGACGTAATTATAGTGCTGGTTTGTGATGATATTATATAATGTCTTGAACCGAATTAAGTACTAATATAAAAATATATTTTGGTTGGTCTAAACGTTACTTGTATATGGCGAAGCGAAACAGAGTGAAGCACACGTTTCATTAAAATTCAATGACTTATCTTATTGAACATTCTCTGCCAAACAAACAAATCCGACAAATAAGTATATTTTCAAACTTCCTCACCTAAAGAAACGAATTACTGCGTTAGCATGGCCTATATCAATCGTTAACCGGTTTGATTATTTGTCATTGCATACGCTAATGTTTTCAGCATTGACTTTCACAAGTTTTATTCAATTTCCCATGTGTCGTACATATAGGGTATATACATTTTACAGTATTGCCAACCGCTAATAATGGAAAATCGGGTGATCACCCTTGGAAACACGGATACTTTTTATTTATCTGCCACCTAGATTTCATTTATATCTCCAATAATTGCGATACAACAATCCTTGACGTTAAATAGATTGTGAACACCTGTACCATACAGTTCCAACTTGGGAGACTTTCCCGTTTAATCATTTTATAAATGCTATGCTACGTATCAATTTTAGTTATTAAAAAATGATGCTATCCACGTACTTACCAGGGGATAGGAGACGTGTTTAACAAATTTATTTTTGATTTAAACATATTTTATTGCGTATTTTTATAAATACAATTGGATTGGGCACAAGTTTTCGAATTAATATGAAGCCCTCGCTACAGAATTATAATCAATTATATGATAAAGAACATAAAATGGCAAAATATACGTATTTACATATTTACATGATAAAGTTCCAAATGTATTGTAATTTACACAGCTGTTTTATAAACGTTTAACGATAAAAATAAAGACAAATTCATTAGTCGTAAATAACTTACCAATGATCACATTGCTGTTATGTGTTTATTTCACTATATTTCGGACTGGTTTGAATACTGTAACGTTATTAAACAGTTTCGGACTGGTTTGAATGATTTAACTTTATTCATCAGCTAAGGTTATTTAAGTACATGTCAGGGTGGGGGAAAATCGGTGAACCTTGAGAAAAATCGACCACCGTGCCAAATAATTTTAGAGCACTTGTAATTTTGCAGTTTTCGAACAACAGCAAGCGGGAACGTATTTCAGTGACTTCATGACGAAGCTTTTATACTTCCGGCTTTTCGTTTTCGCAAACAGAAATTTGCTTCCGTTGACATTTCGGCATACATAGACTTATTGCTTATATTTTAATCAAATATGTAAACATTGACCTATGTCTATTTTGATAATGTTTTCTGACTGGAGGTTAGACATGTTTAGGCTGTTGATCGTGTGAAGTTGACACATTTGTGAGCACAAAGACGACTTTACTCACTATTACATACAAAAAAGTCAGCCAAATATCGAACTTAAATACAAATATGATATTACCGGTAAATTACGAATACAATCCATCGCTTCAACAAAGATTTTAAATATACCGTGGTGGTTTGCCACAGTATTGACACAAAATCAAAGATAAACACGTTTGCAATCTATCAACAAAACATCACATTGACAACGCACTAGCCTTTCTATATGGCTAATTGTTGTTTGATATAGGTTAGTATCATGCTATGGAAGGACTAGCTTGTATTTGTAATGTGCTGCGTCTTGAAAATGTAACTTGCTGGTAGGACGTTAGAATGTATCTTCTTTCCACATTGCATGTGATATTAATGCCGACTTGTTTTTTCTTTTTTTCTTTTCATCAATGACCTTTACTTCATAACGTCTCACTTCATACCGATTCATTTGATGCCGTGAATGGGGTGCACGGCCTTGGTTGTTTGTTTGTGGTCAGCTGTTTTAACGTCCCATTTACAGCTAAGGTCATGATCAATTAAGGACGGCCTCGCCTATAGCAACGTGATGTGTGTGTACAGGGTGTCAAAAAAAACATGTCCCGAGTCCCGTTATGTATAGGAAGGGTCTGAGCTATTTCGTATGACAAAGATTAGATATAGAAGGAGTGAATGGGCAACGGTGGTGGAGTGGTTAAAATGTCCATACATATAACCACAAACCCTCCATTACTGGGTCGCGAATTCAAATCTCAAGTGGCGCAGTTGCTATGTGTACTGAACGCTGGCATTGGTTTTTCTCCTGGTACTCTGTCTTTTATCCACTATCTAGACCTGGCACGTTCTTAATGACACTAGCCGTTAAAATAAAGAAACCAAATGTAATGACGAGACTAGCTAGCTGGTCCGTTTTCAGTAAGATGTTTCAGTAAGGCGTGCTGATCTGTAGTTTTAGTGATATGCTCCATTAACTCCATGTATTCGCCCACGATAATTTAACCACTATCACAGAATGCCGATTTGCCCTTTGATCTTTTTGCACTCTCTGTGGAGGTCGGCCTGTATATATCAATATTTGTGTACATTGTGATGTTCCGGTAGGAAGTTCTATTCTATTCCAAAGGACTAACGTTTGATGTGAAATTTTATTTTCATTATCATTTTCTCTAACTTAAACCATTGGACGTAAAACATCATGCTTCATCTATATTTCAGTAACGAAGCTTGCATTTACACCCGATTTTGTTAAAATTTTTGTCCATTTTAAGTATTTCAATATTGAATTTTACTGTGACCGTTTATGCTTCTTAAATTATCGTATTATTGTGGTGTTGTTGACCAATCAAAACAGTTCAAGTCATACTGATCCTTGATTAATAATTTCAATCGTTGGTACCGTATTTCTCACGCAATTATGTATTAATGTATCATAAGAAAATGTTACCTTTCTCATCTCCCGTTCTCATATTTACTGTCTCAATGCGCAGGAGTAACGACCGATTTTGAAGCTATGATGTAACCTTGTACTGTATCTAAATATAGTTTTTATTGTTACGTCACATAATTGTGACCCTAACCCTTCACCTATCTTTTCTTTGCTTTTATTTTGTATTATTGTGATAGATAGAAAGTTAAGTATTGTTCTCGATTGATAGAATAATTCACCGTGCAATCTACATCTATTGTGTAAATTTTAAAATTTTATGATAGGATCCAGTTTTGTGCAAGTTAAGTTCTATCCTCTTTCCATCCTCAGGGCAGCGGCATGTGTTACGAAATTGGCTATTTCTACAACACATAATGATTAAAGAAATGGGAATGTAGAACAAGATTGAGGATTTTGTGGAATCGCAAAAGTTATTAGTTTACAGTTAATGCCACAGTTATCGACACATTCTGAATAATTTAATTCAAAATGATCTGATGTTGATTCATACAACGCGAGACGATTTAGGTAGCCGAGTGATTAAAATGTTCCGACATATTACCACAAGACATACACCTCTGGGATGTGGGTTCGAATCCCATGTAGGCCAGTTGCTAGCTACTGACCGCTGTTCGGTGATTTTTATCCAGGTACTCCGGTCTTTCCTCGACCAACGACCCTGGCTGGTAGTTAACAGGAAGTTGAAATAGTAAAGCAACTATATCACCGTGCAGGACGGCACATCAGGAAAATGAATATTCATTGTTAACATAGATTACGCAGGAAATATGACAAGTGTTTGGTATTGGAATCTCGTTTAAGGCTAACGATATATACAATGTACAACGTATATATATCCTTCTATTATTATTGTCTTAAGGAACTTTTAATATTTGTTTCGGTTAATTAGTGTCTTGGCTGTTTGTAAAGCTTAAGCATAACAGTCAACTAACCGTCCTCTGCTGAATCAGTCTGACATTTTCTCCTGCAAGGAAAAAATGTGAAAAAAACGTGTTTTCCCCTCTGTTCTTGTATTTTTATTTGTCTCTGCAGAATAGAAAGATAAATATAGTCAAACGTTTTATACGCCATATTGTGATGTTTGGAAATTCGGTGTATATTTTAAGATTCATTTAGTATACACTTCTTGAAGTTTGATAAATCAAGTTAAGAACGATTTTCGTATATAAATATAAAACTTATTTTTTTCAGAGAAATAATGTATAGCAAACACTAAATGATGTTCGTGTGATATTATTGTGCATAAAAATAAAAGTATGTTTACCATTTCGTATCTGCAATGTCTTCCTATGTTAGTGTTATCTTAGTACTTTTGTTTGTCCTATGTAAATGTCTGTGTATTTATAGATTAACAAAAACACTTTCTTTTTCATCAAATGAAATGTTAACGCAATTGCCGATCTCTTAACCTAATTTCCTTTTTCTTATATTTGCTCTGACTGTGTACAATATAAAATAGCGCATGTGTTTACGTTTTAAATGACGCCAAAAACGAAATGAATATCGACACACCTGCGCAACTGTTAGTGTTGTTATTGCTGACATGATACATACATATGTAAATACGGGCGGGTGGCAAAGACATAAAAAGGTTTCTGTACTCGGTGTTCAATAACATATTGATGGACCAGACCGCTAGTTGTAATTGCACTGAAGAACGACAATGTTTCATAGCAGAATTTTCTACGTAATTTTGCTAACAATCATCCAAAGAAAAGCAACAGAAGGTAAGTTAGTTAAAATATTTTTTTTTTGAATATTGAAAAAAATAAGATATATATATGTTAATATCCAGATATCCTGAAGTGTTATTCAATTATCTAATAAGTACGTTGCATATCTTATAGTAGACCTAAATGATATGATTGACATTGGTGAACTTAAATTTACGTCAGAGTACCCAAAGAGATGTTTTACTTCTATATTTAAATTAAGAAAACGACTGTGAGAAAGTTCTTTCGTAAAGCAAACATACACCAAGGATATTACCCAAAGACAACTTTAAAGTGTATCAATCGTAC
Source organism: Argopecten irradians irradians (assembly GCA_004382745.1). Taxonomy (NCBI): domain Eukaryota; kingdom Metazoa; phylum Mollusca; class Bivalvia; order Pectinida; family Pectinidae; genus Argopecten; species Argopecten irradians. The sequence continues at coordinate 816,150 of SAYR01043244.1, forward strand.
GCGTACAGAACTTGTCAGGCACTAATTTGAATGATAAATAGTAACTTACTGAGTTTAATACATGTATTTGACTAAATTATACTAAGAAGAAATGATCAATTAGCTGTTAGCGACAAATATCTAACGTGGACAAATGGACAAATAATAACACCAATATGTACATAATGTTTAATGATGCTATGGGAATCAATGTTTCAAAACAAAAGCCAAAAAAACATGCTTCATCATTGAATGAATTGTTAAATGTCACCTGTGAAATGGTGAACTTTAATGCTTTGTTTGAATGTTGAAAACACAGACCAATATTCGTTTACACTACATTAAAAGAGCACATGAAACAGAGAATAGAACCATTTATAGAACATATTTATAGGTTCATGAAACAAAGTATGATTATTTCAAGTATATAGGTTCATGAAATAGTGAGTGATTACTTGTGCCAAGATTGAGGTTTTAGGCATTATTCATGCTTTTTTTCTTTTGTTTTTAAATTTTTTAATGTAGAGAAAGAACAAATACTGTCTTTACGTAAATAACAATAAAGTTACTCATAAAACTCACGCAATATCCAAAATGCTAAAACGACTTATATATTTGTATATTATCACTCTCACTAATTTTACCCATAAGACAATGTCGAGTCGCGTGAAATTGACCTAAATAAATAAAAAAAAATTGCAGATATCATTGATGACAGTTTACACTACGACAAATTGGCATTTACGTACTTAGGAAACACTGTAAACTAAAGCATTCCATAAAATTAGTTTAAAAATATGTGTTCCAATTCTTATTGAAATACGTGCATCAGCTTGATTGTTCTAATGATAAATAGAAAGTAATCAAAAAATAAAAATGAAGACATTGATCGCCAAAATTTGATACAAAATGTCTGCAAAATGAGTTTGCAATATATTGCAAAAGATGCAACTTATAGCTGTGGTAGTAGAAAAACTATTACTTGAATATGTGTGCAATTGTTGTATTTAACATATTGAAGTTAAAGGCATGACTATTCTTAATGTTGTATTTTCTTTTAAGAATTTCTTCCTAATCTTTCCAGTAGCGCTGTTTCCTCTTTTTAACTTATGGCAAATCAGTCGCTACTGTAAGAAAGATTCTAGGTTACTAATTTTAACCATTGACCGCCGCGAAGTCAATTGTTGATAAATTTTCTCTGCTTCGCGCTAAACGCTAAAAGTCGCCCGTTTAAGTAAATGTATAAATTGTGCACCGGTATGTGTTTGTGCTGTTCGCTGGAGCTTGAGGTATGCTTCCAGTTGGATAACAGTATCGAACTGGGAATAATTTTGTGTTCTTACGAACCACAATCAGAACAGTCAATCACAAGAAGGTTGAAGCTTTCATGAGATAGCTTTTCACCGCTGTGTATTGGGCGTGTTTATTTATAACATATAAATAAATACGTAATAAATAATAAATAAATAACATTTATAAACGAATTCACGAATATAAAGAACGTTACCAAAATGGTTCCAAGTTTGATTAATTGTGTTTATGCTGTAAAAGTCAATGATAGCGTCATCCTTTCCGAAATAATAACATCTGATCTAAATAGACAGTGACAAATGCTTATTCTGAAAGAAAACTAGATGCCATGAGATTTAAAAACGCAAGTTAACGCTTTATAATGGAATAAACGTCGAGGACACATTGAACGCTTCACCTTATGATCGATTATGTTCGTCATCAATGTGTTTGTATGAATGCACTTCAGTATTGATGATATATTCTTACATTTAGTTTGACGTATTCATCATTTCTGTTGAATTTCTATTATTAATACGATTCATTTCATGGTGCAGAACGAGAGCTCGAGGTCAACATTTATTTAAAGGTAAATAATTTGTGAACATGAATCGCCCTTCGATATTTAGGGCTACATATTGCATTTATTAGGCAGTGTAAAATACGTTCTACGTGAAGATATATATCTAATATAAAATAATTACTCAAATGCATTTTAAGACAGAAAACAATATGAAACCTTAGTTAATCTCTTCCGATGCCTTGACAGTGATATCACCTACAATTAATCATTCATTGCACAACCAATTGTAAACCGATTGTCGGAAGAAGATGAGAATCGTACATGAATGGCTATGTGATATGGAATTTATCAAACTTGTTCAATAATTTGATACGCAACGAGCATTTAGTAAAATTCGATTTATCACATAACTTTATATAATAGAAATGTAAGTAAAACTTAAATTTTTGTCTCTATGCATTTATGGCCCCGATGTCAGTGTGATATGAAGGTTTATTTACTCGAATGTGTGATATTTCCCGAGGGCTTGCACATGGAAGTAACTTTCCCATACAGTAATATCAAAGAAAAAAATCCAAAAAGGAATTATCCTTTTTCAACTTAGTATAACACCAATTTGATTAAAAATTTGAAATAATATAAGCCTTTTGCATGTTGAAACGTGATATATTTCTACAAGGTCTTCCATATATGTCCGTTAAGTGACCTTATATACATATATAGTACATGTACATGTACCATCTGTGTTAATTACCTACAAAAGAGTAAGTGAATTTATGTCAAATATGATTTCCAAATTTTAAAAATGTATTACTTGAATTTGACTGACCTTTTTAAGTTAACAGAACATACAATATATTTTGAAATATGCATTAGGATGCATCATTTATCATAATTATATAATTTTCCTGCTTTCTTATCCTAAGATGGTATTTCTAGATCTTAATGTAAATATGTATGTCATTATAGCAAAAGAGCACCCAATAATTAAACTGTTGTCCGTTAACAGTGCAGTAAAATTATATATTTTTGTGCATGTTAGAAATAACATATAAATTTCTTTGCTACGGTTGATTTTCGGTCAAACATTGTTACTAGATACAAATTGGTGTATGTACTATAATCTTTAAACAGAAAACATAAGAAACCTGTTAATTTGGTATTCTGAGCACTAAAAGTTTGCAACCTTTTGAGAATTACGAGACCTACAACATATGGACTTGAAATAATTTTGCCAGTATTGCAACATTAACATCTATAATGTGTATTTAAATGAATATGGTTAAGACCCTAAGTAACAGTCTTCAATCTCATTTCATTTAGTATTTTTACATTATAAAGTGACTTCTAAAAAATATTTTGTATCAAAAATACATATAGAGCATTAAAACACAATGATATTTTATTACCAATATTTATAAAACATCATATATGTGTGTTTGTGTCGGCTTCAATAGATTACCAACTTAAACTATAATCAACAGGTCAAATTTTCCCACAAAATTGATTTAAACATTTATGCTATTGTTTTTCTCCACTCATTTTCTAACCAAATACTTAAAGGTGTACGTCTATGCGATAACAGAAATCATGCGCAACTATGCACGGTCACAAGAAATGAAAGTTGGCTAAGATTGTAGCCCTGGAGAACTCCTATATCAATACAGAATACTGTTACATTAGAATATACATTGATCAAGAAACCTGGTTTTCTGATAAAATTGAGATATGATTTGTAAAAAAAATGGAACCTGGAACTCAAAATGCATTGTTCTTAATAATCCACATGTAGCTCCATATTAGTTCTTAGCATTTGCAATATTTATGATTTTATGTATATTAAAGCACTGATTATCTTTAATTAATAATTTTACATTGTATATTATATTGAATATATTGAAGGAATTATTTTCCAAAACCCACCAATGTTACCTATGATACTGATTGAAATACAGGTAAATATCAGGTGACTTTACAGGTGAAAATAAAAACAGCTCATTTGAAACAGTATATAATTGCCTTCCTATTGTTTCCTAAAACAACACCTACCTATTGTTGATAAATATGTTGGCGTTCAGAGAACACCCCTTCATATCATACAAGAACATTAGTTAAAGGTGCTGATTTTGTTTGTAGTTATGTCAGATTTAAAACGTTTTTAAAGCGAGTGAGCAGTTTCTTTATTCTGTTTTAAATATTTGTTAATGGTGAGTTATATGTTGCTTTAATTAAGCGCAGTTCCATTGGAATTCCTGAAGGCCCGCTTGCTTTCCGAAATGTCTTTTGAATTTTTATAATAATACGTTGAAGTGAAACAAACGCTTTTTGTAAAACGCAAACGTTATATGCTTAATGTAAATAAATTTGTCATCAACAACTAAACTATATTATGTTTCCCGACGTTGCCTAATTACCGCAACTCAGTTCATTATCACTGCGCCAGGCGCAACGCAGTCAAATGAGTTTTTACTGTTCACATAGATTACACAAGCATTTCATTTTTTGGGTGTGGTAACCTCATCCCATGCCATCAATATATATTGTCTTATTATATTATTATTATTTTGAAGAGGTTTTTTTTCGGAACTGTACTTGGCTTTGCTTTATATTGATTACACGCGTTTAGGGTTCGTCTGTGTGTGTACCTGCGCACTCTCTGAGTTGGAAGATGAAACATTACTGTAATTATATGTTATAATTAAATTATATGCAAATGTATAGCCTTCTTTCTTCCGACATAAGGTCATGCACATGCAAAATTGATTCTAAATGAGATACATGTAAAAAAAAAATGAATTAACATTTCATTTGCTTTGTGTCGTTACCATAACAAGTAAGCTTGAAATCACCGGCACAGTTTAGCTGGCACATTTGCATGGCCTTATCTACGGTTATTAAGTGTAAACGGTAATGATAACTTGTAATCGTATCAATAGCATTTTTGGCGGAGAATTCATTTCTGAAATCGAAACCGCAAATATGTATCAAATTCAATTGATATAGTGTACCCTTGGTAGGTGAACACAGTATTGTACTTTTTTAATGAAATATTTTTCTTTCCGCGCATAGTTTTTGATTTTTTTTTCTGCTTTCAATCTTGTTAAGGAAATTCAGAGAGCATGGATTCGTAGGTGAGGAATTGAAAGATTATAAGTTATTTTTTTTAAATTTTACCTTGAATAAGATGGAAATGTTTCTAAAACTCTCAAATAATTTAGAATGGTTTACTAATTGAGCAACAAAATTATTGTATGAACTCTTTACGTGAATGACAATTTATTTATTAGGTCTTCTTATCCAACATTGAATCTGATTCATGGGCATTGTAGTCCAGATCGTATAAAAAATTGAATAGGTTCATTTTAAATACATTCAGCAGAGGTTAATGACCAAAGGGTATGTACAAGAGTGTGTTAATTGATTTTATAAAAAAAAAAAAAAAAAAAAAATGACAGATATTGGTTTAGCTGGTTCTTTTCAATACAGAACAAAATAAATTTTAATATCATAAAATAACTATTAAACATCACGATTTAAAAAAAAAAATCAGTCCATAATTTATAAGTAAAATGAAATATATTTAACTGCTATAAATCAATCTATGTCCTAAAAGGACGTGTTGTAGTTCTAGTATTGGTTAGGTAAAACAGATCAGGTATCAGGTCAATAGCGCACAACATGTTTTCCAGAGCGAACTTAGATGTACGTACCTGGCCTACTATGCTTTACAGTCGGGTTCTAAATAGACAATGTTTTCTTTTTTCCTTTTTTTGCAATTATTCTTATTATTATTGCATTTTAGTACAATATATTGTTTACTCAAGACAAACATAAAAACGATTAATAATGTTTACCTTGACTCTCACAAGACGTCAATGTCACAACTGTACAACTCTCCTTTGAAGTTGTATGGTCTATCACTTTCGCTCTGTTTGTCATAGTGCAAACTGTTTAAGTGTTACACACATTTTTAAACGTCTTACCAGGGTTTAAACTTTCCAATTTTATCACGTTTTATAAAATTGCTACACTGTAAGTATTTTGATTATAAAAGTAAAACATATTTTAATGTGTACACATAAAAATAGGCTTGAAAGATACCGAACCATTCCGAACTCTTCCGAACATCGTCGCGACATTCTCGAAGTAACACTAGAGTTGTGAAACCAAGAGAAAATGGCAACAATTTTTCGTAAGCAGACTAGATCTACAATATTTGATACGCACAGAATTGAATTACGGCAATGTGTGAATTACATCTTTCAAATAGTTGCTCTGTGGACATATACCAGCACGATTTGTTCCTATTAGCCAGAAGGAAAACGTAAACAAACATGTGCGCTTACGCTATTTACCTGGATCATCACGTGCAGGTCGTGTGGACGTCAGTCACGTGAATTCCGACAAATTCCGAAGGTACTGAACATGGCGGTAATTGAAGGTGCTTTATTTACAACCAGGAATGTATGGTCCCTAAATTTCGGCTCTCGTATAGGCCGACATTTTCATTTGGGGAGCTAAATCATCGAGTTACATTTTTATGTTTAAATATCAAATGTTTAAGCGACATATTATTACAGTGAAATTGGCATGAAATTTAACTTAACAAAACCCACCAGAATCGTATACAACATAAATACTATCCGTCAAGGCTGTGAATTGTGTTAACCTGGCCTAGGTAAAATATGTAAAAGTGGGTTAACAAAACTAATTCTAATATGTAAAAAATCTTTAAGAACTCTGTTTATGTTGCCCACTAGCAGAAATGGACCAGCAACGATTGCTGCCCTAAAGAAGACACCATTATTTAAGGAATGACAGTTGATGATACTAGGTTAAAGTTTCAAATTAAATGACAGAGGTTAGGTAGAAGGTATTTTGCGGTTACATTAATTTCAAACTCATGCATGCTTTGCCTTGTTTATTTGATTTTAAATTCAATAAGTAATATAGGACCTGTCTTGATTAGATATCGCAAAGTGTCTTGTCATTTAAGAGTGACTTACAACAGAACGTACGTAAGTTCAGTCTTATAATGAAAGTATTTTGGTTTATCATATTTTCGTCCTATTACGATTCTCGCTTACTGCTTTAAGGTTTTTTTTATAACGTAGGGAAGAAATTAAGCTTGACTACATATAATATTAAAGTTATATAAATTAACCCAACTGCTTATCTAATGTATATTGTTATGTTTTATAAAATATAGTTTAGTGTTGTCTTTTGTATTGTTTGGATGAGGAGTATGTGTGTCTGTGTTTGTGTGTGTGTTTATATTTTCTGTCTGTATGTAGAAGTATGATTGGTGTAAAGTTGTGTATTAAATGAAAAAATGTAAATAATTAAAAGAAATATAAAACAATATTAACGGCCTTACGCTTAGCAGGAGCTGAAACTACCACTGTCATAGACTATAGTGTGTCTCGGCTAGAGGACAGAACACACAATTAACATTCCTCTCAGTAGCGAATGGTCAACCGAAGCCCGAAAGTGAGGCGGTATCAAATTCAAATTCAAATTTTTAATGCTTTTGGTGTTAAAGACAAGCAGTTATACGTTTATCAAGGGAGATGTTTTGAAGAAGAAGAGAGTAGTCGCCTTTTACGATCATGCAATTGGTACAGCAGGTACAATTCAAACGCCCTACCTGCACGGCAAATATATAACAAAAACATGGTAATTAGTTGACGCATTGCTAAATGTGATCTGATACATGTATGTACTAATCAACACTTTTAAAGAATGCACTATTATTAGAAAGAATGATAATTAAAAATAATCAAGTAAGGCGTTGACACGGTATTGTTTAAATTTAGGCGCGGCATGTCCCAATGGTAGAAGAATTGGCGAAAACAACCCGAGATCGAAACGGGACGACTTGGACGGGACTGTTGGTAAGTACACAATATGTTAGTAAAATGACAGGGCATCATATACATACTACTTCTTAGTGTGAAGCCTTATTTAAGCACTAGATTATCTTTTTAGGTGACTTATGATCCTTTTATTCTCCAAGGATTACAGACAAATTTAATGACGCATAAGTACCTGCGACGTCATAAGAACTTCCGACGTCATTTGCGAAAGAAAAGAATAAATCCATGGAAATAAATATAAAATCATCAGTACATTTCCAATATTTTAATCATTATATTCCAACTTGGGAAATTCAATATTTTAAATTGATAACTACAAATATTGTTGCGAATGACATAGAACAATTGGGGTTTTCATTTTGTTAACACGTAAGTACGCACATAAAATGCGCATTGCGTCATAACGTCATGACGTCGTTCAGAACGACGTCACAATGCATGTTATACATATCACTACACCAACGGGAGTTACAGGAGCATTACAATCTCATAAATTCCCTTTTTGGTTGGTAAGGTTATATAGTGTCAGTCCCGAGCAAATGGAAATGTGATTAAGAATAATACCAAAAGGATACTTGTTGAAGATAACAAGGTAGTACTGTTTGGTTCTCTTCATTTTTGAATATACTACACTCACTATTCTAATACTGATTGTAAAATTATAAATAATATATAAATAATCCAGTCTTAGTGTTTGCATTTACATGCAGAACACCTGTGTGCAACATTACCATTTGTTGTCGTTTGTTTGTTTGGTTTGATTAATTAATGTCCTATTAACAGCTATGGTCATGTAAGGACGGCCTCTCATGTATGCGGTGTGCATGCTATGCGAGGTGCGTGTTTTGGGCGACAGGGGCGAGCGCTCAACTCAAGGCCAAAAGTCAGGCGGTGCCAAGGGAGGCATTAGGAAAGTCAGTTAGGAAGAAGAGAAAAGATAAGATCCTAAATTTAGTCGCCTTTTACGATCATGCAATAGGGGCAGCAGGTACAATTCTAACGTCCTATCTGCAGGGCAATTTTGTTCTCGTCAATTCGACGGCCTAAAGAAGGCTTGAGTAGTAACATATTATGTAAATTATACAATATATTTATAATAATCAGCAGTTTTGAATATTGTTCTGATGATTTTAGGTACTAGTACACTGCTCCTGAATAATAATTATCAAGTAGATTGTGACTGCGGATATATCTACGAGTGGGAATATTACGCCAAGACGAACGATGGTGTGGTCCATCTTCAGGTCTGGAGAGAAACAGGCGGTTCATTTACGTTAGTGGGAGAGAACATTGTTACGGTAACAGGTATATGTTCTATTCTCTTGTTTATACTTGAGTGTATTCAGCACAATTATGATTGGTCGAGTAAAATGTAAAAACAAATCGATGAACATTGTCCGTATCAGAATGTTCTAATGACTTCAAGTGATGGGTGTTTTTTGCTGTTCATGTGGAGAATGCGATATTTCTATTGGTTCATTATTTGAATCGATATGATAATAAAGAATAAATAAAATCGTACCATCATTTTTTGAAGTTTTTAAATCTGTAACTGGCATTAAAATGCTAATGAAAATCACACTCGAAATTAATTATAAAAATGACATCAATTCTTTTATAAACAACGACGATAACAATCGAATCAACATATATGAGAATTAAAAATAGATCAAACTATAAAAACATAATAAATAAACATATTAAATACGTTATATGTAACTTTAAAAAATTGGACCAGGGCCCAATTACTCAAAACATTATTTTCATTTCTCGTTCGCTACAAAACCCGTGAATATATTTTCCCTTAAATGGCCCAGTAGGAAGTGAAAAAAATATTTCAGAAGTTAATTCAGTTTTACAATATATGATTTTATCTTGATTTGGTGATTTTTTAAGAACTAAGTCCTAGTGTCCGTACATACCCTAGGCATCTGTATATGTCAACTGTTACATCGATTAAGGTTTTGTTGACCTTCCTGTCATCACTGACGGGTTCAGTAAATGACATTCGTTACATACCTACATACAATGTACGTATACAATAATCGTTATAATGATTCGATGAATTACTTTAATAGCTGCCATGGTTAACGATGAACACACGGAAAATATTCCGATTGGACAGCGAATACAAGTACAGGATAATGACTATTTAGGAATGTAAGTATCGATTTGAACTTAATTATAGCGGGGGTATGATACAACAATATGATCTTATTTAATGTCCTATTAACAGCCAGGGTCATTTAAGGACATGCCAGGTTTGTTGGTGGAGGAAAGCCGATACCTGGAGAAAAACCACCGACCAGCGGTCAGTACCTGGCAACTGCCCCACATGGGATTCGAACTCGTGACCAAGAGGTGGAGGGCATGTGGTAATATGTCGGTACATCTTAACCACTCGGCCACCGCGGCCCCATCTTACAATATATTTTAATGCATTTGTAATGAAGGAGATTTCTTCGTATTTATATAAATGATATAAGGTATAACAAAACATTGGTAGACTGAGTTTTCGGTCAACATGTGTTATGTTGAACTTTTGGAACAAACTGTAGCCTTCGGCCTCCGGTCTCAGGCAAACGTTTGGTCCTCTAGTTCAACGGCTAGTTCTGTGGCTTTACGTCCTAATATTAAGAGATTGGTTCATTTCAGAACAGCCTCACCCCAACAAACATTCTGATATATATTGATTCAACAATTGTCGCCAAGGTTAATGATAACAACAGTTTTTCCGATTAATACTCGTAGATAGAGGAACTATACTATTTTAATTAGAAACTTCTCGACGTCAATATTTTTTACCATACAAACAAAAACAGGCATTACAGATCATAATCTTTCTTCATTTTAAGATACAATCCGAGCAATCCAATAATACCTAATGATAATGAATGGTGGGGAAGAGACTTTAAAGAGACTGAGTCTGTGGGGAACATCGGAGTTGGAAACCAATTTGATTGGGGATCTATTGGAACAATGACCGACCGAACTTACGCATTAAATGCGAGGATTACATCCGGTAAGTTTATAAACAGACAATTATACTTTTTGCCTATGGCCTTGTAAATTATATTTTAGCTAGACATATTCAGTTCGCTTGCTTTACGCGTTTGTCTAATTTCACACATATTGATGTATCTATTTTTGTTTAAAAAGGCAGAATGAATTTCGATACTGTTGAAATGTAAATAAAGATAGTTGGTATTGCAGAATTGGTTTAGATTATTTCTTTATTTTATTCATTTAAAGCCCTGTGTCGTCAATTCTGCAAGTTTCGTTTAACACTTGATAATTCTGAATGGACCTTTACTAATAATGTCCGTTTACATAGGTTCGGACCCGACCTTTACAAACCTTGCCGGCGCTAGTGTAAGGATTATGGATACTGCCAGCTCCGGGGATTATCTCTTCACTGTGGCCGTAGCTGATGTTGACGGTGAAACACTTACTACTACAATGACACCAGAAGCGTATTTCGACTTTGATACTACCCTTTGTAAGTACATCCAAATACAGAACTAAAATGGTGTATTAAAGTATATAAGGACATGGCAGAAAGCAATGTTTACAGAAAGGTTAAGTGTCTTTAATATGATGAAGAGATGGATGTATTAGCTGTCATAAACCTTGGGTGTATTTGCGCAGAGCGCAGCGACGAACAACGTGCTAGAATCTAGACCGAAATTGTAGATTTTTCTGATTTATCTTCTCATTAACCCTATTTTGATATAATTAAAAAATTCCAATAAAAGCATTTCAAGGAGTGCCATTTTCGCGAGAGCCTAACTGCGTGACATGCAGCGGTCTCGAGAGTTTGTCATAATGATTGTACCAAACATTAAACGACACAATTCACATCTAAGCGAAAGAGAATATAATATGCAAACTATTTTATGTTATATATTTTTAAATCGGCTTGCGTTATGTTTTTGCTGTTAAGGACTACACAAATATATTTTCAAATAGTAATTTAACCTTTTAATAGTTTGTTAAATCGTATCCATTTTGAATTTTACTTATAAAACATATTAAATTTTACTTTGCTTTTGCTGTTAATGACTACATGAATACATATTCAATATTACTTCACTTTTGCTGTTAATGAATACATGAATACATATTCAATCTTACTTCACCTTTGCTGTTAATGACTACATGAATACATATTCAATCTTACTTCACTTTTGCTGTTAATTACTACATGAATCCATATTCAATCTTACTTCACTTGTGTTGTTAATGACTACATGAATACATATTCAATATTACTTCACTTTTGCTGCTAATGAATACTTGAATACATATTCAATATTAATTCACTTTTGCTGTTAATGACTACATGAATACATATTTAATTTTACTTCACTTTTGCTGTTAATGACTACATGAATACATATTCAATTTTACTTCACTTTTGCTGTTAATGACTACATGAATACATATTCAATTTTAAGTGGATGTGACTGTGAAAACAAACGGTGTCCCCTCGGGATCCTATATATTGAACTTCCGAACCACCGATTTGTGTGGTAATACTGCTACCGGCACGCTTACGGTCGTAGTCACGAATTCTGTAAGTATAAATACATATTATTTTTATGATGCATTTCCCTTGAAATAAACGTCATTGACTTATAACAAATGTAACAAGTGAAGTGTACAAATACATCACCTGTCAAGTGCTACTGATGAATAACTATGGGACGAGTGAGATTCTGTACTTGTATAATGGTGTTGCTCCCCTAAGAAATAGCTTGACTTAAAGCTATCATAAGGAATATTCAATTCACAGTAGATTATCCCCTGGCTGTATGACAGAGAATCAGGTAGGAGAATGTGGATCACAATCATTTACCTCTTTTCCTATGCTTGTTACAAAAATATCAATAATGGATGGAGGTGTAAGCTTCCTTACGAGACTATTGGCATTTTTTATATTTTTTTTCAGGATTTTCTTCCGTACAAGATACAAATACACTTATTAGACTCTCAGACACATACACACATACTATAACATATCATGATCTCTAGAGACTCACGCAATCGAAAACGCATGATCATTGCCTGACTGCCGTATATATTGTATATGTGTCACAGTATGTTCTGTGTGATACCTGTGTAACGGGTAGGATTATACGGTTAACTTTATAATTTGTTTCATGGTGAAACGTTTGATTCATATTATGAGGTCAGAAGAGGAGAAAATTACAATGTGTTTGTGTTATATAACATATAAATGAAATAGACCGAAAATAGGAAATATGGAATGTTTTATGAATAATAATCGCTTCCCTTTCAATACGTATCCGTATACCACTTATTGTAAATATCCTTATTACGAGGCTTAAAGTTTTAGTAAATAAGGAGGCATATGATACAAATTTGGAGTTTGGAGATGAGAGAAGAAATCAATTGTATTGTACTGGATATGAAGGAAAGGAATCAAAGACAGGATTAGAAGAAAAAGAGGAAAAACGACAGAGTTAGAAAGAAAGAAAATGAAATACGAAGAAAAGTTGAAAAGGTCTAGGTAGGATAGGGACGGAGAAACAATTATGTATGATCAATTGAATACTGTATAAAAATGCAATTTCGGCTTTGTGCAGGGAAGGGAGGGTTGTTAAGAAATAGATAAATAAATAAAATAAATAAATTATAAATATGGATTTAAAAAGCTGAATAAAGTAAATGCGTGACAAAGTGTAATTATAACTTGATTAGTTTTTCCATTTTCTCCATTCATTTTCAAAAGTTTTCCTTTTTCATATCTACTATTTGAAATATGATTTAAATTGCACAATGGTCTCTAATTGTGTTGATAAGAACGTTGATGCGTAATGAACTGTCTACCATTTGTCCAATGCTTATTTATAACAAACAATATCAATAGTGATAGGAATTGTTAACTTTCTTACAAGACTATTTACATGTTAAATATGCTAAACCGCCGACGACAAAATGGTTAGATATATCTTTTTTTTTACTTTTGATGTATTTAAAAACATTGAGTATCTTACTAAAATTTAAAGGCAAGATTATGATAATAATTAGTTGCGTCCCGACCAAAATGATGTTGCACTTTTAATTCCATATTGCAAGACTGATTGTCATTGCAAGAAAAGAGAAAAACTCGTAACACAAATTAAGTAATGATAATTCGAAATACGTAATTACTCATAGTTTTAACAATATACTCTAAGGTTTATATTATGGGTCACATTTGTCCGATGGAAGGCATGTTTATTGTTTTAAAGCACTAGATGTTTATACAAGAATATTATTACTTACCAGTAATATACAATTTTATGTATTTTCTAGCAACCCTTTATCACCAGTCTCCCGGCACGCTGCTACATACACGAAGACACAACAGCCGAGATACTGCAGCACAGCATCGCCATAACTGACAACTCACCGACTGATACGATCGTGTGTACAGAGACCGACCCCAAATTTCAGTCGAAGTTAACGCCAGCGTCAGGTAAGCAGCTCGAAGCTAACACAATTTTCAGATAAGTTCCACGCTAACACCAGCGTCAGGTAAGTTCGACACTAACACCATTGTCAGGTAAGTTCGACGTGTACACCATATTTCTCTCACACCTACACGTGTAATACTGGCTGGTCTAAAGCAATATGATCATGTCGCTTGAGGCTGCATTGCATGGCTACCCATACAATAAAGCCTTTTGACGTCACTGCGTTAATAAAATTACTATTTCTAGGTACAAGTTTAACATAGTTTTTTTTAAACAACTAGGCTAGATTTTCTCTAAAAGATACAAACAACGGGAATTGAGTTGAAAATATCACGCGATTTTCACATATGAAGAATTGACTTGCAGCCCCGTTTTCATTCAAATTAATTTCAAAATGGCGGAAAATAAGTACTCTTTCAAACGTGAATATGAAGGATAGGGATATTCTACTCTCTGGATCACAAAATGTGACCCTTGGGTAGAATATCCCTATCATTCATACCCACATATATGAAAGAGTCTTATATTCTACACCCAAATTTTATGAAAATATTTCAAGTGAAATGAATTATATACCGTGTAGACATTTTTTTCTGTTTCAAAATTAAGGGCGAAATTATTACAGTATGATAAGTGAGGAAGACTCTGAATTCTTACCGTTGGTGATCCCGGCATAATACTTTTTCGCATTAACCTCGTGCCATAATGCAGTTAAAATGTAGTTTCAAGGTAAGGGAGACCACTCATGATTTTTCCCCCCATGCAGACGTTATCATTGAGTTATGACAGTGCCCCTAAATCTTCAAGCTTTTGAATGACCGTGATTTGATTATTATCTCTTTTCTGAAGTTTGAAGCTATGAAAAAAATATTTTATGTTTGTAAATAAAAACAAAACAAAGGTTATGGTGCTAAAATGCTCTATCGTGGAAAAATCGCGGTTCGATTTTCTTCAAAATTGATTGAGTAAAAGCAAATATGTCAATTATTATTATAACTTTGAATATCACACTTTTGATTTATTTTCATTTATGTGAGAATGTTTTAGGTAAGTTACACGCATTTGTACCTCATCTACCAAAAATCGCCAGCACAAATTTATTATGACTAGAGGTAAAGCATTTTTTTTTCTTGAAAATGCGATGATATATATCACATCAATTAAAAATATACATTTGAATATAGTTTTGCTCAAGATTTTTATGTACGGAGCAACATATTCATTTGATGGAACAATTATAAAGAACTATGGTCATTTTGGGGGAATGTAAGACTACCATCTTGCATGACTGAGACGACTGGCTTATCCAGTATAGTATAATTATACTTGGTACTATGTGATGCTCGATGTAATTTGTTTATGTATCAAAAGATTTCACTATCACAAGGACACATAAAACAAACATACCATGTAGTCTCCTACAACACACACTGGGAACCCTGTTCATGACATTTTGTTTTCTATCATTATTTTTTCAAACATCGATGAATAAATAATTCTTTATGTCGTATAAAAAGTAGTGATTTCTTGATGTTTATGAGGCAAACTCCTAAAACTCCCAAGCGTTTTATTTTTTCAGTGTATGGAATTTACTCAAGAGCGACTCCGGGATTTGTGTATAATACAAAGAAGAAATATACCATACCAGTGACCTGTACGGATTCGGCCGGAGATTTTGATAGCAGCTTTCTTGTCTGTTATATCTTCCCCAATATTCCACCAACATTCACCAATCTCCCTGGTGAGTATCTAAATCGACCCACTTATTTTGTCCACCTTCACCAATCTCCCTAGTGAGTATCTAAATCGCCCCACTTTTTTGTCCACATTTACCAATTTCTCTGGTGAGTATCTAAATCCTCCCACTTATTTTGTCCACCTTCACCAATCTGTCTGGTGAGTATTTAAATCCTCTCACATGTTTTGTCCACCTTCACTAATCTCTGTGGTGAATATCTAAATCCTTCCAACTTATTTTGTCCACCTTTACCAATCTCTCTGGTGAGTATCTAAATTGCCCCACTTATTTTGTCCATCTTCACCAATCACCCTGGTGAGTATCTAAATCGACCCACTTATTTTGTTCACCTTTACCAATCTCTGTTGCGAGTATCTAAATCATCCAACTTATTTTGTCCACCTTTACGAATCTCCCTAGTGAGTATCTAAATTCTCCCACTTATTTTGTCCACCTACACTAATCTCTGTTGTGAGTATCTTAATCATCCAACTTATTTTGTCCACCTTTACCAATCTCCCTAGTGAGTATCTAGATCCTCCTAATTGTTTGTCCACTATCACCAATCTCTTTGGTGAGTATCTGAAGTCTCCCACTTATTTTGTCCACCTTTACCAATCTCCCTGGTGAGTATTTAAATCCTACCACTTATTTGTCCACCTTTATCAATCTCTATTATGCTCTGCCGACGACTTCACACGTCTCCCATGTGTGGGATAAAACAGATGTTTTAAAACTCTTTAAACTCATTAAACTCTTGCCCTTTTAATTGTGCTATATCCCTTCCGATGTACTCCATGGCAACAACACTGCTCGGAAAACTGCTGGGTTCCGAACAAATACTTTTCCATAGTTCTCAATATTTACAACGTTTCGTTTTAGGTTCCGTATCCATTCCCGTCACGACAGCCAGCGGAGTGAATGTATTTCAAGTTACCACAGATGACTTTGAGGGAGACGCGATCACTTTCTCTTCCACTTGTTCTGTGGCCGTTTGTCCATTTACTCTGAATGCAAACAGTAAGTTAGAGAAATGGTATATTCCCTAAAAAATATTGCATGTTTAATGTAGTGAATTAACTTTAGCGAAATTACTAGAATCGTTCGATACGAGACAGGAAATGTCAGAACAATGAATGTCGTTTCAAAACGTGATATATATTAAGAATATCAAAAAAATTGTAATCACACACAAATAAAATTGTATTTTTCTTACAGCAGGTGACGTAGTTACTAATACCAATCTTGACCCCTTGACCACAGTCGCTTATGATATACTGGTCAGTATCAGTGATGGCCTCTCTACGGTAGGACCTCGGTCATTGACCATCATAATCACAGGTAAGAAATAGATAAATACTTCAACGATGGCACAATTAATGTCTCTGCTCTGATTTGATCGGCGCAAGTAGTAGAAATACCTCATTAACTTAACAACGTAAAATTTGTTTTGTCGAAAAGAGATTTATTAACTTTAAAATGTCAATTGATTAATAATTTTGTTTTATTACATATACCATTTGGTATATTCCTAAACTTTGATAATAACACCGAAAGATGAGGGAGGGAACGATTTCACAACGCCACAAACTTCAGTGCGACACAAGTGTGCTCAAGTGTCCTACAATTGTAATAAATGTATATAGATTGTTTTAAAGTCGACAAGTAAAGTCCCTAATAGATTGTACATCAGTCCCAAAACTTAGTTCCATTCTTATCAAAAGGTTAACGTTACATGTGCCATTACTGGACATTTTGATATGATGTTTTTTTTCTATTGAAACTAATAAAGTTTGAAGAATAAAGCTTTGAAAATCATTCAAATTAAACATTTGTTATACCTTGACAAAAAGTTATTATAAAACAAAATCTGTACTATGTAAAATCCATGTTTTATATGCCTTATTTATGTGAAGATGGAAATATACATGAAAAAATCACTTTACAATTACTAATAACACTATGCAAACCTGAAGTAAAATTTAGGACTACAATTTGGCTTCATGGACTGACCTATGTTCTCATTTTATTGCGCTGTTAACGATGATAATATTAATGGCAGAACATCCTTTAAAGTATAATTCCCGTAGAAAAGCATAGCCGACAGAAGTTAAAAAAACAACTTAGTTTAAGGAGTCTTCCTTACAGACTGTAATGCTTTCCTATGGACAATTTGAAGTTTAAAGATGCTCCACCGCTGACAAATGGTATTTTTTCACTATCAAAAACAGCACTTGATGATTTAATATTTTCTTCAGTTACAAAAGTTACTTGCTTTACACCATTACCATCGTTGAAAAGTTTGAGCTTCTAATTTTACTTTAAGTTTAAATTACGAAAATAATTAATTGCATCCCGAAAAAATTCAGTTGCAAAGGCAAAATAAATTATTTAATATTATATTTTGTGTTAACTAGACATATATATACACGATTAAACACAAATTATTGTTCAAATTATGAATATCATTTATGCTCTGTCGGCGATGGAGTATCTTTAAGGATTCATAAAATTTAACGAATATTCATGAGACTGGGCCCCAGTCAGTGATAAATCGAATGTTTATATAACCAGGAATAAACACACCTCCCTTCATACAAAACCTACCGCTGACCTTCACCCTGTCTATCCTGGAGACGATTGGCCGTAATAACCCAATCTATCAGATCCGGTCAGCTGACCCAGACAAAGCCACTCAGACACTTACGTACAGTGCGATATTCACACCGACAGAGGGAGCTACGATATTTGACGTCGATCCTGTCAGTAAGTATATCCCAAAGTCTTGAGTATATAAAGTCACTTTACAGATAACATTTTTCAATCACGTGTACGTTCATTACTAAAAAAAATGATTCCTCCAATTTAATCAATTTCGTTAAAGATACACAATATCAAATGAATAATAGAAACCTTTTATTTCCATTGTTGATACGCCCAGATATTATACAATGATATACTTTGATAGTTCGAACAATATGTCATTTTGCTATGCTTTAACATGAATCGCTAATTTTATAGTAGATTGTTTTATCATGTTTAATTTGTGATGGACTTGTCTTCCAAACGTCCACTAGAAACTTAGATATTCTAGATATTGTATAACAATACATTTTAGCCGGACTTTTGCATACGTCATCATCAGTTCAAATTGATTACGAGGCTCTGACAGCAAAGACATTTACGGTTGATATAAGCGTCAATGATGGGTCCGCGACAGACACTCAGTCTGTGTCTGTATCCGTGGCGGATGTCAACGAAGCTCCAACATTTGGATCGGGTGTCTACTACCTCGTCGGGAATGAAGGAAATGTACGCTTTTGTGTTGTCGAATCCCGTTAAATCATTATTCAGACATATACTTTAAAATAATACTCCTGTTCCCATGCATACGATATATATCTATATACCAAATATATCTGTCATCATTCTTCCTCCTTTTGTTCTTCGTTAAGGCAAGTAACTCACTGGAATAAGTATTCATACACTCTATTATAAGTATTGAAATGTAAAATTGCCTGTGCCAATTTTATATTCTATGTTCATGGTCAAATTGAAATTGCTACCATTCGTATGGTTACATGGCATTTGATTGATATTTTTGTTAAATATTTTAACTTCAAAGACTGGTGTCTAGCTTTTGTTTCTTTTTCCCAATAGGCTGGTACCGTTGTTGGTGATCCGGGACTAACAACGACTGACCCCGATACTGGTGACATCATCACTTATAGTATAGATTGTCAAGACTTTGTTATCAATCCAATTACTGGCGTCATTTCCTTTGCCATTGACTTCGACCTTGACATAGGTAACAAGGTGACGTCATTATCATGTCTTGTATCGGCGTCTGATGGTGACCTGGTGGCGACCTCCACTCTAATTATTACGATAAATGGCATCAACGACAACACACCAAGCTTTGGAGCGGACTACTACACATTTACGACAAGTATATACGCAAATGTCGGTGACGTCATAGGTACGATGACAGCAACTGATGGCGATCTTGGAATATATGGTGAGTGGAAAACCTTCTGTTTTTACCAAAACATCTATTACGATGGGTTATTATTCCTTAATAGGAAAGTTTGGAGACTGGTTAGACCTTTCAAGGTGCGCGACACGTGACCGTTAAATGTAAATTTACATTACATGTGCATGTATTGTGTCTTCTTGTATATTTAAACGCTTGCCCTTTTAATTGTGCTATATCCCTTCCGATGTGCCAAAGACACCAAGCAACACACCCCACTCTGTCACATTAGACTGACAAAGGGTTAAACCATTCGTTCCACCCTCTTAATTCTGAGTGCTAAGCAGGAACAGAAGCTGCCTCGTTTATAGACAACGGTGTGTCTTTGCCAGATGACGGAACCAAGAGCCTACGTCACAAGTCGAGCGCTCAAACGAAGGTCAAACGTGAGGCGATGAAGATGTTAGGAATATGACAAAAAATTTAGTTGCCTTTTACAGTCATGCAATTGGGCAGCAGATACAATCATAATGCCCTACCTGCAGGGTTATCAATCATGACAGAAATTGTCACCATCAGCAACAATTTTCCTTAGAGCTCATAGGCATGGACAACTACAACAAAACTGTCCAGACCTCCGAAGGATAGGACAAAGACAAACAGACACATGTTCAGAGTCCATACAAAACACGCCTTTAATGAAGTTTTATGACATCTTGATTACAAAACAATATCGTCCTTCCTTGGCAGTTCCTTCAATACAAGGTTTCATGCACGTGCAAATTAATATTTGTTTTATATAACACCAAACACTTGACAGACAACGTACAATTGTAAACATTATACATGTAGCTGAACAGCTGATAGGATATATAAGATAATGCATATTTGACAGGTCTAACTACATTATTTTTTGAATGATACCCAGAGTATTATCAAATTCAATAAAACTGTAAAAGTTTACCTTAAATCAGATGAAAAAGTATTATAGACTGACCACGTGATTTGTACCGGGGATTCCATGCTTCATTTCGTATGTATCTTGTCTTAATGATTTGTAACAAAAGATGAGGATCCTATTTCTATTTTAGGGTCATTGAGTTTTTCTATTGGCCAGATTGGCCTTCCTGACACGTATTTCGCCGTCACGGGTACTGGAGACGTGTACGTCACGAAGTCCCTATCGCCTCTTGGGAGGGGAAGCAGCCTCACGTTTTCAGCCAACGTTACGGATTATGGCGGGCTTACTGGTAACGTATACATACTCCTTGTAAATATACATTTACTCAGCATTCATATCAATTTGATTTAATTTAATCAAACTATAAAAAAGTTGTGAATGCTTTACGATCGTAACTCTTTCTAAAGTCACTTAAAAGGTTAAGTTCATATAATAAAGCCGTTATATTTGTGGGATATTTTGGCGATTTAGCGGAAAATTGCTATGATTGCGAAAATTATAACCACTAAATTTTAAGAAAAAATTGAATCATATAATTATTATTCTGTATTTGCATATTACAGAGTTATCTGCCCTTGTAGGTAGAAATTGTTTGTGACGTCATGTTTTTGTGAGCATAACGCCATACTTTTCATAGAAAACGACGTGAATTGCATTCATAAAATAAAGACATAGCAATCGACACCTACTCGCAAGGGAGCAAATACGGTATAAGCAAGAAAGTAAAACCGCTAAAATTAAATCTTGGTTTTTTTTTTTTTTTCATCGAATCATGCAAATTTTGATCTGTGCAAGTAACCGGCTTTACGGTAATTTGAATCTGATACATTTTTTTTCTATAATGAAATCCTCAATTACATTTCAAAATCATTATCAATTAAAAAGTAGTTATCTTCTTTGTTGTCCACAGACACAGCTTGGGTCACGGTCCTTATTTACCCTACTACGACTTTACCTGCCACTACGACTACCGAAAGATATGTGAAGTATATTGAGGACCCTTTAAACGTTGCCTCACTTATCGTTTTCGGAATGTGTGGATTAGGAGCAACCATTTTAATAGGATATCTTATATTCAATAATGGTGTCCTCAGCGTTTGCTGCGAAGCAGTTCAAGCCGAATGTTGCAATAAGTAAGTACAAATTTTCTTGAAAAATAAATGTGTCAGATGTAACTACTGTTAAAAAAAAGGCTTCTTCCATTGATTGATGAAGAAACCTACAAATGCCTAAATATGCTATTTCGTTTTATACATGGGAGTTCCTAAAAGATTAAATTAAATTTTTAGTCACAATCTTACAATTCCATAGTACTTTAATTCAATATGTATCATATACTTACATATTTTTTTTTTTTTTGCAGAAAACCGAAAAGATTTCATGGCAAGTCGAAAAAAACCTCGGTAAGTTAAAAAATAAGAAAACTGAAATGGGATTTTGCTTTCTTTTTTGTTTTTGGTAAATGTACGTAAAATATTTGTTTATATATTCCTGACCTCTTAATTTGTTAAAGATCTTACTTAAATAATTCCGAAATTACATTTCGGTTTTAACTACTGATATATTAAGGCTAACACCAATTCCATATGTTATAGAATTGTTTAGTCTTCCATAACACGCACATGATGTTCTTACCGTATTTTTCAATACACGTGCAAGCATAATCGCAAAATAGTATAAAATTAATGAAAAAAATGTTTGACTTTAAGGGCAACGTATGAAAAAAAGACAGACCAAGATCACGGTCCATGAACAAGGACGTCACGGTACTAAAGTCACTCGACTGTAACGAGAATTGAGGCCACTTAAAGGGAAAACAAATGACGTCATCACTGTTCAAATGCCACTCTGTTTTTACTGGCACCATGATGTAGCAAGCAGCAGAACATGTAAATGTACATTTTGTAAATGCTATTGCTGAATATGACCCTAAAATAATGTTTTGAAGGTACATAAATATAATGATGTGACTAGGTTTTCACAAACATGAGTAAATCACCGTTCTAGACAAATGCACAAAGATGCAGTTCATGCTTTACCGAAGCTAGGCTTTGTTTCATTTAAGAATATAATTTCTTAATGGTAATTTTACTAAAGCCACCTTGCTATGATAAGACTAGCACAATAATATAATAAATTTCATCAACAAATCATACAAGCAGGACACTGTAGCAATGCTCTATTTATCACACTACTCGCATATAATACAGATGAACAGTATTATTAAAAATTGGTATATGTATGAGGTAGTTTTAGATTTATATTGTGATCAGGGACAGGTGTCCCGTCATAAACCATACCTTTTTATTTATAATTAAGCATTGAACGTCTTTCAGTTGGCATTCATAACCAATATGAATGCAAACTGGACAGGGGCAAATTCAACATGAAGCGCGCTAGCTTCCATATGTTATGAATTCTATAACATATGGAATTGGTTATGAATGCCAACTGAAAGACGTTCAATGCTTATATTTACATTTGGTTACACTTTTATGATGAAATCCCAAGGAATTTTGCATATATAATGAATTAATCATTCGTTATCGTCATGGATGGAACAGCCATTTGAACAGCCGTCTTCCGTGATCGCTGGCACGACAATTGTGACGTCACAATGATAATGACGTCATAATAAGCGCTTAAAGTTCATTGTCTATATGACTGCCAACTGCGCTTGGTAAGGTTACAAAGTGGGACTGCAGTGAAAATGTTAATATTCCGAAATGGTTGTGTTAAATTTGCACAATATAAACGACTTTCATCATTCGGCATTACAAAATATTATGCGTTTTCACTGGCCATCAATAAATACAAGTTTTGTAAAATTTGATACATAATGCATACTACCTGAAACAACAACTATTACATGTAACTAGAATTGTGCTTTCTTTTGTTAATACAAAATAAAAACATAGAATTAAATACATGTTCTTGTTTTCGTTTATATTTTTACACATTAATAGCAACATCTGAACGATACTAGTCGTATTCAAGGTAGGTATCCATTTTCTGTTTGCCCTGATTGGTTATCTTCCACTGGTGAGCACCCTATTAAAAGCACGGGACTTGACACACGTGAGTCATTCTACGCATATCTTGTCTCAGATATACATGTTTCTATAATACGGATAACATTACAAATTACAAAGCATAGGAAATATAGAAATTCAGTTGGATAAACAAGAATTTCAGCGAGATTCTGATGCCAACTATCCCAGTGGGCACATAACATCCTGAGGACGTTTTTATTAGGTCCGATCGCAACGTTGCATTTAGGTCGCAATAAAGTTGCAAATGAAAGTTTGGGGAACGTTTTTTGACAACGTCCGCCGAATGTTTTCATATAATGTTTTCAAAACGTTTGTGTGTTACGTTGTTCATTTTCATTATTCTAGTATTTTGAAGTACAATAACAAGAAAATATAATGTTTATATAATATTTTAATGTCTTCTGCTAATCTTGCATGAAATAGGTGCATCAAGTTCCATCCAGTCTGTTTGTACTTCCGTGTGTACTGATGTAAGAATTTTCATCTGTAAAAGAAAAACAGGATAAAACATTAAACGTCTATATATTGATTTAGACGATATATTTTCCATATACCGGTACGTTATTACATAGAAAACACAAATAGGATACACGCATATCAGGGAATTTGTATACCTGTACATATATCTATATGTGTATACATATCCATAATACTGACTACACACTTAGATAAAATAACTTATCGCGGTATAATATAATAAACACATTATTTGAAAGTTTGTGTAATATAGCATAGAAAATACGAATCAACAAAGACTTACCTTGAAATATGTGCCAATATCTGGAAGTTAGCCTGTTTAGATGTTGTCGAAAGCTAAGAAACGTTATCCGTGTGAAGCACATGTGTACACAAAGTTTGAATGAACAAAACACCGGAAGTGAAAATTGCCGCGCAAATACCAAACAAATTTTTACGACTGTTCACTCCTAGGTTACGTAGTGTGCTGGGGAAATATATAAAATGTAATATAAATAAAATCACAATGTATTTGTATAAAAAGACGATTTATTATAATGATTGTAATTTTTTGTTTTGAATAAATAATACTGAACCCTAGCGGATAAGTTTTAAAATGAAAGGGAGGTAACACAACTCTTTCATCGCAACTCGGTAGTTCAGATATTGGACGTAGTGGTATGTAAACTTGGTATTTATAGTCATACTTTTTGTTTTAATTGTTTTCATTTATTCAATTAATACCTATAATATCTGTAATTAAAAAAATCTAAACTATTTATGAGTAAAAATTGATTAATTATTTTGTAGTAAGTTAATAATTATTGAAACAATATAAGGCCTACTTGTATGTATCACTATTTGAATAGATTCATTCGCTTCCTTCAAAGTTGTTTCCAACGATAACTCTTTTTTAAATATGTGAAACTATTATCATAGTTTTTTTCCTAACCATATACAAACATTCTCAGGACGTCAAATGATAATGTCGTGAGGACGTTTGGAGGAAAACGTTCGCAACCTAAATAAGACATTGTCAAAACGTTTTCCGGACATTGTGTGCCCACTGGGATTGGTCTTTATGAGTCGAATAAAAGATGAAGTTGTTCTCATCTTTCACTTTTCATTTTAACCTTTGACAAACTTGAGACTTTAGAAACAAATGCTTTACAACTATGTTAAACCTTCGAGATGTATAAATACCCATAAATGAAATAATGAGAAAGATTTCAAAATCCATGATGGCTGACTGTCAGCCACGTTTCTCCTATCTTTCACAAAATATTATATAAAGTACAAGAGTAAAACTTTCACAAGGAGGCATTATAAAGAAGACATAAAGGGTGGGTTGAACTTGCTCAGGTGTCAGCCAAGCAGGGCTTACTGCTATCCAGGACACATATCTCTCTTCAGATAAGGAAGCAAATCACACTATATGTTCTTGATATTTTCCATTAAGATATAAAATACATAAAAATACATTCATATGTAAGTTACAGACGGCGCTGAAAGATTATTTATTTGCAAGGTTGAACCAAGTGTAAATTCCTGAACGTCCAAGTTTCAGCAGCCTTCACTTTCGGGTCCAGTCAGTGAAAGCATATAACCAACTTTCAAGAACCTCAGAAAAATTTTGTATGTATGTTGGGGTTAACAAGGTTGTAGATTCTGGAGATTTAAAGTTAAGTAACTGTCTGGATTCCTGGAGTGTTGTTGCGACGCGAATAGGGATCGAGGGATATCTATACTACAAAATTATAAGTTTAAAATAATTTTCAACCTAATCACTTGTAAAATTAGAACCCTGTATTGTAAAAATTGTTTTTCTCAAAATATTGGTATTTTTTGATGGTGAATAACATATTGAAAGCTCTTTATATGAACATGATACGCTAAATTACTAGTGGCTAATGTAAGGGAGCTTACTCGTTATAATATAATAACAAGGAAGACTGTTCTGAAAAAAACTTAGATAATTTCCTGCTAATAGACATGTTTACTAATCTGCCATGCAGGTATTGCGCCCCTTATTCCATAGTCTTATAAATTGACTAAATTACTACTCTACTTTCTCTTCAGCTGAGCGCTCGATCTGTGAGTTCTTTTCCCTAGCCGAGACACACCAAAGTCTATAAAACTGCTGGTTTCTATTGCTGGTTAACGTTCAGCATAGCAGGAGTGGCACCAATGGATTTGATCTGGATAGCTGTTGTGTTCGTTGTCTCTTTTTGCCATTGCTAGGCTAATGATATCTTGACGAAACCTGAAGTTGACTGATAAGATAATATCCAGCTTGAGTAGTAGTTGAATAGCAGCTGTAAATCACTGTTTGTAAATATCGCTATAGATAAAAGGAGATTTTTGTCATGTCTTGTTTTGAATTTTGACATGAGTTTCGTATTTTGCCAAAAAGGTCCAAAATTGCATCTTGTAGTATAATATAATATCATATGATGTAAATATACTTATCCACAAAGTATTCATCAGTGTACAATTTTAAACCCTGTAAAGTTTAAAAGAGAAAGTACGAATTAACATAAATCATCCTAAGTATAACGATGCCATCTATTGTCACATCTTAAAATCTGTTTTAAGACCAAGAGTCTGTCTAAGTTTTAACTCCAAACAAAACAGTACCTTATTTTCCCATTACACGACTTTTTCGATATTTAAGCCGACCTCACTTAAAACAGTATGACAACTCCATAAGAGAGTTATAATCAGTGTTCGACGATATAGAATAAATATCACTGTTCATTAAAACGATATTTACCGTCCATTCATGAAATATTGTGAATTTTGGTTTCTAATTCATGCTAAAGAATGACAAACAATGTACCTGTTTATGTTATTTGATCACCCATTCAATCTGATTAAAATGCAGATCCTTATTACCACACCGTTTTTTAAGGATATGACGTCATCATTATACATGTTACGTTCTGAAATTAAAGAGAAACACGCATCGAGCAACACGTCAAATGATACAATCCCAATCTAGCAGCGCCAAACAGGAAATTCAAAGGATTTAACATTCATCTGACTAACACTCATCTGACTAACACTCAGCTGACTAACATTCATCTGACTCATTCAAATGCAACAAAGTTGTACTGAGTGTAATATCCTGATATATAAAAAACACGTAATAATGTATATTCCGGATAATTTTACCCGGAAGTTGTTTCGATGCATTACTGTAGACCGGAAGTGAAATAAAAATATAGCCGCCAAAAATAAGCAGCATGGCTGTTATCACTCGAAGAAATTGAATAGTCTGAAACACTACACAGACTTTTACACTATCCCAAATTTCAAACACTTAGTCTGAACCATGCAAGTAACATTCCCTGAAATGTTCAGCTCACGGGTAGAGTGCACCTGCATCGACTAAAATACGCATTACATTATATTGTCTTTCTGTTTTGATTAAAGATCAGATCAGATAGTACTGGAAAAGGGCAAGAGTTTCTATATCATAAAAAAGCCACCTGAATATACCGCAGCCTCACACCGGCATCACAACCCAACTCATACAATATGGTTTAGTAAAAGAACGTAAAGTCTGATCAACAACAATGTAACCTGTATATTAACACTCTGTCAGGACCAAAGTTTGATCAAATTTTAGCCAGAACCGATCCTTTAAGTCCGTTGAGCTAATTAGTAACCGTTAAGTTTCCTAAATTCGCTTAACCCGGTTTTGAGAAATGACGACTTCCAATATGTAGTTGATGTGGGAGGTATTTACAAAATACGGTCCAAATTAGATTCATCTAACCCAGCAGATACAATTGTTCAAAGTCTAACCAGCAGTTAATTATGAAGAAGACAATTTTATAAATTGTTGACTTACAGACGATACATTGCACAATACGGTATGGCAAACGCACACATCGGCTGAGTTCAATTGGGGACTGATGCGTTTTATCCATTCGTTTCAGTCAGTACAGTTTGTTCTGCGAACTTTTGGATTGAACACATATGCAATATATATATTACCCATATTATTTCTCAAATAATTATCAATCAACTAAAGTCAGACTTGTAATTCCGGTCCACTACGATGCCCTGCAATACACTCCAATAAAAGACTTACAATGTAACAACTTTCCTTTCGATGTCATCTCAGCATGACCCCTATGATGAACCCACCAGCCTATGAGATATTTGATGCCGAATTTCTGGGAAGTATAAACGGCTACTTCATCCAATTCGACCCGAGATGTTCCGATTCTAGACCAGGGTCATGCTGATGAGACCCCAAACGGGAATAAGTTGTTAGATCTTGTATTTGAGCGGCGTATCGTAGAGGAGCGGAATACTACAAGTCTAATTTCAATTAGATTAATTATTAGAAATATAATGAATATCCTAATTTGTCTATCACCCAGACCAGGACTTGAACCTGGATCGTTCAAGTTTTACTTGGAATGCTCTTCTTTGAGCTATCCGAGTTGATTGACAAATTGTGAACATCATTTTTGGAAATTAAGCTGTATTTTTATATAATCTAATTTCAAGTTTAGTTTTCCATAGACCGAAAGAATTGTACGTCGAGTATTATGACGTCATATATACAGAACGTTTTTCGCGGGAAATTTCAAAAGCGTCACAGTCATTGGCCGAACTAAGCTGATCCTATGAAGAATGACCTTCCGTTTTTTGTCTATCTCTTCATAAACCCAAAAGATATTGAGAATAATACATAAATATTTCCAAATGAAAAAAAAAATAGTTTGAATGAAGTTCAAGGTCATTCTTTTGAACGAACTTTGTAGCCCTTTGTTATATGCCACGAGCCCAATATCATGTATTTAATTATTGACAAGAAGTTGTTTTAAGCCTATCATCTACGTGGTGAGCTAAATATATTGAATTATAAATATGCAGAACCCATGCAATTCAGCCAGACTGATATTTTAGTCTAGAAAATGTCATGAATATATATAAATTGAATATTTCATAAATATATATGAATGATGCTCTAAAAAGTAATATTATAGATATTATATAGATTAGTGTAGGACTATTTGTATATCAAGACGGCTATGGGTAAGTATATACATGTATGATATATATGTATGAATAATACGAAGTGACAAGTAAACAGCATATCTTGTATATAAAATTTGCCTTATTGAGGCTATTTATATAAAGTATGCATATAAATAAAACACGGAAAACACCTATCTTATATTTAACGCAATAACAGGAAGTTTATTGCGACTGTCTCTAAATAGAAACAGCTAGTGAAGCATATGTATACAAGGCGGTCGGCAACCAAGTAGGTATGGTGAACACTGAATAGGACATTTAAATGTCTTAATTAATTGCGACACGTACAATTTACATAGAAATTACTTTTAATCAATATAACCGTTACTGTAAATGAAAGTAAAATCAGAAACAGACTTATATACTACGTGATCTAGGTCAAGCAACAATAATGGTAATAACATGTGCCAGTGTATTTGTATTACGTAAGCTTAAATAAAGGGACTTTTCTTCCCTGAAGGTTTCTTGAAAGTTGGGATCATATTGTAAACAAAAAGTCTATTTATTTGAAGAACACAATCATATTTATGTGTGTGTACAGGAAGATAGATTTAATACTGGCAGTTTAAATCTGCAGCGACACGGACCGGTTTTTCTATAAATAGACACATTGGAAAGCACCTGACCTATATAAAACTTCATTAGTCAAATGCCCTTTTAAAAACATTTTAGCTATACATATACAAATGTCTATATGAATGTTGTAATTGAATGGGATTTATTTCCATTACATAATTTATTGAAACCGTAATTATACAGGTGAAAAAAAATCTTATTACATGTATCATAATTATATATCATTTATCCATAATTACTGTTATTATTGTTATCATTATTATTTTATTATTATTATTATTTTTTTTTTTTTTTTTGAAAATTGAAAACCAGTCGGTGAGAAATGTTTTAAGAATCTAATGGTCTCAACTATTTGAGGACAATATTGACATACGTTAGATAAGTCGCACATGCATTACAATCATGGTCATACCTATACATGATTATATATAGCCCATGACCTTGGATGGATAGATTGCTTAATCCTCGGTATATAAACATCGAGTCAATAAAATACACAACATTAGTGTTAAACATGTTACAAGGCAAGGCAAGAAAATTGTCTTGGCCTGGATTAAGATGCTAGTTTTTATTTAATATGATATTTCATATTTTAAGTATAACTGTACATTTAATAAGTTACCGACATTTTCATCATGTTATATTTACAGTATATACATAATAGCTTCCGGTTCAGGTACAGCTGGATCCAAAGTATTTAATTGTTACAGCAGTAATTTAAAACAAGCATGATGCATACCTACATGCATACCGTGATTAAATGATCGATTTATAACAGTTATATCATCGAAGATTATTGATCTGTACTATTGTTTTCATAAGCGAAATCGACTATATGTAGATTTAATGTTTACCATGACGAAAGATTGAAATATCTAATGGACATCTAAATGTTAACATGGTTTGTATGGTTATGTCGTACATCCTAATTTATTGACAACCAGGGTCATATATAAGGACGTGTCGATTTTAGGAAGTAGGGAAACACCTTACCTCCCAGCTGCCTCAAATGACATCTAAATTTAGGTAGGAAACTATTGTAGACGTAACGTGCACAGCAATGCCTGACAATGTGGAAATATTAACAATATCGAACAGACTACGACTATTGTGTGACTGAGATGCACTGTTTAACTGAGATTTTTGTATACTATAATGAGATAATCAATACATATGTTTTTTTTCTGAAGTAACACCCGTTAGTTCATAATATCTCAACACAACATTCCATATGAGCTAATGGTATTTGTATCTGATATGCGACTGTACATAAAAAACAGTGCATTGTATAGAGTTTTCCTTATCATTTACAGCCTACATTGTATAATCAAACCACAGGTTTTTGACTCTTTTCTTTGACTTTTTTTCTCTATATATAACATTAGTTATGCATAGAGAGAAAAATGTCTATATAGCCAAACGCCTGTGCTCAAACCATGGAACCACATTCATCTGTAATGTATTTTACTATGTACTTGCACAGTAGTTCCTACATATATTACCAGCACGTGTGATGTTAAGAAATACCTTTCACGTATTTGTGTATATCCAAGACATGTGATTCTCTTTCAGATTCCTCACAAATCCAGGCAGCTAATAACTAACACACCTGGTATCACATCACCATCCTAAACAGGGATGTGGTGACCTTCACCTTACCAGCCAATCAGCCACTGATGTAAAGGTAAACAGTTTTCGTATTTGGTAAAGTTTTCAATTTATTTGTTTATCTTAATTATGACCCTAGCTGTTAAATAGCTATGAACCAAAAGTATTTACAAAAGCCAGGGTTTATTCATTTCTTTCGCGATGGCCTGAACTACATTAGGGAACCCTGACAATATTGTATCATACCAGGACACTTAATTCTCTACTGGTAATTAATATAATGTCCTATCGCTGAAACGTACTACAGGAGACACTTATTACATACATACATTTCATACATTAATACTATTAAGGGAACAAACGATTAATGCATGAGGTTATATTAACAATAACAGATTTAGTTAGGTTCTAGTTAATTATATAGGTGAATATGTGATAATATAATAATTCTGACATCTAAAAGGTGAAACATGCCATTATAACATCATATAACAATTCTGATACCATGCTTATGTAGAAATCTAAGAACAAATATGGTGTTTATATGCAATTTTGTAATGTATGAAAGTCAGTTTCACTGAAATGCATATGAAAACTAAAAAAACACAAAACAATGTTAAATTAATAAACGTACACTAAAGCTTA
This sequence comes from Argopecten irradians irradians, assembly GCA_004382745.1. NCBI lineage: Eukaryota > Metazoa > Mollusca > Bivalvia > Pectinida > Pectinidae > Argopecten > Argopecten irradians. Next base: position 848,368 of record SAYR01043244.1, read on the forward strand.
AAAAGTGGAAGAAACATATGTATAATGAATATCAAAACATCAAGACATCAATATTGTTTGTATCTGAACACGATATCCCCTATGCATTAATTTATCTGCCCAAATACATGTACAGTATAGCATAGTAAATAGGAAAACACAGAGATTGGGAATGAAGTGTTAATAAATCTTGATGATATTTCAAAACTCATTTCACATTTATATTTATAAAGTTAAAAGATGTTTTGGTTCAGCTGGTAATCAATATCCGCAGCTGTATGTAATCAGTTGCAAAATGCCTTCAATCAAAGTATTTATACCAAATTCAGAAAAAAATATACTGAAATTAACGTATTATTCTTTCCACAATGCGTTTAATGCGTAAATTCACATATCTAATTAGGTCAGGCCTCCCCCAGTCTATATTCTACAACAGTAGACTAGATACTTCCAAGAACTCGGTTATAAATAGCTAGAACTCGTGACACAAACACAATGCAATGTATATAAATATACACACACAAGGGAATCCCCTAATTCCCCTGACCAGGGCCATATTGTTATGAAATACACAGTATATTGCAGTTGCTGCACATATGAGTCATGCCTACCATACAGTGTACATATTTCTGCATGCAGACATATTAGCTATACAGCGGATAAAACAACAGGTGAGTTTGTGATAAGTTTTGTATTAGGTATAGTATTATAGAGTACCAGTATTAGGCATTGTTATAACTGTCAGTAAATTTTGCCAGTGGTGCATTCATTTTTTAATATCATATAGCAAATCATATGAACTAGAAATGTAAATAACAAAATAACTAAATTTTAAAATGTGGTATGTTATGGTAAATTTTTCATTTAAATGAATTTGATGTATACTTTAGTTAGTAAGATATTGTTATATTACAAACGATAGTGTTTTGAGGACTTTATTTACATTATCATGAAGTAAGAAGTGAAAACCCTTTACATGTAACTTAACTGCACGCCTCAGACAAGTGGAAATTTACTATGGTTAATCTAGCCATATTTTGCTAACTGGTCCACCATTCAACTGATTGCAGTGGATATAATTTCGATAGTTTTGACACTGTCGAGATTAAATAAATCATTTATTACACAACTTGTCCAACTATTACCAAATGATAATGCAATGATTAAGCCGGTTGTATTGTCATGGAGAGTTGGCTTTGACTATCTGTTTTGAATGATTATTATGAATTTCGATTTTAAAAATTACCTGGACAACAAAGTTATAACCAGCAAGACAACAAATGCTGTCGGACTTGTAACAGTGTTTTGCATTCCCCTTTAGGATTCCTGTAATTTGTTTTATTTATGTGTAAATCAAACTATATATACAGGTAAGCCTTGAATGAAATAATTCCCTATGTCCTCTATTCTTTCGTTACTTATCGTTATCTTGTGACTTCTCTCACATGTCATTTTAAGCTACAATTCTCAAAATTATCAACTGACTAAGAAACAAAGTTGTACACTCTTAAGTGCTTAGCACATCTTTCTAAAATCAATGTTTGTGTTACAGGGTGTCGACCCGTTGAAATGAAGGGATTTCGACCTGAAGTCAAGGATAGAAAGTCAGAAAAGAATACCCTTATTCGTCAATTGGCAAGGAATGGCACAACCCCACAACCCTTTGTATATAGAAAAAAGGATATCTTGAACTACCGTGCTCAAGAAGGAGGCCACGCTTCTCGTGAAAGACATGTTAAACAATTTACCAAACAACTGAAACCATACTTCAATAAAGCAAACGAGGATGTATCTGGTCTAATCTTTACACAGGTGAATGCCCTAAGACTACAGAATGACCAGTTAGATGAGGAAAAATGCGAAAAAGACTATATTGAAAAAGAATCAAAAGTGTGTGATCAAACAAACAGTAACAATACAAAATCAATCCTCAGGAAGGCTCAAGTCAGACTTGACTTCCCAGAAAAATATGAAAGTGAAACACTAAAGACAACAGCAAGCTATACAACTAAAATATCTGGATGTATAGTTCCTAGTTGGCTTTTTCAGTATAACCAACCAGACCTAAAGATACGTGTTCCCAGCTGGATTTTCCAATATAATCCACAGCATACCATCTTCCGACCCCAGCCTCAGGCTGTCTACATGATGTCCTCAATAATTGACCAACATATACCTCCAACAGAAGTTCCTAGAGACAGTGGCTTCCAAGGAAGCAGTGTGGCACCAGATGAACCACAAACAAAGACGCGTAAAGACATATTTTATGAAACTTATGTTTCAAATGAATGTGGAGGAGAAAGACAAACAGTTGGTGAGGATATTGAGAAAAATGAGAAAAAATGGAATGAAGTTTTTGAAAAGGAACAACCTGGGATAGAGGCTATAGCTGATGTGGACAACCAGGACCAAACTAATAATTTGATTGATACGGATCTGGCAGGTGATCAAGCTGTTGAGCAATGGCAAGGATCAGAACACAGCAATGACAGCATGGGAGTGCTATCAAATGCCCTGGGATCCGAGCATAGCAATGCCAGCATGGGCATGTCATCAGAGGCCCCTGGATCCGAGCATAGCAATGTCAGCAAGGGTATGACATCAGAGACGCTGGAAACAGAGCATGGCAATGTCGGCTCAGTGACACATTCCGCAATCCTGGACTTGGAATGGGAAAATGGAATTGTCTGCACAGCAATGCAATCAGGGGAAACAAACCAACCACAGCCTATGCAGAGCAATATGCATGCCGTATATAAAGATATACACGATTCAAATGCAATACCAGATGCCTTTTTGTTTTCGGATGGAAATAATCAATTTCTGGAAACACTTGTCGACATTAACCAACTTACAGATCTTAATACAGACGGAAACTCTTACGGGGATGGTTCGAATGACGCCAGACGGCAAAATCCTGCATTGTCTACTCCTAACAGTGAGAGCGAATATACAGCACATGTTGCAGTACATAATCTGCCTGATAGACGAAATGATGTGCCTGGAAGATCCAAGCAAGGCCCCCAAAGCAGGCGAATGATGCAAAGAACACATGCATGTCATCCACAGGAAGCGATGAGGCCACAACATGCAGAACAAGCAAGTTCGCTAGAAGCAAACCAAGAGAGATCTGCTGCCTCTCATTCACCACTCCCGCAATGTCTGCAACAAGATCCTCTTATTTTTGACAGCATTTCACAAGGAAATGTATTGAAACCAGCACACGATCCAGGGGAACGTCCATCAAGGTATTATCAGGTGCAAAGAGATAAGTCAATGCAAGCTGCTAGCGGAGGACAACCAGCCACTGATTTAACAAGATATCAACAAGCTCAACAGCAACAAGGACAACAACACAAATTAGAACAGCAGCAAATACAATTCCAAGTCCAACAAGAACCACATTTCCAATTAAATCTCCCTCCTCTAAATTTAAACCGGCCACTACAAACTCAAGCACAACATCATCGAAAACAAGACGCTCAAGCAACACCTCATCCAGCAGATTTAACTCTGTCTGTACAACCCGAAGAAAGGTCTCATCCAGGTTTCCCAGCTGAGTGTATACCGATCACTCAGAATGGAAATCAAGGAGTTGTGTTATTGGAAGCTGGACACCAAGCAATACTACTGCAGCAGTGTTCACAGAGAGTGACCGGAGGGAATCACGATCTGGCAAGACAGTTCCTGATCCACTTAGTAAATGGGGAGTTTACATCACAGCACTGTGGGGTTATAGTATGCAGGGTAGGTATCCTGTTATTTCAGTGTTTGCTCAGTTCAATTAGTATCTCCTCAGGAAAAAAAAAGAAAGAAAAAAAGATAATAAAAAAGAAGAAAAAACTGCTTATACTTGTAAATCTAAACGTATATATTATGCTATTTGAATCCATGATTCAGAGAAAGGATACTGACCAACGACCATCTTCATGATATCCCTTTCAGCCCATGTAAAGCCCAACAAAACTAAGTACAACATAAAGTATTGATACATTAGGAATACCCGTTTAATATTTCAGTGTCATATAACATTTTTTATAGATTACCTGTCAATTCAAACTTGTTGAAGAAACCATGATTCTGGTGAAATTTTATGATTTTAGTAAAATGTTTGATTAAGTTATCTGTTCATGCTTCAGAAATTACAATCGGCACTTGATCGTGCACAAACAGGAATGTTTGTATCTGGACACAAAGGCCAGTACATTAAGATGTCCGCAGAAGGCAGTGGCGGTTACGGCGTCGTCCACAGGTGTCAGACTGTTATAGTGAATGGAACAGGCCTGGAGATGGTGGAATTTGTGAGGAAAAGGGTAAGATATATGAAATTCTTATAAACGTATATTGCAGAAAATAACATGTCAAATACTAATTGTATAAAATTGAATTTTCAATAAAAAATGCTAATGCAGACACAAGTCTAAATGTTATATAGTTAAAAAACATAATATTTTTCATTTAGATGCCAATAAGAAGTTTTCATGAACAAGAAGCAATGGTGTACCTTGACTATGGGCCACAACTTCCTAACACTCTTGAATTCCTGGGTATTGTGAAGAACTACAATTACATTGACATGTTTTTGGAGTATGCAGCAGGTAAAATATCCTTTTTACATGCATTGTAAACAACTTGTCTTGTCGATCCACATTGCATGTGAACTCTAGATTTGGAATTGCTCTGCAGAACCGAGAAATTGATTTGCAAATTAAAGTGAAAAATAAATATAATTAACGCTTTACATTTTCCCTCTGAGTCAAAAAAGTTAAATAACAGTTTTTGACAATTTAGGGGGTTCCCTCGTGCAGTGGATACAGTGTCGTCCAAATCTAGACATAATGGACAGTGTTGGCAAAGACATTATATACAAACAGATGCACAACATTATATACCATATACTGTGTCGTACTGCAGACTTCAACAGACACAATCTGGCACACCGTGACATCAAAGGTAAGTGTGATTTTCTTTTTGTAAATTTATATTACAGATTTTCCAGTTTTTGTGGGTAAGTGTCGAAAGTGACATGATTTGTTTGTGAGCAAATATCATCTTGATTTCTCTGCCATTCACAAACTTGTGACCTCCTCTCCACAAGGGTAGATAACTCTGTAATTTGCAAATTTAGAGTTGATAATATAGCTGACAAAAATATTTTAAGGGACAATGCCTTATGAAAAATAAAGCATGCACGTTAATGTTAACACATTTTGATTGCAGCTTTAATTCTCGAGATCGTGTAGCTATGAGGTTCACATAGCTGAGTTGCTAATATCATAAAATACAATTATATTTTACACAAGATTATGTATCTTAAATGTAAAATACCCAGTTACTTTACTCCAGGTTTGAGTTCTGCCTACAAATCGTACCTCCAACATGTATTGGCGTAGAGCAATTTAAAATGCAGCTTTCACATCGCATACACTGACCACATCATGGGGTCATACGGGTTGATCATAGTGATACTACATCTGTAACAACTCAAACTGTCTAAGGAACAGGTGTATTTTCTTATTACATTGAAATTCCCAACCAATCAGACTCGATTGGCTCTTTAAGGAATATAATATAACCCCTTTAACATGAACTAGCATTCCTCGAATACCTCCTAATGTCGAACTGATCACGTGGTCCCGACCGTGCCACTATGTATTCTACGTAAAAAACGTCTGGTAGCTCAAACGGCTATTCGTCGAATTTCGTCATTGTTGTAAATGTTGAATGTTTTTGTAGCTGCAATTTGCGCCAATAAATCAATTAACTTAGAATGTTTTTTTTCTTACAGCCGGGAATGTGTTGTTTAAAAACAAGGATCGCTCGGGAAGTTCTTTAGTTCTGGCAGACACAGGAACAACAAAGTCCTGGGAGGATATACAGCGATCGGGCATATCAATACTAGGTAGGTGATGCTAAAGGTATAGATTATCAAAATTAATAAATTCAGCTATGATGATAACTTATTTAGCTTAAACTTTGGCAGTAAGCAGCATAATAAAAAGCAAATGGAACAATGTACAACATTTTATAAAAGACAAACAAACTGCTTCATAATATCTACAAAAAATTAAAGAACAAGCAATGACCAAGATCTTGAGAACTTCAATATAATGTTTGGCACATGGGACAACTCGGCTATTGATATCAGTACCGCTGAATGTGACTCTTTAATTACAATGCTTTAGTCCATAAAGATACATATATGTAACACATTTACAAAGCATACATACAGATGGCTGTAACATTTTGGCTACATTACTTCAGTATGAATAATTTGGCGTTAATTTCATAACAGGTAGATATGTAGCTTACATTTTAGTATTAATAAAAATATTCCTGAATGAGATAGATTGAATTAGTATTATCTGGTGTTTACCTAATAATAATCAGCTTATGGATTGATAATATTGACGTAAAATAAGTAGTGTCCCGTATTTTAAATATTAAAGTATCATTCAGAAGTACAGTTCTTTTATATCAATATGCTATATTCCGTTTATTTTTAGTATCTGCTCTTGCGGGTACATATTGATTGTGACGTCATGTTTTTGTGATTATTACGTCATACTTTCCGGAGAAAACGACTTGAAGGTATTACAAATATATAAATTTTGATATATTGGAGTACCAGTTGATGCAGAATGAAATACAGCATTAAATACGAACACGTCATAACATTATTCACAATATGCTCTCATCCCAAAAAATGCTAATGCTGTAGATAATGCATGGAATTTCCCATTAAAGATGCTCCACCGTCGACAGAGCATAAATGATATTCATCATTCGAACAATATTTTGTGTTTAATCGTGTATATATAAGCCTAATTAACATAAAAAATAATATAAAATAATTTATTTCGCCTTTGGTGCATGCAAAATCAGTACTTCATTCCATATAGAATATATAGTGCCACGGAATTTTTTCCGGATGCAATCAATTATTTTTCATATTTTTAATTTGAAGTAAAATTAGAAGCTCAAACTTTTCAATGGTGGTAATGGTGTAAAGTAAGTAATATTTGCAACGGAAGAAATATATAAGATCGTCTGCTCCTGTTTTTGATAGTGAAAAAATACCATTTGTCAGCGGTGGAGCATCTTTAAGATATTTGGCATAAAACAATTCAAAATTGCGTTCCTACCTTTAGACTTGTATGGCATCAAAGAAGTATAAACACCATATATGGATATTCTGCATTTAATTCTTTTTCTGGCGGTTAAAGCACATATCTTCCATCATAGGTTTTATCAATATCCGCTTGGCAATCATTGCTTTTGAATGCACTTGTTCCATATGTAAAGCACAGTAAAAGTGCATCACACGTGGGGAAATAGGTCTTCGAATATATCACAATACGAACAAAACAGAACTTGAAATCCTCTTAGAAATCTGCATATGTTTTTGATTTCTTATCTTCTTGACACATGTATAGGCTAGAGTGGATCCAACGTCAATCTAACTTGAATTTCAGTTTGTATGGTCCTTCATCCACGAATAAAGAGAACAGTTCTCCACACTCAATATCTGAAATCCCAAGTATTTAAGGTTTGGAAGAAATAGCATGAGCTTCATGTACACATAAGCTTATTCACGCAAACACTTGAATCAATATTGTATTACTTGTACATACAGCTACTAAAGTGGCCAATGCTAGAAGAGTAAGTTCTCTTCTCTCACAATTATAAGGTCTAAATTCCTTGGAAATTTAAAATACTGTATTAAAATCAATACTTTTGTAGCATGGCTAAATAACAGTACCAGTAACAGCCTTTAATATGTCATTTCAAATTGAAATCCACTGCATCTACATCTCACATCACATTTATGTGATCTTAGTGGAATTAGTTACTTCCCTTTGTTTACGAGTCCATAGTCACCAATGAAATCTGTATGATGCAAAGAAATTCAAATAAGTCAGCCAACGTTTTTTGGGACGAATAAACAAGTTTGCAAATAGCTTTCATGCTGAAAATGATAAACGGAAACTAGGTATTAAATTCATTATTTAGATTCATTAAGATTACTGAAATTTGTTTTAAATCTGGATATTTCACCCCGATATTCAAATAAATTGTTTCATATCAACATAAACCTTTGACAGACAAAATGTATAATACATTACCTTTTATTTGCTTAGATGGAACTCCGATCTTCTGTGCACCGGAATATGAGGAAGTATACACTTGTCCTGACAATGGTCGAGATTTTGAGCTCTGTGATGGCTGGGAAACTGGAGCCACATGCTTCCACGTCGTCACAGGCCAGCCTCTGTGGGCAAGAGAGAAACACAGGTTTATGGGACTTTATGGCGAACGAAACTATCGCAAACATTTACGAGACTATGTATGTTATATACATTGTATTTCAAATAGCATTTTTGTAATGTTTATGTTTTTACATCTTGGTTAACAAATATGCCGGTTTTATACAAAGCGTATACAAGTTGCTTGTGAAAAGTAGCTCGTTTTCACATGATGTGAGGAGCAATTAAAGAGTTTGGAAGAATAATTCAACAAATATGTTACAATTTAGGAAATTCGTTTAAACGCTGAAATACTTTCAATTAGAATATAAAATGAGCCTTACAAACACAGAAAATTTTGAATCCGCTTGAAAACGTATGTATGCAATATTTTGATTTGGAAATGGGAAAATTCTATAATTAAACTTCAATGATAATTTACTGTCTTTTCATAAATGCATTTATCAATGTGCATTTTCATAATATTGGTATAAGCAATTACCATGGTTATAATTCCTTTTGTGATAATAGCTATTTTTATGCTGTTTAATAATTTTTTTTCAGATTGTATCTGAAGGATGGCGTATTTGTGAGCTGATCAATGATATAGATCAATCCCAGCATCCCCTTGCTACCCCTCTGGTGATGGTGATCTCTTGCTTGCTTGAGTATCATGCTAGCCGCAGAAAAACTGCCTCTGAAGTACTGCAGTTTACTATGTTTTCAGGTGTGAACTGTATTAGTTTTATAAAAGACTCCGATCATCTTACATCGAAAGTGAATAATTTGGTTTCAGCAACGTTTGCTATTTGCTAATGTGTATTGTAATTTTACTTTAGTAATGTTCACAAGACTTGTTGACATATTTAGCTACATATATTGTAACCATTTTTTTAATGATACATAATAGCACTTCTCTTGAAATATTAAGCACAATATTAAACGTGGAAACTTATGAATAAGTGTATATTAAATTTCTTACAATCTACAGTACGGTATCGATGTCTAGATGCGAAGCTGTTGAATTATCAAAAGATTGCTATTTTTGTAAAACAAGAAAAAAACTGTTCATTTAAACGCATGGTTACCATATCGGATAATCATCTGATTTCATGCTGTCCATTTAATGCAAATCAATATCTGAAATCAATATTTTAATGCAGAAATGAGACAAAAGGACATTCCTCATACTGCAAATATTCCATGTCCCGAGGTCATCCCTTCACCAGAGGATATGCCAGGACAGTTTCCACGGTTCCCAGGTGAGTTATATATCCGGAGTGTAAGGTAATTAAAACATTGAATATCCAAATCAAACATCTGGTATAAAACTTGATGAATAAATTGCCATAATCAAACGGCAAAATGAATTAAGCTAGATAGAAAAACATTGTATGTGTTCAGATAATCCTCAGTGGTCCCTTTAAACTTTGGCAACGGATAAGTGTGAGTTTGAAATTTATTGCTAACGTTTAATATTATTTCACTTACAGAGAACCCCTATTCAAAACTGGTTGTGAAATTTGGGAGTTCTCCTATCTACATAAAGTATTTTAAAACCAAAGAGGGACTCTCGATACATCGCCTTCCTGCTGATTCTGAATTTCAGAAACAGGTAGATATGTAGTCACACAAATTATTATATTGACAGTTTATAACAATTCACGAAAGCCGTAAATGGCTTATTGTCGTTGCCATTTTGAAATTTATTTTATGTAATACTATAAAAATCATTACTGATTATATGTTTTGTACTTTGGTGTCTTGTTATACAATATGTCTGAGTAGTGTAACGTAAGATTTTATTTATTTGAAATGATAAACAGAACTTCATTGGACACAACTGTAGTTTGATCTTTAAAGACGTAGGTTTAAGATTACCCATGTTCTAAGATATGGATAAAAGTTTGTCAGTTGGGATTAGGGATTAAAGGTTTACTAGATATAAAGAATAATATATAAACGAGTAAAGAGATAAATTAGTTTCCAGGAAACTTAAGGATCAAACGTGTTATGTTGATGCTATAATCTAAAGGGTATGATATGCTTTAAGCAGATGTAGTAATAATAAATTATAGTTTTAACAGTTAATAGATGTTTGAATGATAATAGCGTATTAACTCAAAAATACTGTTCATGTTCTCACATGTACTATGTTCTCTTTACAGGTGGAAATCCATGTGCCACATTGTCAGAATGGATACAACCTGACATGCCATACATGGGATACAAAAAGAAAAGTATATGTTCTGATGAATGTGGGGCGTGTGTACCGTGATGTGTGTGTGTATTTGAAACCATTGTAAGCGTTCACTCACACAACATACGTGAGAATGTCCACTCACACAACACATGTGATAATCAAATCCATTACGATTGATATGTGTCTCTAACTGCGTGTCAAAGACTCACCAGGATAGATGATTACATCTGAATACATCATTGGTGTTCTCATAGACAATATGTTTATATAATTCACATATTAATATGATAACACATATATGTTTGAATCCGAAAATATTATTTTATTATAAATGACAACTGAGAAATGTTTTACCACATCATGATGTCCCATGGACCAGCTACATAAATGGAAAGATTGGAGTATAATTCATAAAACATCCATGCTATCTAAAGCTGTTGGACCAGTTAAAAACACCTCATGCTATCCTCCCAGAGACCATAAAAAGAAATATTCTGGGATAAATTTCCGATAGCCATATAAATGGACACGTGGACTGTGGTGAACACCGTATAATTATCGTGTCACAGAATAACGGTTGACTACACATTTTGACATAGTCTATGATGACAATGTTACTAGGAATACTGATGTATGTAATGGCAGACTGGCATTAGTACGACCAGTTGTGGACCACTGAGAAAGGTTGTAGTATTACTGAATTATTGTACCACAAATCACGTGCCAATTTAAAATTATTGTTGTGGAGTTGTTGAATCAATTGTTGTTGTGAAGTGCCATATATCATAAAAAATAATGCTTAATGTATGTGCGTAAACAAACAGAATAGGCTTCATAGCTAAAAGTTCATTTTTGAAACTTTAACAAATCATTTGTACATTCCAAGGTATATTTATACATGTACATTCATATATATGCGTGTATTAGATCCTTGATAGCAATGACCATGATTAAAATAAAGGAGGGGTATCCCTTCGGGTCTTTGTTTTATGAAAAATTCAACCCCATCTTTGGCCATTGATATCTGAAAATACCTTGAGTCCAGAACAAAAGATACTCTTAATAAAATTCAATGAAGGAATATTCATTCAAATTATTGAGGCCGCCCTTAAATGACCCTGACTGTTAATATGACGCTAATGTAATCAACCAAACAATAATGCTTTATAGTTGATAACCCTCCTTTGTTTTCTAGAATTTTACAATACATTTATATCACGTTTATTTACCAAACATATATTTACTATAGTTGTATAAGAGTGTTATTCGTAGAGTGTATGGTAATATATATAATAATGAAGTTTAAAAAAAAAGTTGTTGTTTATTATAGGGAATATTTTTACAACTCTGTTGGCTGATCATGTACATTGTATGTTTTCTGATGACCTACTAAATTAATTTTTGAATTAATCTTAAAGTATTGTTGGTGATGTATAGTCATTATCATTTAATTATTATTGCTTTTAAATAGACAAGTATGTAAGAAAAATTACTATATTATTTATTATTTCCTGCTGGGATCGTTTATTCCAATGTATCAACATTCAGATAGTGTTTTGTGTGTATTGTATATTGATTAGTCATGTAATTAAGTCCAAACAAGATTTTCAAACGAATTATTGACCAACTTTATCATAACGTATTAATATTACCAAAGCAGAAATCCATTGTTCATGTTTTAGATATAATTATGTCAATGCTTTTATTCGTTTTATTTTAATATCAATTGTTGCAATCTATTTTTTGAAATTATCTCCCTTTGACCATATGACATTCAACAACATAAATGTATCCTTACAGTCTGGGCAATGCAAAGTCATTTGTTTTGATCCATTTTTTTATACCTATAACCATTATAATACTTAATTAATACTTAATATTTAATTCTGGTACCGCTATAAGCTATAGCTAACCTACAATCCACACTCATTTCTTCGTCATTCACATGAAACATCAAGAATGGTTAAATTACAAATGTATGCGACAAAAGAATAACTACCCATATCTGTTGATCTGGTGAGTCGGATCGATGTCGTTTTTTGCGCGGAGAAAAATACCAATCGTGTGCTTCGTGTGGTTTTGTTTACGTATTATTACAAGTCATTTGGCTATGTAAGCGTATACAGGTATCTGTGTATATGAAGCAATGACTTTAAATGTAGTAAGGTTGTTTAGTTGCAGCAGATTGACATAGTGAAGGTTATTAATGTTGTCCTCTTAAGTAACTGACGTCAGGCCTTCCTGTAGTAGCTTGGCAATACAACTGCACAAAAAAAATAATTGCAAATATTTTATCATAAATCTGTTAATTGAATTATTATCAAATTATCTCCCTTGCATTACTTAAACATGGTCTATACATTAATTGAGTTACACATCGTTTTGTATGGGAAGTGTAAATAAGAAAATAATTTTAAATTGTTGAAACACATTTGAAATAAGACAGAGTAATGCCGATATCTAATAATATGCTAAATTAGAATGTATTGTAAATTTAAAAATAATGTTAGATTGTTGAAACATATTTGAAATACGACTAAGTGATGGTGATATATAATAATATGCTAAATTCTTATGTACTTTAAATTCAAAAATAATTGCAAATTGTTGAAACGTATTTCAAATCTGACAAAGTTACGACGATATCTAATAATACGTTTAAATAATTATGCGTTTTAATATTCAAAAATAATTCTTAACTTTTCAAACATATTTGAATTCAGACAAAATAATGGAGATATCTAATGATATGCTTAATTATGCATATTAATCTTCATGTGACTTTTGATAAATTAATATTTTTTTAATTATACTTGGGTAATTGGTAGTCCATTACTATTACATATCATGTCTATACTAAACCAGTTATTGACCCGAAATATTTTTATATTTCTGATCCTTATTTAGTAAATTAGAAGTTTGCTGTAATTTTATTTATTTTTTTTTTCAAATTATTTTAACATAATACCATACTTATATAAGCAGTTTGCACCTCTACCTAAAAAGGTTGACATTTTGAGCCCTAACTTACATACGACAGAAAATGTTTATATCCATATTACAAGCTAAGCCATGTCACAGAAATATATCTATCTAAACTTACACAATAATAGGATTCACAAATACTTTCATATGCAGACAATTCTGTACAGTCACCATTTGTGTGCCGCAGTGTTTATGTATTTCCAGACAACGTCAACATAGGAGAAATTCATCCAGAGTTGGATCGAAGACTTTGACTCCAGAATTAGACCAGGTGTAGAGTGTTGTCCACACTCTTATAACTCTTGAATCCCACCTGTAAAATACAAATAACACTGTTGTATAAAAAACTAAAGCATGAAGAATAGTTATAAGGTGCTGCACTGCTGACGAATGATATTTTTTTTCAATATTAAAAACAGGAGCAGAGTTATTATTTTTCTTCAGTTACAATTGAAGGTACTTACTTTACCCAGTTACCACCATTTGGAAACGTGAGCTTCTTATTTTACCTCAAGCCAAATGTATCAAAGATAACAAATTGTATTCCGAAAAAAAGTCAATCGGACTATGCTCTATATGGAATAACGTACTGATTGCGCATGCACAAAAAAAGAAAATACATAATTTTATATGTACTTTAGTAATATTTACATACATATATACGCCATTAGATATCGATTAGTGATTAAATGATGAGAATCGGGTATGATCTGTCTGCGGTGGAGCATCTTCAAGCAGTTATTTGCATCAGATAAGTATCTCCCATCCTA
>SAYR01043264.1:0-12117 GCA_004382745.1 Argopecten irradians irradians
TTGATTTCAAATAATAAATTTCCTAGATTCAATAAATTTTGCTGTGCTTAACTGGCTAATAGATATATAGTTAAGACTATTGTAATTTTGATTTGTAACGGATTCTTTTTTTTTTCCTTTTTTCTTTTTTTTTTTACAGGAATCATGATAATCCTTTGCAGAATGTTATTTCCTTTGTCCCAGACAACTACTCTGTTATGAAAGGTAGACACAACTCTGATGACCTACATCAAAGAGAAAACACCCTTATATTTTTGATATTGGATGTAGCTGCCATCTGAGCAACCTGTGCACTGTGGCAGCTGTCAAGACCCTGCCTATGCCCATTGAGGATCTATTGGTGGACACCTTCTTCCATTTCTATTACAGGTACATATAATTTGTACATATTGCTTGAGGTAATTGGTTCCCAAATTCTTTATAAGATTTAAACTTTTAAGACAAAGATCTCATATGATGTAATGTGTGTTAATATCATATACCATATAACTTGTCTAAACCGGATGTGAACGGGACCAGTCTATTTGTTCGGTTTATACAAGTGTCCGGTTTATAGAGGATAGAACCTTATCACAATATGTTCACATGGAAATCATCAGATGACTTTTTTATTACAACACAAACATTTATTCTCACATATTGTTGTGTATTGTAATTATGTATTCCGGATTTATAGCCTTTCCGGTCTGAATTACAGTCCCGTACGTGAGGATGATTACATACGCCTAAATGTAACTCTCCTAATGTGAATGTTAAAAAAATCAGTTCTGCATTGAATAACGAAACAAGACTCATGGTTGTCTCTGCCAGGCCGGTACACAACAAATGGCGCCGAGGACTATTTGGAGAAATTCGATGTTCAATGTCGGGGAGAATCGGCGTATCGATCCATTCAACGAGGTCTGGAAAAGCTGGGTATGCGTACAGCGAGAGACTAGGCACAATACTTCATATACTGTACATGAAGTGAAGGCCGAGAAAAAAGTTCCCGCCGCTTCTGAGCTCTCGGGTGGCGGAAGACATATGCTATTCGCGAGGACTTCACAGCACCGAAAAGCCTCGAGGAACTTCGACAGGTTAGCTGGCCTTGTTAAGAGGAACATTCAATCCAAGCCTGGTAATCGCGAAAGATTTCAGATTCCACATAAAGGGAAGCAGCGCGAGGGAGAAACAATACGGAGAGTACATAGCAGAAATCAGAAAGTGTCCTGAAATCTGTGAATTGGAGCCCGCTGGCCCGATGCGGTTACGTGACAGACTAGTATAGTGGTTTTGAAAAATGAAAACATACAAAGAAAGCTTTTTATCAGAGGGATCTCACATATGACAGAGCTGTGGAACTTTCGGTTGCCATGGAGACTGCTGCAAAAGGATGCCTATGAGCTTCGAGGAAACACAGGTAACGTGGAACAAGATTTATCAAGATAACAGACAGACCAAAGACCAGGAAAAACACGTTCAGACTCACACAAACAGTTACTTCAAACAACAGGAACTCATCGTTATCTGATGTACAGGAATCAATGATCAGAAAGACTGTAAACCTTAGCAATGAAACATGTTACAAGTGGTGGTAAAAACGTGACACATTAGAAAGCTTTGTAGAAGTAAGTGCAGAAGACACACTTCATTAGAAACTGACAGAAGGTGAGGATGAAGTATGATTGACTATATGCTCACATTGAGCTGGTGGAATGTAAACTCTACAAAGCTGGCTGACAAGATTCGATTTGGGTCATGCCGAAATAAATCGGGACAAGAACTAGATGGAATTAGGATACAGGTTCCGGTGTTTTCAGTTTATTACAGAGTATGTGTACAAAGAAAAACCTAAATGTAAGACGAAGCACCTTGTCAGATCTACGGTTGAAAACCATACTCCTGGTGAATCAGCTTAAAACACACTGGGAGTAGCAAGAGGTCAAGGTCGACTACAATGGACAGACCAAAATGGTTGGACCTGTATTGTTGTCGGGCAGATGGAGGAAAGACATCTAATTTTGGACGCGATGGCTGGGCGGAACATCACCGCTAAGACTGGCCGAACATCCACAGTAATATGTCTGTAAAGAAAGGGATTTCAAAGTCTGGGGTTACATGTAAAACAGAAAATGAGAAATTATGTGTGGCCCATTCCTCAGTATTTTCAGGACGACTGGGGAAACATTGAAAGACATTAAGGCCGGACTTAACATCAGAAAACCGGTTCTCATCCAAATTCTGCAAACTAGGCCTGTGCCTAATGCCATTAAGTCCAAGGTTGACGAGGAATTAGATCGCATGGTAAATTGTCGTCCTGTTTAAGGTCACTTAAGCGAGTGGGGAACACCAATTGTCAGCTGTCATCAAACGTGAATGGTTCAGTACGGCTATGTGGTTGACTCAAGTGACCTAAAATCCAGTATTAGAGGTTGATCACTACCCCTTCCCCGTACTGACTGCATTTTTGCTTCGCTTAACGCTGGTGGTCAAGATTTCAAAACTTGATTACAACATGCATACCTTCAAATGGAGGTGGCGGAAGACTTGCATAACTTTGCTCACCATACATGAAAGGTCATATCGATTCAATCGACTCGTTTACGGGTAGCTCAGCCCCAGAAATTTGGCAGAGAGCCATGGATAACAAGTTTTCGCAAGGAATTAAGAGGGAGTTCAATGGCATTATTGAGATATGTGATGTGCACGGGAAAGACGCGATGAGAGCATCTCAAAGAATTTCAGGCAAGTCCCTTGGAACGCTTAGACCAAGTATAATTTGAGATTGCGAAAGGACACAATTGAATTTTTCAAAACAAAAGTGTCGTTCTGTGGAACATGAAATAGATGCAGAGGGTCTACACAAGCTGACAGCAAGGTTGAGAGCCGGTACTCCAGGCCCTAACGCCTACAGACGTCCACAATTACGGGATTCCTAGGCTTAGTAAATTACTAACGCGAGGGTTTCTGCAAACCTTCGAACCGTGTTCCATCCCCTACATCGACCTTCTAGAGAAAAAACCGGAAGTGGAGTGGAATGGAGAATGCGCCAAGAGCATTTGATGAGGTTAACAGCTAGTTCACATACAAGAGGTGGTTGACACTTTATGATCATGCCAAACCATAAGTTAGCCTGTGATCATCGACACCATCGGTCTGGGAGGCTGTCCTATCACACGAAATGGAAAAGGAAACGGAGCGTTCCCATTGCGTATGGCCTCAAGAACTCTAAATGCTGCTGAGAGGAATTTTCTCACATTGATAAGGAGGGCACTGGCATTAGTGTGGGGAGTCATAAACAGCTAGTTTTATACTATGTCTTTCGGACGCGAGTTCACTACATGATCACAGATCAATAGCCTTTGTGTCTAATTTTTCCATCCAGAGAAGGGCATTCCATTCGACGACAGCAGCAAGGAGCAGAGATATGCATTATTCTATCTGGCTGACTTACAGAATAGAAATAAGTCACAACAGCCATGGTAATGGCGGACAGTCTAATTCAAAGGTTTGCCTAGAAAGTAGTGAACACAGTAGTAACAGAGTGTGATGACGATGAAGCTATCAATGCTTTACATTGAATCAGCTTTGAAAGAAACTAGCGCAAGTAACACAGGCACAGATTCGAAGGAGACAACTCATGATCCCCTTATGGCTACAGTATTACAGCACTTATGATGGCTGGGATGAAGAAATATCAGATTCAAATCGAAGACATTATTTTGTTAGGAAAACAGAGCTCATTGAACATCGAGGGGAATGTCTGATGGTGGGGACTAGAGTAATAGTTCCCCCAAAACTACAAGCCAGAGTCCTTTGAGGAGGCTACACAGAGGTCACTTGGGCGTCGTGAATAACTGAAGCGATGGCCCGTAGTATATTGGTGGCCTAAACATAGACTATGACATAGAACATTGGTGTAAGGCTTGTGCAGGGTGTCAGAGCGTTAAGCGGACCTACCTGCGGCTCCATAATCCACCCTGGGAGTGGCCCACAAAACTATGGAAATAACGAAATTCACGCTAGACTTTGCTGGTTCTGTTTTGGACACACATGTCTTGATCAGTGGTTGATTGCGTACTCAAAGTGGCCGGAAGTGGTACCTATGAGGACACCACATCAGAGAACATCGACGTTCTCCCGTACCAATATTTGCTTCAATGGTATTATTCTACGTATATTGTGAAGGCGACAATGGACCACACAATTTGTATCGGAAAGTTTTCAAGAATTTTTGTCAAGGTCCAAATGCAATCAAAACATATATCTTCTGCCCCATATCATCCAAAGCACCAACGGATTTGGCAGAAAGGTTTGTTTCAATTCCTTGTAAGGCAGCAATGAAGGCTAGTAGGAAGGATAAGTGGTTCAATAACAAAGAAACTGGCCAATTTCCTGTTAGCTATATCGGAACACAGCCTCATGGCAACACGAAATGAACCTCCTGCAAGCTCATTCGTCAGGACGATGAAACTACATCAAAAGAATTAGATTCCCTAATTCCAACCGTTAGGAGTGTGTGGCAACAGTCAACAGAGTCAAATGACTTTCAACATAACGAAATTCAACTCTGAGGCCTGAATGAAGATGTATTTCCAGGATGATATAACAATAATAGAAGTTTTGTTATGAATTATTTATTATCATTACTATAGTTAAACTAATTTCATCTTCATTTGTGATAACTTGCCCATAGGAAAACTTACACTAAATCTTTTCATTTTTTATTCTAACAGGTCTTTCAGGAAATTTTAATTGCACTGTGTAGACAGATGATCAAGCGAAGTTTCCATTTGAGGAGGCGTTGGAGTTACATTAACCCTGCTACAGGTCTGATGGCACACCAACAGATGTGATGGCCATTGCCAGGAAGTCCCAGGGATTGTTCCAACAGGAGGGACCTTCCAACTAGAGAGTGTCCTGGCTTGGTTATAACTGGAACAAGCAGTTAAGGCGTTTAAGGCCCCATCAATCAATCAATCAAACCAAACTAGAGGATGAAAACTGAACTGATTACTGCTGTTGACAGCCTGATTTTGGAACCAGGTTGACAAGAATTCCAGTTTTTCTGTCATTCTGGTCTGAAGCCATGCTGATCATTCCCCAATGCAAATCGCAAAATAGCGAAAGGACATTTATGTGCACAAACTTCAGACAGAGAACCGAGTCCAGGAGTTCCTGAAGCTGGCAAACACGCAACAAGGAACCATTAATGTGTGTACCAATTCTTTCAGATTATCCAATGAAATTGAGAGAATTAGTGCTTGAACTTAAGCTTGTATCGTGATGTGTTTCATAATGGAACAATCTGTGATGTTGTTCTATGTGACTGATCATGACAGTTTTATTGGTTGAGTTTGTCATTTATGGTTATAACCAACAGTTGATATTTTCTCATTGAAAAAAAGATATCATGAAATTATTGGTGTCATTTGCAGCTAGTCCGTTGGCTGTTTATTTTAAGAAAATATATTTTAATTGAGATTGTTTGTCAAAATCATACTGGAAATAGCTGCTACGGTATTGGTTTTATTATGTCACATCTTTTTATCGAATTTAATGTGACAGAAGCAGTTTGTAGTTTTTCAATAAAACATGAATTTATAGAGTTTTCAAGTTATATTTAACACAAAATGTCATTCAGAAATGACTACAATACTTCTTTTTTTTATTGAAAGTAGTATAGTGATATCTGTGATGTCAATTCTGTGACATACATATATATGTGATAGAATGCAGTAGTAGCCGTATTTATTTTCATTAATCTAAGAAAAATATTTTAAATATCATGGAGACATTTAGTTGTTATTGTCTATTGACAAAGTTTATTGTTATATGTATCTGTGGACATCTGGGAGTGTCCATTTGTAACTTATATATCAATTGTATAATAGTTGCTGTATTTGTTAATATGTATTGTGGTGGACCATCTGGGATGTCATTTTGTAACTTATATACAATTGTATAATAGTTTGCTGTCATTGTTTTACAATAGTAGAGTAAATATGTGTGAACGATGTCATTTGTGAAATGATATGAAAGGATTCCTAATTTTTTAATTGAGAATTTGTGCAATCATTGTAGGGCATAATTTTATTAGCTCACCTGCCCGAAGGGCCGTGAGCTTATGCCATGGCGCGGCTTCGTCGTCCGTTTCCGTTCCGTCCGCCGTCCGTCTGTCTGCCTGTCAACATTTCTTTAATCGCTACAGTCATAGAGTTCTGCATGGATTTGTGACCAATTTGGCCAAAACATCCTTGGGGAAGGGAAACAGAACTTGTATAAATTTTGGCTCTGAGCCCCTGGGGGCTAGAGGGGCGGGGGCCAATAAGGGAATAAAGGTAATCCTATAATCGCTACTAGTCATCAGAGTTCTGCTGATTGTAACCAAAATTTGGCCACAAGCATCCTTGGGGGAAGGGAAAGCACTTGTATAATTTTGGCTTCTGAGCCCCGGGCAGGAGGGGCGGGTCCAATTAGGGGAAATAAAGGTAAATCCTATAAATCGCTACTTGTCCCTAGAGTGTCTGCATGGATTGGGTGACCTAAATTTGGCCACAAACATCCTTAGGAGAAGGGGAACCAGAACTTTGGTATAATTTTGGCTTCTGACCCCCTGGGGTGGAGGGGCGGGGCCCAATATAGGAAATACAGGTAAATCCTATAAAATCGCTAAACTAGTTATCTAGAGTGCTTTCATGGATTGTAACCAATTTGGCCAAAGCATCCTTGGGAAAGGGGAACAGAACTTGATAAAATTCTTGGCTCTGACCCCGCCGGGGGCAGGCGGGCGGGGGCCCAATAAAGCGGAAATAAAGGTAAACTTCCTATAAATCGCTACTAGTCCATCAGAGTTCCTCATGGATTGTAAACGGCAAATTTGGCCACAAGCATCCTTGGGGAGGGAAACAAAATTGTATAAATTTTGGCTTCTGAGCCCCCCGGGGCAGGAGGGGCGGGGCGCCAATAGGGGAAATATAAGGTAATCCTATAAATCGCTACTGTCCTAGAGTTTCATGTCATGGATTGGTGGACCAAATTTGGCCACAAACATCCTTTGGAAAAAGGGGATACAGAACTTGTATAAATTTTGGCTCCTGACCCACCGGGGGCAGGAGGGGCGGGGCCAAATGGGGAAATAATAGGTAAATCCTATAAATCGCTACTAGTCACAGAATCAGCATGGATTTATAACCAAATTTAACCACAAATACATTCTTTGGGGAAGGGGAACAGAACTTTATATTAATTTTTGGCTCTGACCCTTTCAGGGGCAGGATGGGGCGGGGCCCAATAGGGGAAATAAGAGTAAATCCTATAAAATCGCTACTGTCCTAGAGTGTCTGCATGGCTTGTGACCAAATTGGCCTACAAACTCCTTGGGAGAAGGAACAGAACATTGTATAAATTTTGGCTTCTGACCCCTGGGGGCAGTGAGGGGCGGGGCCCAATAGGGGAAATAAAGCGTAATCCTATTTAAATCGCTACTAGTCATAGAAGTTCTGCATAGGATATAACCAAATTGGCCACAAACATCCTTGGGGGAAGGGGAACAGAGCTTGTAATAAATTTTGGCGTCTGACCCCCAGGGGGCAGGAATGATGGGGCCCAATAGGGCGAAATTAGAGGGTAAATATTCAAATTTCTTCAGAAATAACAATGAACCTGTATCCATGAATATTACTTGCATTACAAACCAGTGAGCGATACAGGCCCTCGGGCTCTGTTATCTACATTTCTAGATGTAGGTATGGGCATTATGATGCGCATACGATGTTTACTGGAATATGTTGACATGTAAGCTTAAACTGGTGTTTTTCTTGTTAAGCACCTATTGCTTCTTATCAATTAACTTTAATTCATCCTCATGTGAAATCTTTTCAAGATGTTAAATATTATGGAATTTATTCACAAATACAAATAAATGATATAGTTGTTTAAAACCTGTTTTTCAAGTTATTCTGTACTGTATAGTGTGTTAAAAAAAATTCTCTAGATACTTCAATAAGACTAATAGTTTACGCACAATGTGGCATGTTCAACTCAATGTCAAAAATGTCATCAAAAATAAAATCTAAATCTTCTCAATGCATTCAAAGTTTTGAAATAAGATGAACTTCAGTCTTATTGGGATTAAAAGATGCAAGCGCTGCTTTTGCCCACCTGTTTTCTTTTCTAAATCGCTATTAAGTACATATTGCAATTTCTCTGCATGAATGAGGATGTATTAAGATTGTATCGTCGCAAAAGACATGCTAGAAGATTCAAGCTCAGCAATAATTGTTCAGAAAGATACAAAAGAAGAGGACCAAGTATTGAGCCTTGTTAACGGACTCTAGCCTTAATCCTGCTATTTCAAGAAAATGGATTATTGTTTATTACTTTTGTGTTATCGCAAAAATAAGATAATTTTCCAACCATACACAAGAAATATCCTGAAATACATTTTGTTATTTACAAGTACACCTTTTGTGCCAGACCCAGCTCGGAAGCTTTGAAATATCACAATAACTTCAAGTGATTTGTTTTCTCTTACATAGGTACTACACTAACACCATACATATCTGGGTACTGGAACACAAGCACCAAATATACATATCTAGGTACTAGAACACTAGCCCCATACATTTCTAGGTACTAGATTTTTGGTTTGATTAGTTTAACGTCCTATTAACAGCCAGGGTCATTTAAGGATGTGTCAGATTTGTTGGTGGAGGAAAGCTGGAATACCCGGAGGAAAACCACCGACAGTGGTCATACCTGACCATGCCCAAAATAGGATTCGAACTCGCGACCCAGAGGTGGAGGGCTTTATGTCTGGGTACTAGAACACAAGCACCATACATGTCTGGGTACTAGAACACACGCACCATACATGTCTGGGTACTAGAACACAAGCACCATTAGCATGTCTGGGTAACTAGAACACAAGCACCAATAACAATGTCTGGGTACTAGAACACACGCCACCATACATGTCTGGGTACTAGAACAAAGCACCATACCTAGCTGGTAATAGAACACAAGCACCATACATGTCTTGGTACTTAGAACAGCAAGCACCATACATGTTGGGTACTAGAAACAACACGCATAATCATGTCTGGGTACTAGAAACACAAAGCACCATCATGTTGGGTACTAGAACCAAGCACCATACTGTCTGGGTCTAGAACACAGCACCATACATGTTCTGGTACCTAGGAACACAAAGCACCATCAGTCCTGGGTACTAGAACACTACACACCTACATAGCGGTACTAAGAAACAAGCACCATAATGTCCTGGGTACTAAAACACAAGCACCATAACTGTCTGGGTACTAGAACACCAAGCACCATACATAAGGCTGGGTACTAGAGCACAAGCACCATACATGTTGGGTACTAGAACACAAGCCCATGCACATAGTCTGAGTACTAGCTATAGAAAACTATCAAACCAATACAAGGTACAAGTTGAGGCCTATTAAGTGTTGTGCAATTGGTCAGAAGCATCCTTGGCACGTTAAAAAAACAGACGTTGCAAACATTATAAATATCTAGACAGTATACGTGATCATAACCCTCGAGATTTTTAGGATGCTTGAATGTCATTCCTGTCATCTATTCTCGTTGAACATTTATAGCAATTTTAGGTAAAATTAGTGAATTATTTTATCTCCTGTCTGTGTCCTGTGTCATCATTCATTATCCATTGATTCATGGAAAAATCCATGATTTCAACTTCCAGGGTCCGTAAGCCAGGGTTTAAAAGCAATGGTACCAATGACATATTGTGGTTTTTTTCTTCGTGCCGAATAAGGGCAACACCTCCTAGTATGAATCCGGGATCTGCTGTAGCGATATTCAGGTATTCGATATCGAAAATTACGTTTATTTGAAAATATACTAGTATGAAATCAGATTCCAGGTGAAAACGACTTAATTATTCTAAATGGAAACGCCCACCATTCCTGATGAATTTCCAACCCGGATCTGGATATGCATGATATGTATGTATTAATGAAAAAACGTATGATAATTTTAAAAAATGTTGTAATTGTGAAAAAAATGAATGCAATATCAAATTAAAGTTTGGCACTTACATATAACACCATATTAACGAATCAAACGGTCCAAAATTTACATTAGTATACATATTGTAGATATATGTTTTAACAGGTGGGCATATTTCCTTACAGAAAAACGATGGCCATAGGACAATACCCTGTTTGAAATCACAATTGGACAGTGAAATTCACAATAGTTCATAATTATGTAATATTAACTCACGTTTTTACTGCAGATGACTAGCCCATAGCCAATGACAATTTAGTGGAAAACAAGAGCATTATAAATAGTTTGATTACTAGCATGTCACCTATAGTTGCATCCCGACCATATAATATCATAGTAACGATAATGTTTATATAGATGTAATAATCTCAGAGCAATGATCTGATGGGAATTTAAATACTCATGATGACATGTTGGTGACTCCGGCGTACGACTGTAGAGGATGTATTAAATGTGTTTATTTACGATTACTAAAATATTAATGTATTTCTTTACAACTGTCAACCTGCCCATTCTAATAAATGTAATACTTGAAAGACAGATGGGCCACGTCAGTATTCGCCAAAAGTCTCCTTTGGCAAAGTTAGATTATTTACATGTAAATAATGGGGATACGGGGGTTTTAACATTCGTGGTTACTAATATTATATTACTCGATGTAAGGTATACACGTCAAATACTTGTTGTTTGATTAGTTAACGTCCTAATTAACAGTCAGGGTCATTTAAGCCCGACCGTGTCAGGTTGTTTACCAACATGATATGTCTGTATTTGATGTTATAAGAGTGTGTTATACCACCACAACGACTTGCCACACATGATAACGTCTGTATTTTGTGTGTATAAGGCGTGTATCCACACAACGACTTGTCACACATGATAACGTCTGTAATTTGGTGTGTATAAGCGCGTGTATACCACCAACATCGACCCTGTCAGCCGCAGGCACATGCATAATGTCCTGTATTTGATGTGCTATAAGGCTGTATACCAACCACAATGACTTGTCAACCACATGATAACGTCTGGTATTTTTGCGAATAAAAATTAGGTGTTAATCGCACCACATCGACTTGTCACCACATGATAACGTCTGTATTTGATGTGTATAAGGCGTGTTCACCACCACAGTCGACTTGTCACCACAATTGTAAACGATCTGTATTTATAGTGTGTATAAAGGCGTGTAAATACCCACCACAATCGACTTGTCACACATGATAACGCTGTATTTGATGTGTATAGGCGTGTATACCACCACATCGACTTGTCACCACATTATAACGTCTGTATTTGGTGTGTATAAGGCGTGTATTACCACCCACATCGAGTTGTCACCGCATTATAACTCTGTCTTTGATGTGTATAAGGCGTGTAACCACCACACCGACTTGTCACCACATTATAAACGTCCTGTAATTTGTGCGTATAAGGCGTGTATACCACCCATCGACTTGTTCACCACATTATAACGTCCTGTATTTGATGTGTATAAGGGTGTGTATACCAACATCGACTTGTCACCACATTATAACGTCTGTACTTGGTGTGTATATGGCGTGTATACCACCACATCGACTTGTCACTAACATTTATAACGTCTGATTTGGTGTGTTATACAGCCAATTGACTTGTCACCACAATATAACGTTTGTATTTGTGGTGTATAAAGGCGTGTATACCCCACATCGACTTGTCACCACATTCAAACGTCTGTATTGGGTGTGTATACCACCACATCGACTTGTCTAACTCCCAACATATACGTCTGTATTTGGCGTAAGGTGTTGTATACCACCACATCGAAGTTGTCCCGCATTTATAACGTCTGTATTGTGATGTCTATAGGCTGGTATACGCAACCACATCGACTTGTCACACATTCTAACGTCTGTATTTGGTGCGTAAAAGGCGTGAAACCACACATCGACTTGTCACCACCATTATATACGTCTGTATTTGATGTCGTATAAGGTGTGTATACGCACCAACATCGACTTGTCACCTGCATTATACACGTCTGTATTTTGATGTCTATAAGCGTGTATACCACCACATCGAATTGTCACCACATCTATA
>SAYR01043407.1:0-12500 GCA_004382745.1 Argopecten irradians irradians
TTATCTCCTTTATCACACAACCGCCCATCGCCCTCTTTAGTTATCTGCCCTTTATTCACCCAACCTATCCACGTTTATCTCCCTTTTTCACACATTTTCACCAGAAACCCATCCATCTTCTTATCTCCTTGTCCACCGAACCCAGTCTGCTCTTGTATCTCCTATCACATCCACCCCTCTCCTATTTATCTCTATCTATCACATCCCTACCCCCTGCTTTATCTTCCCTTTATTCACAACACATCCCTTAAAATCATCTCCCGTTTATCACATCACCACTCTCCTATTAATCCCCTTTACCACATCCAACACCCATCCCCTTTTTATCTCTGCTATTATTTTGTGCTATCATATAAATAGTGCCGATCCTGTCGTGAACAGTCACAATGTTAATTTTTAAAGTTCAGGCAGACCCCAAAACACTATATAGGACTGGTGCCAGACGAAAGGGAACAGTCACCTCTGGAGCATGAAAACCGGGAATGGGGGGCAATAGTGCAAGTGTGTACTGACGCGCTTGAGGTTTGTGTAATCGCCACAGGTAAAATGTACACGTTGACGGGCGCGACGAGGAAGGGAACAGACTGACCAAACCACTATGCACCTTGTACCAATAATGAAAAAGATAGGCGGAGTCTCGTATGTATCTAATGCCACTGTACCCACCCTCAAACGATCCATAAAATGGCACGTCCTTTAATAACTAGACTCGGACAATGACCACCAGTCACCAACGTAATTGGAAAGGATGAAATCTAAGGAAATTTTGGATCTTTGACAACAACAACTCAGCATATTTCCACATCCAGGGCAAAACCCTGAGGAGAGAAAGAACAGTGGGGCGGAAGGAAAAACAAAAGGCGTTATTTACTGCAAATAACAGGTTGCGCATCAGAATGACGGGTAAGGCTAACCGCCATGTTACATCATTTAAAGAGCATAAGGGACCACGAGGTTCACTTCATCGACCGGAAACGCCTTCCAGGACAACGAGGCGGTCACATGAGTACTTGACTAGATGGAAGTCGAGGTAAAACTCTGACGAATAGGAACTCATCCTAGACCCCATACTCTGAATTAACTGACCTCGACCGAGAATGTTTTGACAGCTAGGACTTGCATGTAACTAACGTGTCACTTACCGAAATGGGCAACGTGCCAAAATAACAACATATTACAGCCTGAAACTGGAAAAGTGGAAAGCGCTAGCAGTGTATATTCGATGCCAAACTTGAGACAACTATCATTCGTAGGAAAGAAAAAATCAATGAATCATGACCCGAGAACACACCACGCAAGAGGGCCACGTGCAGCCAAAAGAAGGGTAACAGCTTTACGAGGCTGGAGTCATTGACATCGAAGTCGATCCCACCGCTATAAAAACTTGACATGGACACAAGACCACATGATGTTATGGGCAAGACGAGTGACGTGGAGCTGATAGGAACGGTAACGATGTAAAAGCGACCAAGATAAGAAGCCATGGGCAACCAAACGATAAAACTCAATCACACAATGATACACCAGCGTGAGCTACTACAAACCAGGAGTCCATTGGTGACATGACCACTGAGCACAAACCAGTCGGCACTACGTGTGGAACAATGAATGTGGGACAAGAGCAGTGTTACTAGTCACACAAACAGGATCTCGCTACGGCACGATCATAATCCTGAACACCACCAGAAGAGTTTCACCAAAACCAGCATTATACATATCAAAAACCGACAACTGTTACGTTCATAACAGCACGCACGACGACCGAAACATACCAGTACCGAGGTCAAACACACTAAGCAACACCACCTAAAACCGCTAACTAAAGACGTTACAAACAACACAAAAAAACAACCACTAATCGACCAAAAAGAACATGCACTAAGAACCATAATCAGAAGCGCATAGGCACGAAACTCGTACAATTCCAGTAGAGAAAATACAAACCAAGTAGAAAGAAAACAATTCTACAAAACCACGATCAGCCACGGGACATGGATAGAACAAACACCAACAAACACACTTACGACATAAAAGACATAACTCGACTAAAGACCACAATTTCACTGAGCCATGATATCAATTAACGAAACTACTCAGAGTAACAACTTCATCTGTACTATAGATTTGATACATGGAGGTGTGAACAGACACACTCAAACCACAGACGTTTATGGAGAAAAGTATTTGGCAACATAAGATCACCCGTACCAATGACACTCAATAGCGGGAACACATAATACTAAAACAACTTACATAAAAAGTCTGTTTAGCTTAACTGGAAGGTGTATGCAAGAGAATATACACGGAATCCACGGACAGAAACGAAACATGACTGTCACTTAATGACACTAAGTCGACTAGTTAGTGAAATTAACATACGTTAGGCCGACTAAGCACGATTACCACCACCAATAGATACATCGATTATTAAACCAGATACTCCCTCTCACTTACCAATAATACATCCACATGACTAAACATGGGACCCGATTAGAATTTTATGTCATTACTGGATTACAAAGCAGGCAAAACGTGAGTACATTAGTACAAGCTAGTCTACTTTAGATATGTTGTGATCCCAAAAGAGCATGTAACTGCTCAACAAAATATGTACGCGGTCGTGAATCACTAGCAATAACGATACAAGCGGAACTCTCCCATTCACAAATCCCACAGATAGTACTATACCCATCACTCACGCTCAGAGTCTACACAACGAGGCGATAAAAGAGTACTTATATAAGAGCTATTAGATCAGTTTTTACGGTGAATTAACAACTTGAACATTAACTGAGCAAGTCTACCTCGATAGAGCAAGACTAGCCAAGTCAACTTAACAATAAACAATGCAGCTTGACTGAAGTTATAACTAAATAACCAGCTGAGTAGCTAAAGGAAACGACCACATGTAGTTAAACACCAGTCATGACTCCCGACTGTCACTCGGAAAAAAGCCCTGGATACAAACAGTTAACTGATTGGGTACAGTAAGATACATCGTAAATATACAGTGATGGATAGTAGCAATACTTACACGGACTTTAAACACACCACAGAAAGAAGCTTCACGATCACTCCATGAGTGCAGCAGTATCAAATCAGTCATCTTCGATCTATGGTGCCAAGTACTACGTTCTGAGTAATAGCGATAGAAAGTATAAGCGACGACGATACAAATCACCGAATACTTGTGAGGGAGCGACCTGCGGACAAGGATCATAAGAGCTGTGTTCCACCTCCGGAGTGGACCACAATGCACACCGAGAGCGACGCCAGCAAGCTGAGACTTGTACCTTCGAGAGAGACAAACACGACAACTCGTGGATGATAGAACACAGCAACTAAAATGCCCTAGACCCTAGCATGGAGTACTAATTGAGCCACGGCTCGCCAAACAATTATCATAGCCTTGTCTTCATGTCAGTGCGGTATAACTCAGCACTATCTTAGGTTATGGCCACCAAGTACCACTATAGTTCTCTAGCTTCTTACCAGAAGTATACCATGAATACTTGTTTACTGCTAGACGTTCATCGTACTAGTCAACTGAATAACAAGCAGAACCACCGAATGGACACACCTCAGAAAACCTAACCAGAGATCCGCCTCCACCGAGCTCAGAGCCCAAGGGAAATTAACCCTCCTAGGTCAGAAACAGTTGTCAAGGTTACATTGTGTAATACAAATCGATCGACCAGATTGATATATTTATAGCACTATACTATATTCGCTACTCGATTGGTGAAAGGCTAGAGTAGAAATAGTGGCAAACATCAGAGAAAGATAAGATTTACATAAGTATAATGAGGTACTAACAATGAACATAACAGTGGGTATCCTTATATAAAGACATACGAAGAGGTGCTCAATTCCGTATCGACTATACAAAGATAACATGTCCAACTAACAGTAGTGCAGTTAAAATTAACCACCTACCAAAGTACTACTCAACGATAGTTAGCACAATGTGAATCTACGTGAAAAATGACTGGATCAATTCTATAGTCAATGCGAAGTTGCAGTATAAGATTAGATTGACAGTGGCTTTCACAACAAACCTGACATCAACCTGATGCAGATGATATATCCAGATACGATAGCTGAGTACTGCAAGCAAGACATACAAGTTTAATATAGAGCGACCCAGAGAGTGGTGACTCTTTACACTACCATAGAGCACTATACAGATGAATGATCATATGGAACGGATTCGGTATTTGCTTTGCCACAGTGCGTGAGAACAGAGTTACTTATTATTGATACCGATGTCACCAAACCATGCCAAATTTAAGCAGTAGTTACATCGATATTGCAGAGGTCACGACAACATCACCGATGTAAAGCACAGCAGATGCACAATACAGTTAAATTATCCGGAACAAGTAGATTATAGCAAAGATAGTGATTAATTCTTGCTACAAAGTCGTAGAGACAGCTTAACTTGTGTTGAATATACTAAGAATGACTCTCACCATCTCGAACAAAGACTAAACAGATGTGAACTGTTAATAAACGTAAGATCAACATAGGTTACAAAAGTTATATAGTCTACCTATCGACCAAAGGTACCACACCTCATACACTGCACTATGAACCCTGATATTAACTTAATGTTCATTATCTAACAAACGGACTTTCTTTTCTCAGCACTCATACAAGTTATTTACTTATCAGCAAGAAGATAAGCGTAACACCTAGACCCTATTCCTATCAAGCCACCACAGCCCTCCAGCGAAGTAACTCCGTGATAATTGAATAGTACAGGCGAGCTAACTATCCAGGTATTATATATATATAGTCGTGAAGCTAATAACAGTAGGGTATTCTGTATCTATCTATGATTATAATTGTACATCAACACTACAAAAACACAAGCATTATATCCTGAATCCTCTTAGATATTATGTACAAACATACCACATTACAAAACAGCGAAGATAACCCCGAATTTCCATGCCTACAAGACTCAAGTTACGACACAGTCGTACTTCTATAGTAAAGTCATTCTTGATAATAGTACATTCGCTCTTGTCCCCAACGATATTAACCAATTAATGTAACGTAGTTGCCTTATTTATTAGATCTTCATTATATACATGTCGTAGTATTCTTGATTTCAAGCTACACCAATGCTGTAATTATGTATCAAAAGTGCGCCCATTTAATCTTCTTGCTACTCAGACGTATTGAACCATGGACACGTTAGAATTAACACCAGCCCAAAGATTACTTGTTAATGATTACATTTTTAAAGAGAGCAGTGACCATAAGAAGAAAGCCTTAGGTTCGATATGTAGCAGACGGCGTCATAGTTGAATGCTGTCCAGTTCTGGGACGCCACTACTACCCTTTTATGTTACTTAGTGCCCTTCAGCCTCCACGCGTTCCTTCATAACCTCACATGGATATATGCCTGTCTCCATGCGAATCTACGATAGTAGGGGATCAACTACTGTAATTAACTATAAACCTGGAAAATGTATCTCAGCGCAATACTAATCCCTTTTGAACGCAGACAGACAGACAATCGTGAAAGTAAAAAGTCCTTTTGCGTTACGTAGCGGTTGTCGCATCGAAGATTGGTTAGTTCCATGCTCCAAGGAGATCCATCCTTCCCACTCTGGTATTGCAAAACGTGTATCCTTGAAATCTGCGTAAAATTTATTGGCTGTCAGAAGTTAGGATCTGGAAAACGATGCCCGTTTCCTGCATTGGTAGCATAAAAAGCACTCATGAGCACTGTGAAACGAAAAGTTCGTCGTGGCAGACCCCTATGTGTGCGTCCCCTTGGAGCGTTAATAGAGAAAAAGACGATCGAGCCCGAGCGCTTGTAAGCAAAAGCTGGACGTTATTATGAGTGCGGCCTATCAAATTTTTGGATTCCTTTCACAACCTATGATTCATAGGACACATGGACAATATCTGTCATGTTGATGTGCGAGAACGAATTGTATAGGATACGTAAAACATTCGAGCATAACAAAGACCCACACATAACACCTGGGCGAGCGTTGGCGCCCCAATTGTTGTTTAGACAAACTAGAGTGTATTGTAGGGGTGTTGACTCTAATTAGTGCGGTCTTAGGATGGATACTATCGACGAGTGGAGTTTCTAGGAAGATATTAAGATGATCATGGCATCGTTGTGTCACGAAGAGTACTCACAGGAGATGGTAAACTCCACGTCTTCCATATATATAAGGATAATACGCTGTGTGTCCCCGCCAACCTGGGCAAGCTAGGAACAGTTTGATGTATGGAAGCGAGATGTGCAGTACTATTCTTCTCCTATGATATAAATGAGGTGGGTATGAGACAAGTATATCCATCAGATTACCGATAAACTTACAGATTGTTTTGGTGAAGTCGCAGAATAGGTCCGGCAATCGTATGCGTCGCTCCTCTTGCCAGGAAATTTGTACGTGTCAGAGTTAACAAAGTCTACTTCCACGCTTAGCGATTGAGATTAATGCTTTGGAAGCAGTTATTATAGATGCTGCTCCTCTAATACATCCCTCGAAACTACGGAGTCCTAGTAGACTTATTTTTGAGGTTTTGATGTAATGAAGATTATAAAGCCCATTTAATGACTGGTCTACATGAAGCATCTAAGTTAATAGTACCACGTAAGTTAGTCAGATAAAACTTGAGAGTCATAATTCCCAGATTGCTGTTTTAAACGAATACGATTAATAGACCTATACTTCATTAATAGCCCCTGGTAACAAAAGTTAAAACCCCTGCCACTAGGAGTTAGCCTAATATTTTATAAAATTAATCTAATCGTTGCTATTAGCATTTAGAATGGGCATTGGATGTGCGAGGACTTGGAAAGAAGTCTTGCACCATAGAGTCTAGTCACGCACACTTTCTTGCCGAACTACACTACATAATAATCACATTTAATCTATACAGATGGTACATCAATTTTATATGTTACAACCCACATGTAAAAATACTCAATATATCATATAGCCACTGACATTATTGAGAATATAGTAAGCTTAAAAAATGATCAGGAGGGAAATGAGCATCGAAGGATAGACGGAATTTAAGGAATTTAAACATCTGTGTGCAGGAAAGGCGCCAGAAATTGGGCCTAAATGAGAATAGTAGTTTCGAATACATTGAACTTAGTGAGCGGTAGAAGAAGTCCATACTATGAGCGTTATGAACCGAATAGACACCCCTTGAGACAAGAAACATACTGAACCTTGCATCTCAGTCCATTCTCTAATGCATCCGTCGATGTCCTTCCCTGCACACTTGCAAGAGAAGGTAAATCTCCTATACTGTGTAATGTGTGTTTATCTGTAATACAGAAGTTTGATATTAGTTTGCTATATTAGCTAATTGTAGACCCACTCCAATGCTGCATTCGTGCGGATTGTTGAAACGATAATATAGGTTATCTGCTTGCGTCTTTAATGTACCCAGTCGCAAAGAGCTATTCTCTAAGTCACAAGAGGGCTCAGAAATGTCTAGTATCATTATATATAATGCCTGCATGAGTTGATATTTTACGACATTGTAAATAAGTATGAATTCAAATTTCGGACTCTGTGTGAATTTATGTGCTAAATAGTTAGCTCCACAAGCGAGGCGAGTCAATATCTAATGTCATGTCTGTCTAACTCGTAGTCCTCATCTATATGTATTACATTAACAATACATCATTATGTGGCATAGAGATTCAAGAGTTTATAAGTCATTTGTACTATTTATGACTGCATTCGTTTTCTCACGTCCCAGATCCAACATATGTATGCAGAGAGCATATAAGCTCAGGAATTAGTACCATTATACCACTTTTATACTTGTCTCAGCCAAGTAGACAGTAACCCAGAAACCTTCCTTACCAATGGAAAGCAACGCTCAACTCGAAGGTCCCAAAATGAAGCAAATTCCCAAGGGCCATTAGCAAAGATAATAGGAGTGCGCGTTGATTTTGACGACAGACTCTTCTTCAAGAATCCCAATTTTATTTGCAAGACATGCCTCCCGAGACATGAATTCCGTTATTATCCCCCCGAAACGCGTTTGCGGGGTTAATATATATTGGGCTACATGTCTCATCTCGCATTCCAAAGCTCGTCCAATACGTTCCCATCTCCGAAGTTATTGCGCGAGTTATCTCGATTGCTGGATTATAGTCACCTTAAATGACTTGATTCAACACTTGTCCTACACCATAAAAACCAAATTTTACTAAGTACATTTTAAGATGCTTAAACGACTATCCAAGGTTTGCTAGATGTTAGACTATTAATAGAGCATATCTTCTTCTATTCTGGCATTGAGACTTTCTAAGGGCGATACCCTTTACAAACTTATTCAAATTCGGTCAAACCTTACATTTGATTATAATATGTTATTGTCATTTCATGATTATAACCTGCGGCGAATTCGTAAGCGTTTATAAAGCTTATCTAAAAAAATCGCGTCCAGATTCGTGCTCAAACTACACGAACTTTCTCGTACACACCTTTGAGGCCTAGTGCTCAATAGTATGTTCCCTTTTTCTAAGGGAACCATTCCTGCTTTATCAAATCAACCCCTCTTTACAATTACCATGAAATTTATATAATAATAAGCTTAAATATTATTAAAGTTGATCCGTTTACTATTTCGGCTAATAATCGAAAGAACAATTCAACTTGCTACACGAACTCTTAAATTTGACATGGTATCGCTAGTAGCTCCTAAGTTGTCACTTCGCTTACAAATACTGGAACCTCTTATTTCGATTAAACTTCTACTATTCCGTTACAATAGAAAAACTTTTCAAACTCAAATACCTTGCACATTAATTAAAAAATTCATCTTACGCTACATTCAAGCTATAACATCAAAACGTTACACACTTGGCACAACGAAACTTCTTAATTGTATACAGTGATAGCTAAGGTCCTCAGTTGTGCCTTTGCTAATGGTAACCCCTTTCATTTTCGATACTTATGCTATACAATAAAGACATCCAATAAACTATATTCAAAAAATACCATATTATTAAAAGTTTCTTGCTATTCCTGGGCTATCGTAAACGCGAATAAAGGAAACCGTATCATTTGTGCTACACAAACTCTTCTGTACATGTTATCGCTCAATGCTCTAGTGTCTGCCTTTCTAATAGAGGAAACCTTATTCCATTTTCTCAAATAGCTTTTTCTTGTTTGTACCATGAAAGCATCAATTAATACCATAATTATAAAGGTTCCTTGTTCATACTGCCGGTCCTCTTATTAAGCTTATCGAAAACCTGTATCAATATGAGACATGACTATCTACGATAACTTTCGACTGTACCATGAGTTTCTAGGACTAGGGCTCATTGTTGACCTTTTGCTAATATATCGGTGATACCTCCGCATTTTCACAGATTACTTTATTCTTTGTACCACATGGAAACTTATTCCGAAAATACATCTAATATAAGTATTAACCTTTCTATTCGGCCAATTTATATAAACGAAAAAACCGTTTTCAGTAATATAGTCTAGTGCTCTAGTTGTGCCTTTTCTAATGGGAACCGCCATTTCTTAAATATTTTTCGTTACCATGGATATAGTGATTAAAAAAATACATATGTAAATAGATTCCATTTACTTATTCCGGGCTTTAATAATCATCGAAAGAAACCAATTCAACTTGGCTACATCGAAACTTTAGTCTACATTGTAGGCTAGTTGCGTTAGTTGTGCCTTGTTCATAATGGGAAACCTTACCAAAGTCCTTCTAATGACTTTGTTACTTTCGTTATCCTATGGAACTAGTTTATTAATAAAATACCAATACATATGAAAGTTTTCCTTTTATCATATTCCAGGCTAAATCGGAAAAGATCCCCCATGTCAACTTGAGCTACTACGATACTATCTGTGTCGAAATATCGATTACATGTTAGCTAGATTTTCTATTGATGCCTTTCGCTACAAGGGATACCTCATCGAATTACATTATCTTTTTTCTAAGTTACTATGGAAACTTATTTCAAATCTCATTACATTGACATCATTATTTAAAGTTTCACTTTTCTATTCAGGCGATAAACGTCCACAAAATCCAGTTCAACTTGCTACACGAAAACTTTCTGTAAATTGTTATCTCAAAGCTAGGATGTCTTGCTGAGTTGTGTCCGTTTTATGCTATAGAGGAACCTTTATCATTTTCTGATAACTTTTCTGTTACCATGGTAGAACTTAAACAAAAAACACAAATACTTCTCTAGTTATATAAGTATCCTCGTCTTTCAGTCCGGGGCTATAAACTCGAAAACCGAATCCAATTGCGCTCCACGAAATCTTTCTTTACGTTCAGCGATAGCTGCTCTAGAGGCACCTTTATCCATGGGAACCCTCCAATTTCAATGACTTTTCTCGAGCACCATGAAAACGTATCAAATTATGACCGACACTATTATAAAGAAGCATATTCCTTTCAGTCCGGGCTAAGCTCTGAGAATACAAACCGTCTTTCAACTTGTTCTACACCGAAACTTTTTACATGTTAGGCTATGCTCTAGATGGTGTGTCGCTTTATGCTAATGACACCTTTACATTTTCCGGTATTACTTATTGTCTGTAGCCA
This sequence comes from Argopecten irradians irradians, assembly GCA_004382745.1. NCBI lineage: Eukaryota > Metazoa > Mollusca > Bivalvia > Pectinida > Pectinidae > Argopecten > Argopecten irradians. The sequence continues at coordinate 10,588 of SAYR01043407.1, forward strand.
CGGAAGCGAGACCATTATTCAAGCAAAAATACAATAAAATTATTCGAAAGTTCACTTTCTCTTCCGGACTCATGATCTCGATACCGTTCAGATTTGCCTACACGGAAATCTTTTTGCTGTACATGTTAGCTAGTGCTTCTTAATTGTGCCTTTAGTTTTCTAATAGGAACTACTCAAATTTTCTAATACTTTTTCTGATTTACCATGGAAAATTTATTAAAAAATCACCCATTATTAATAAAGTTTCCTTTTCTATCCAGGCTATAATCGAAAAACCAGCAACTTGGCTATCACGAAACTTTCATTAACATCGTTAGTCTAAGTGCTCTAGTTGTCCTTTTTGCTAAGGTGAACCTATTTTCATTTATCATTTACTTTTTCGAGTTACCATATGGAAGAACGTTATTCCTAAATAATACCAATTATTAATAGTTCCCCGTATTCAGGCATAGAGACTCACATAACCGTTTCACTCTGGCTACACGTAAACTTTCTGTACCATGTCTAGGCTAGTCGCTGAGATTTGTGCCTTTTTGCCTATGGAATCCATTTCTATGTATGTAAACTCTTTATACAATGAGCATCATTTATTTTATTGTTTGAGTCTTTCGATACACAAACTGGGTCGCGGCAGGGATAATGCCAAGCTTTGCGGCTCCTTGTTCCAAGTTCATTCACAGCACCGATGAAGTTTGTCCCACACTCTGATCTGAATTCCTTCACGTTGCCACGAAACGCTACTAAACGGCATAGTGCATTTTTAAAGGACGAGTTTGTCATTTCCTCTCCTACCTCGATGTGTATAGCGGGAGTTGTCAGACATGTAAATAACACGGTCCAATGTTTGGAATTGGCTGATCCACCTCGTGTTTTCCTTGTAACCATCGACCATGGACCAAAGACATCAACACCGTCCGACGTAAAAGGCGGTACAAGATGATCGGCAGGAAGAGCTGCCATTTTCTGATGTTCGAGTTTCCCTCTGAGCTTCCTACACGTGACGCAATCTCTTATGATACTGGAAATTAACCGCTTAGCTCTGATGATCCAATATCCATTATTCCTGTGTGAACCTTCTGGTATAAGCCGTCCTTGGATATGTACGAACTCGTGGTAGAATCGCACAATGAGTTTTGACACATGATGTTTCTTAGGTAGGATTATTGGGTTTGTCTCTTCGAAAGGAAGACAGTTATTTCTGAGGCGCCCTCCAACACGTAATATGCCTTTATTATCTTGGTAGGGGTCAAATGTTTTAATAGGACTGCGCTCTGGGACAGGCTTATCCTTTTCTAGACATCAAATTTTTTCGCTAAAGGCAGACTGCTGAACTAATCTGATCACCGCATCTTCTGCATTGTCCCTGCCGGACAGGAAAGGTTGATCATCTTCTGTATTTCTCTCTATCGATTCCTGAAACGTTGAACTGCACGTTTGATCACGAGTACAGCATTTGCAAGACGTCTCCAACTGGAAAAGTGATCAAACCTTGTACACAGAGTTTTCTGACACACTGTTTTAAGACTTGTAAACGTGAGTTCCTTATCGTTATCCGGCTCGACAAGGTCATATGTCGAATCATAATTCCTCGGAGGTTGTTTAGGAGACTGTAACCACAAACTCCTCTCAAAACCATTAAGTGTTGCTGACGAACGTGTTGCTTGATCAGCTGGATTATCACAAGTAAAAACGTAAATCCCTTGTGAGGGCCTTGAACTCCTGATATCGGTATACGAGGTAATTTGCCAAAGTTTATTTCAAATTTTATATCTGACAGGCATTTCAAAGTTCGAACGGGTTCAACTTATTCAGAAACAGAAACACAGGAAATGGGTGTCCCTCAGGGTGGTATCCTGTCTGTCACACTTTTTGGATTAAAAGTTAACAGCATAACCAAATGTCTTGGTCAATCT
>SAYR01043472.1:0-26802 GCA_004382745.1 Argopecten irradians irradians
GCTGAGTTGCTCTGTCCATTTCTAATGCTTGTGTGTTCATGCCCTACACTCGTCGGTCTGTTCATGACTCTGATGACTGGGAAGCCTCTGTCTCGCCATTTCTGGCTTGCTGTGTCCATCCTACTGTCGGTCTGTTCATGACTCTGATATGCGCCGCCCTGTCTGTCGTTTCTAAAGCTTGTGTGTTCATCCTACTGCTCTGCTGTTCATTAGTTCACATTTATATTGATTATTAAACAAAAAATATGAAACTTTCTGATAATTCTTTCAAACAGAAATGCTAATGAATCCGATGCCAGTAGAACTTTGTTTGGCAAATTTATTGGTTTCAGAATTGTTGTAAAACATAAGTTGAACATTAAATCAAGTTGTCTATTATTGAAATTGATTGATACTTATTGTTTATTTTTCTGTTGAAGGAGAGCTGTCCAAGTGTCTGTGTTTTCTCACACTGATGGCAGTTCGTTGCCATCTTCATTAGGACATGGAATGATTTTTCTAACAACTGTGCTTCTGTAAATGATGTGTACTCGTCTGATCCTGAATCCGTCTGTTTTGGGTCTGTCTGTTTTTCTTGGTCGTCTGTTCCTTGATCCAATCTGGTCCTGGATCCATCTGGTCATGGGCCGCTTGTTCCTTGATCTGTCTGGTCCTGGGGTCATCTGGTCTTTGGTCGGTATACATACTTGTAGTCTTCGCTATTCGCTTGTCATCTGGTCTTTAGTCGGTGTATATTGGTGTGATCCAGTCTTTGCAGGTTTCGTCTATTCTTGGTCATCTGGATTTGGTCTGTCTGGTCCTTGTACTGATATGGTCCTTGGTTCATCCTGTTTCTGGTTCATCTGGTATGGGTTGTCTATTCCTCGGGATCTCTGGTCTTTTGGTCGGTATATCTTTACCCTTGGTCGCGTCGGTCTTTGCAGAGTTCTGTACTATTCCTTGGAACAGTTGGTCCTGGGTCCATCTGATTCTTAGTCCGGTCGGTGTTCCCTTAGTGTCTTGGATCCTTGGGTTATCTCAGGTCTGGGTCGTTGGTCCTGGGCCCATCTGGTCGTCGGTATGTATTGGTATTCTGTTCTTTGGTCATGTTTGTCCTGTATATGTGGTCTGGTTCCATGTAGTCCTGGTTCTGTGTCTGGTCTTCTGGTCCTGGGTTCCATCTTGTCCATTAGGCATCTGATCCAATGTTTGTCTTGTTCGTTGTCTGTCTGGTCCAAGTCTATCTGGTCCTAGGTCATCCCTCTGTCCTGATGTGTCTGATCCTTGCGTAGTTCCTGTCATGTCTGTCGGTCCTGGTCCATCTGGTCCATGGGCTCCATCTGTTTTCTAACTCCGCTGTTCTTGATCGTTCGGTTCCTGGGTCATCTGGTCCTTGGTCCATTCTGATCCTTGGTACCATCTGGTCTTGCTACTGTCTGTTCTTGTTCCATTCTGGTCTTGGTCCATTATTCTTGTCCGTCTGATCTTGGTCCGTCTGATCCTGGGTCGTCTGTATTTACCTTGTCCGTCTTGTTCTTGGTTCCTGTCTGGTCCTATGTTCCATGGTCCTGGTGTTTATCTGGCCTTGGTCTTGTTCTTGGATCCGTCTGGATCCTTGTGTATATTGGTTCCTTGGTCCGTTTGGGTCTTTTGCTTTGGAGATACTTTGCTTAATTCTTGTGAATTACTCAAAGATACACCTCAAGATCAGTCAGAATTTAATATTCTGATTATAATTTTTTTCGGCTATCACAATCTTCATAGGTGGAGACATCTATAACAAAATATCCTGTCTCTATATATGGACACGTTGGTGAATAATTGATCACTGTCCCAAATTATTCAATTTCATGTATGTTACATGTATAATACTCTACTGGCCTATGAGAGTGCCTATATTTACGATTTATAATTGATTTAATTACCGATATATGTTAACAAAAAGTTTAGCTCAAAATTTGCAAAACAAAACGGTGATGTGTCTAAAGGTTTTGTTTCATATAGTAATCCAATGGTTAAATCATTGTCTAAATGAATACAAATAATGCTAAAGATACACGGTGTTTAAACTGTCTTGTGTGCAAATTATTCTGTACAGGTCTTGGTATCTATATAGCACATCATAGATATTATAAAAAGATAGTTATATACGCTTTAAATGTCCAAGGATCCTAAAATGTGGATTAAAAAATATGGCGGAAGGAGATGCTTAATTCAGTTACACATAGAATGTACCAATGATGGATATACTAATAAGATAGGCAAAATTATGGTAAATAATGGAAATCAGGTAGTGAACTGGTTACTCCTCGTGTTTATTGATCTTGACAATCAATCACAAGTTACTAAAGCTTAAAAGCTCAATGTTTTGATTCACTGGTATTCCAGAATGAATACAATATTCAGGGCTATAAATCATTAAATACCTTTGTATTGAACAATGTATTCAGTTATAATGGGCGATACTTAATGGCATGTTTATTTTTTCTCAGTAATCTGTAATAGAAAACGATTTCATGAATAAAGCTATGAAAACTCATTAACATTAGTTCATCGACTCGATTTATTTCCACTGTAAAGATCTAGTCTCTATGTCATTAATGTATTTTTTAGAATTGGAAATAATAACATAATGAAACGCCTTTATGGTAAGTTTTCTTATCAAGATATCAACCTCGCTGTACTGTAAGTAGCTTTAATCAGTATCACAAACCTGCTGTACTCGTAAGTAGTTTTTCAGCAGCTATTACACCCTGCTGTAGCTGTGTAGTTTTAAGCAACAGCTATACACTACCGTGCTTGTATCTGTAGTTGTTTTATCAAGCTATCACACCTGCTGTACTGTAGTAGTTTTTATCCAGCTTATCCACAACCTGCTAGTACCTGTAGTAGCTTTTATCACAGCTATCACGACCCTGCTGATACTGTAGTAGTCTTATGGCAGCTATCCAACCTGCTAAACTGTGTAGTTTTATCACCTATCACCCTGCTGGACTGTAAGTAGTTTTATCACAAGCTATCACCCTGATGTATCGTGTAGTTTTATCAAGCTATACAGTGATTCACCATTCTGTATGTGTGTTTTATACATGCTATAACTGTGTATGTAAGTAGTTTTTTACAAAGCTTAATCCTGCTTAACTGTAGTATTTTTATCACAGCAATTAACCCTGCTGTACTGTGGTAGAGTTTTTATTACGCTATAAATCCCTGCTGTACTGTAGTATTTTAGAAGATCACCCCTTGCCTGTACTGTAGTAGTTTTATCAAAGCTATCAATCATGCTGTATGTATAGTTTTATTCGACACTATCAAAGTTACCTCCTGCTGTACTTGGTAGTCAGTTTTTATCACAGCTATCACACCTGCTCGTACTGGTAGTAGTTTTATCACAAGCTAATCAACCCTGACTGCACTGAGTAGTTTTTAATCAAGCTATCAAGAACCCCACACAAACCATGAAGTCCCTGCTAGTATGTAGTATTTTTCAAGCTATCACCACCTATGTACTTAGTAGTTTTATCTAACAGCTTATCCCATACCTCTGCTGTACTGTAGTCGATTTTTATGAACAGTACACCCCTGTGTACTCAGCTAGTACTTTTTAACAGCTATCATTACTGCTGCTCTTATTGTCATTATACAAGCTATCTATCTAGCTGTATGTGTATTTACACTCCAGATATCACTCTGCCCTTGTACTGTATAGTTTTAAATCACAAAGTCAACTTAATACCTGCTGTACTAGGTAGTAGTGTTTTTTCATAGGCTATACGACACACTTGTGTACTTGTAGTATTTATCACTGATATCTACACCTGCTGGGTACTGAAGATACGTTTTATAATACTCACCCGCTGGTACTGTAGTAGTGTATCACTGCTACAACCCTGCTGTACTGTAGTGTTTTATAACAGTATCAATTCCTGCTGTAATGTAAGTAAGTCTATCACTAGCTATCTTCATAATGTGTACTGTGTAATTTTATCACAGTATCAACAACTCTGTAACTGTAGTCGTTTTATCATCGCTATTACAACCTGCTGTACTGTAGTAGTTTTAATCAGCGCTAATCAACGACCTTGCTGTAACTGTATAGTTTATCACAGCTATCACACCCTGCTGTAACTGTAAAGTAGTTTTCAGAGCTATATCCCTCTGTCTGCAGTAGTTTTATAAGTTACACACTGCTAGGTATGCAGTAGTTTTATATAGCAGTATCTACACGCTGCTGTACTGCAGTAGATAAGTTTTTATACGCTATAACCACCTGCTGTACTGGTAGTATTCTTATCCACCAGTCTCACCGCAACGTTGCTGTCTGTAGTAGTTTTATACGCTATGCTCTTGCTGTAAATGTATAGTTTTACACTATCCATCCTTGACTGCACTAGTAGAATTTATCAACGCTATACAAACTATCTGTCTGTAGTTAGTTTTATTAACAGCTATACCACCTTGATTATGTAGTGTTTTACGCTATCACCCACTTGCTTATTGGTATAGTTTAATAGCACAGCACTACACCACAAACATCCGCTCCTGAGTCACCTTACTGTTGTAAAGTTCTTAACTAACAGCTACTCAACATCACAGTACCTGCTGTAAGTAGTAAGTTTTATCTAGCCGTCAATCTCCTGCTGTACTGTAGTAGTTTAATACAGGCTATCATAAACCTGGCGTACTGTAACGAAGTTTTTATCAAGCTAACCTGCTCGTAGTAGTAGTTTTTTCACATGCAACCACTGTTGTGTATTATCACAGTATATCACCTACTGCTGTAATGTAGTAGTTTTATCAGTATACACCCTTACTGTACTGTAGTGTTTATACGACTGCTATAACCCTGCTGTACTGTAGTAGTTTATCACAGCTATAGACACCCTGCTGTATGTAGTAGTTTTTCACAGATATCACACTACTGTGTAATGTACTAGTTTATCACAGCTATCAACCCTTCTGTACTGTAGTAGTTTTCACAGCTATAATCTCCTGCTGTAATGTATAGTTTTATCGCAGCTATCACCTGTGTAACTGTAGTAGTTTTATACAGCTATCAACCCTGCTGTATCTGTTAGTTTATCACAGCTATGAACTTCTGTACTGTAGGTAGTATCATAGCTATCACACCTGCTGAATGTAGTAGTTTATACAGCTATAAGCCGCTGTCTGTAGTAGTTTTATCACATGCTATCACCCCTCTGTACTGTAGTAGTTTATCACAGCTATCAACCTTGTTATGTATAGTTTTGATCACGCTATCACACGCTGCTGTTTGTAGTAGTTTTATCACAGCTATCACACTCTGCTGTACTGTAGTAGGTTTATCACAGCTATCACATTCTGCTTTACTGTAGTAGTTTTATCACAGCTATGACACCCTGCTGTACTGTAGTAGTTGTATCACAGCTATCACACTCTGCTGTACTGTAGTAGTGTTATCACAGCTATCACATCCTGCTGTACTGTAGTAGTTTTATCACACAGCTATCAGACCTTTGTATGTAGTAGTTTTTATCACACTACTCACACCGCGTAAATGTAGTGTTTTTATTCACAGCTATATCACATCTAGCTGTCTCTGTAGTAGTTTTATCACAGCTATCACACCCTGCTGTAATGTAGTAGTTTTATCACAGCTATCACATCCTGCTGTACTGTAGTATTTTTATCACACCTTGTAGTACTGTAGCATTTTTACATTACCCCCAACGTGTATCCACAGTAAATCATCTCTACCCACACCTACAGCCACTACCCTGTCTCTGTCTGTGTGTAGGATCCCGAGTACCTTTCCATCTTTGCTCACTAGAACAATATTGTGTTTGTTAAAGTCCCCTATGATGAGGCTCCCCTGACTATCATACACTATACCCCAGGGGTTAAATGGTTCACCTCCTGTTTGTGGTGATTGTTTACATGTACTGGGGATGTCACCTCTGCATACAAACAGTTGCTGGAAGTCAGTATCCATGACAACAACATGTTTGTTTCCATCACCACCATCACGTTTATCACAGTGATCAATCACTGCGACATTTTTAGTGACAGGACACTCTGTGATCCTCCATGGTGTACACACTAATAGTTTCCCAGTCCCTGCTGCCATTGTAGTGAGTACCATCTGACCTTGTGTGGTATATTTGGAGACGTTTCCTGACATGCCCACAATGACATGGTTCTTTGCTGTAATACATATGCTGTAAGGACGTGTTTTAGTTGTGAATTGTTGAGTTAACTGTCCTGATATCAGCTCCAGGATGTTGTTTTGTCTATCACAGACCCACAATCTGTGTGTTGTTGGTGATAGACTGATGTCATTGATCACAGCCTTGTGTGTGACCTTCTGTATCACTGTGCCCTTCCTGTCCAGGAGAGTTAATGTGTCACTGAAGTAGTCACTTGTCCAGGCCTGATCATCAGTGGTAGGACATATAGACCAAATGACACATGGAGACTTCCACTCCTCCACCACCTTGGTCTCTGTCAGTAGTGTTTTCCTGTCCACTGCTTTCTTACCTTTATCCTCTGACTGTTGTTGTGATGAGGGTTGTTGCTGACCGTCTGCTAATGATGCTGACCGTTTCTGGTCAGTGGATGTATGACCTTGGCCTGAGGTGGTGACCTTTCCTAAGGCTTGTTCCAAGTGATGTTTAGGAGTATTGTTTGGAGTGAAGCTAGCTGTACTGAAGACAGGTTTTATTGGAATATGTATTCGGGAATCTATTGCACATTTGTAGTCGTATATTTCTATGTGAGAGCCTTGCTGAAGTGTTGTCTTACATTTCTGCATTTGTTGTGCAAGTTGTTTGTCGCACATTTCCAGTTCTTGTTTGTATTTTTGTATGAGTTTGATGTTGTCGTGTTTCATGTTTTGATAAAGTGAAAGTGTTTCTTCTCTAAGCTTGTCAAGGTCTTGTTTTAATTTTTCTGTTTGCATTTTTACCTGATTTGATAATTTCTCAAATATGTTGTCATTGTCTTTGAGGAGTGTGTCAGTAGATGTGATGTATTTCCCGATCTGCACCAGATCATTTTTTTCTATTCTGTCAATAAAGTTTCTGATGTCTTGTTTCTTCTGAGGAGTGACTTCACTAAGCTCACAAATAGGATGAGTTTTATGAATGGTGGAAATGCATTTCAAACAAATTAGTTCTTGACATTTTTCACAATACATATCTAGTTGTCTCCCCTTGTGATGGTTACAGGTTGTCTGTCCTTCCGTACGAACTGGTATGTTTGCTGTTGCCATTTTGATGAAGATGGGATATTTGTTGAATTTCTGAAAAATTGAATATATATACTGGTTCAATACAATGTTTAACATAACCAGTTGAATAAGAGTTTTATTTGATGTTGTTAATTGCTCTTTGTTCTATTCAGTTCTATATGTGTACATACAGTTTTTAAATATTGATTGACCTCAATGTTTTTGAAACACAAGAAAATAATTACCTGATAATCACTGCATTCACTGATGACACGCACAGGGTACCTGGGATTAAATCAAGTTGGTCTTTCCCAGAATCTAAATGATATTCAATGCTATTCAAATTTCTCTTCCTCTGAAATTTACAGCTAACCATGAATTTACTTCCTTCTTCTAATGTTGGCAGATCAGTCACTTTCTCAGTTTCTGATGAAAATATCCATTTAAGATAAAATTCAGTCTTGGTAATACACAAAATTGTCCATTAAATGATATTTATATGTGTCCACACAGTATAAGACCATCCTTGTCATTGGTTGCTAATGTAAACAAACATTTAGCAACCAAAATGTCAGTCTATTGAGGCCTGGCGATATCTGATATTATTACTTCCTTGTCTGGTTTGACACACACACAGTTGTAAAGCAGACATAGATTGTGTAGTAGGTCAATTTGAGTCACGTTTGCAAACCCTGATATTTAAATACTCACAGTTCACCTGAGGTGTATTGTCTGTTGGGTATGTGTATTGGGTAATATGTATTGTCTGTTATACCTGTAGTGTATATGGAAAAATACATGATATTTTGATTCTTTGTATATCTACGTATAAATGAAGTCTTTTAAAATCCATGTAGTGTAATATTTTTGTCTGGTTCATGTACATGTATTGATGTTGTAAATATCAAAGACAAATAATTCTTTCTTTCAAGATGGAAACATTTATACTTAACGAAAATAGTTTTTACCAAATATTTTAGAAATAGTTAAAATATTGGGAATCAGGTCAAAAATGTTTGAGAGAAATCCCTATAGATGTGTAATTCTATTGACAGACTACAATATTGCAATAGTATTCTGAAGTCTATTAAATTCTGGTCAATGAATAAGCAGGTAATTTCGTAAATCTAATGCAGTGTCAGGTTTAGAGTTACTTCCCTTTACCTGCAAGCGTCACTAACATCCCAAACACAAAGACAATGATGATCGAGAACAATGTCTGTGTTTGCTTTTTGATCGAATATTATGGGAAAAGTGATATTTTATTGTGACTGTTAGTCTGTTACTCTATCAATCCTCTGTGAGTACATCCTAGCTACAGAAAAATATCGGACTAATGAAACTATATTGATAGCTTGGTATACTATCGGCGAATGTTATCAACCTTGTTGAATTTGCCAAGGACTGATCGAGTTGAGAGGCATACAATTACAATATATCGAAAGTCTGATGTATTGTTACACCCCTATGGTGTTAGGATGAAATCATGGTGGGATCAGATGGTGTTAGGGTGAAATTGTGGTGAAATCTGATGGTGTTAGGGTGAAATCTTGGTGAGATCTGATGGTGTTAGGGTGAAATCTTGGTGGGATCAGATGGTGTTAGGATGAAATCATGGTGGGATCGGATGTTTTTAGGGTAAAATCGTGGTGGGATCGGATAGTGATAGGGTGAAATCATGGTGGGATCGGATGATGTTAGGGTGAAATTGTGGTGGGATCGGATGATGTTAGGATGAAATCATGGTGGGATCGGATGATGTTAGGATGAAATCATGGTGGGATCAGAGGTTTTTAGGGTAAAATTGTGGTGGGATCGGATAGTGTTAGGGTGAAATCATGGTGGCATCGGATGGTCTCATGGTGGGATCGGATGATGTTAAGGTGAAATTGTGTTGGGATCGGATGATGTTAGGATGAAATCGTGGTGAGATCGGATGATGTTATGGTGGAATTGTGGTGGTATTAGACGGTGTTTAGGGTTGGATCAATGGTGTTTGGGTAAAATCATGATGGGAGATTAGTGGAATCCTACACTTTTTCTCCCTTTTGTATACAAAATTTATTGTTTCTGTAATGCAGCCTTTGAATATCATTTCCCCTATTTTTATTTTTTAAGGAAAATTGAAGAAGACTTGAAGGAGGAGGACACTAAAATAGAAGTCCTTGCCAAAATATCCGATGCTGCCAGACGTTTGGACTCATCTTCAACCGGAAACAAACGTGTACTCAATGTCACTTAAACATCTGTAAATCGTGCTGCTCCCGTGACCTGGAGAAAGGAGGATTCGTCTGTAACGTGTGTGTTAAAGAACAGTAAGTCTGAAACTTGAGTTTTTCTTTTACGTCAATTGCGAAATAAATGACCGGTTTATAACTTATACAAATCACTCTCAATGGAAAACATGAGGCGTCTAAGAGTCAGAGGAAGTCTGAGCACCCGGCGGAAAATTCTACCAAGATCTGGCAAACGACCCTTGACCTTTACATGCTCATGCTAGAGATCAATACCCCGATGAAAAGAGAGCGGCTTAACCACGTCACATGACCATCAGTAAGTCTTCTAGCTGTTCTACAAGAACTCTCAGAGGGACCTTGAAGCCTTCCATATTATCTGATCCATGTCAGTCTTCATAAAAAGTCTTTTCTCTACTTATTCTTGCCCTCCTTCTGACTTGGAATATTTGATTAATTTTAGAAAAGTACAATTTTAGCTAGTCTGCATAGCAGAAACAAACTTAAAATGTCAAAATCACATTTTACCAACTGTCAGCCATATTGTTTTCCAATTGATCTGAAAATACAAAGTGCAATGTACACAGACTGGGACCTAGGAGAACCTATAGATTTAGTTTAAAGAAGAACCCTCCAGTAGTTTCTGATAGGCATTGATAACAATCTTTTTTAGTGACCTATTCTAATCGCCTTTTGTCCGTCGTGCGTCGTCCGTCGTTCGTCGTATGTCTGTAAACAATTTACATTTTCGACTTCAACTCCAAAACTGCTGAAGCAATTTCAATGAAATTTTGTACAAACCTCCTAAGGCATAAGGACAATCAAACTTGTGAATTATATGGTCCCCAACCCCCAGGGAGCTATGGGAGGGGCCAAAAGGAGTAAAATTGACTAAAATTTCAAAAATCTTCTTCTTCACTCACAGATGTGATGGAATTGAATACTCTTCATAGATAGAAAGGTCCTAAGGTCCTTTACAAAAATTGTGAATTATATGACCCTGGGGTCTCAGGTTTCCCCCTGGGGAGGGGTTAAGTTTACTATAGTTTATAGGGAAAACACATTTTTGAGCATTATTTAGTCATTATAATAGGAAATTAGTCAATTGTAGTCAGAATTATCCCTATGTGATGGCCATTGAATCTTATTACCAAATTTTCCATGACTGATCCCCAGGGGCCTTAGGGGCGGGGCCAAAACGGGTCAAATAGGCTAAAACTTCAAAAATCTTCTTCTGAAATTCTGCAACTGGTAGAATCAAATACTCTGCATACATGGAAAGGTCTTAAAGTCCTTTAAAAAAATTGTGAATAATATGAGAAACTGGGGTCTCATGTTTCCCCCTAGGCCTGGGGAGGGGGTCAAGTTTACTTTAGTTTATATAGGAAAAACACATTTATGAGCATTATTTGCCTATTTTTGAAAGGAAATTAGTCAAACTGGGTTAGAATTATTACCCTGAAATAGCATTTTAACATCATATCCATATTGGTCATGGCCGACCCCCTGGGGCCAGAGGGGCGGAGCCAAAAGGGGTCAAAATGGTAATTTCCAAAAATCTTCTTTTTGAATTCACAGATTTGATGGAACCAGATACACTTGATAGATTGGAAGGTCTTAAGGCTTTTTACAAAAAATTGTGAATTTCATGGCCCTGGGATCTCAGATTTTCCCCTGGGGAGCGGGTCAAATTTACTATAGTTTATATAGGAAAAACACATTTAGGAACATTATTTGCTTAGTTTTCATAGGAAATTAGTCAATCTGGGTTAGAATTATTAGCCTGAGATAGCATTTTAACATCATATCCATATTGGTCCTGGCTGACCCCCAGGGGCCAGAGGGGTGGGACCAAAAGGGGTCAAAATGGATAACATTTCAAAAATCTTTCTTCTGAATTCACAGATTTGATGGAACCAAATAATCTTCATAGATTAAAAAGTCAAATTTATAAAATCACTGACTGACTTCAAGGGCCTGATGGGCCAATATATATTTATAGTGTTTATATGCATGACTTTGTTTCATTCTGTGTCTGAACTCAGGTGACCGCTAAGGTCCATGGGCCTCTTGTTTAAAATCCAAGATGGCTGTCTGTCAGCCATGTTGTTTTCATTATTGTTAATTTGTTTGTTTCTGTTTCAGTGAGCTGAAATTGAAGTCCTGTGACTGGTTCTATAACAATGTCAGCAGACGGTTCAAGCGTTTTGGGAGTGCCAAAGTGGTTCGGACGTTATACAAACAGCGAGGAGATTGTAAGTCACGACGATTTCACTGTAAGTCGATTTATAATTTCAGGTTCTGGCATGTGTTATGTGTATACTGCTGGCATCGTGTGTATAGCCATGACATCATGTATATAGCACTGACATGGTGTATATAGCCCTGGCATGGTGTATATAGCCCTGTCATCGTGTATATAGCCCTGGCATGGTGTATATAGCCCTTGCATGGTGTGTATAGCCCTGACATGGTGTATATAGCCCTGGCATCATGTGTCGTCCTGCATAAAAGATGACCTTGACCTTTAACCTTGGCCTATTGTGGTGTCCATTTAAGCTATCCATTTATTGACTGTCAACCAATTTATTTTCATGGCCTTAACTTTTATTTTAGGTTTCATACCAATCGCCTAGCCAAACATAGCTGCGCCTTCTACCACTGCGCCACATCCACATCGTTTCATACCTGTCATTCTCTTTTCCATAGGAATTTTTAAATTTCGAAATTTTCATTTAGAAACATTCAACCAAAAATTACATAATTCTCATAATAATTTTTGCATAAATACCCATATATAAAAAATATGTAATATTATATAACAAAAAGATCTGTAGAGACCACTTTTTATACCAAAATTTATAAAAAGAAACCTGTCTATAGAGACCACCTGTATATAACAAACATTTTCTATAGTATAACAATCATTTGCCTATCCAGCTAAAGAGATATTCTGACTAGTATTAACCAGGGTTATACTTCAATAATTCAAATATAATAATTCACTTATTAATTTGAGATAATTCTTGTTGATAAAACAACTTTCACTTTCTTCTGTAAAATAATCTTATAAGTTATAAACCATAAAAAAACAACTTTTAAGTTATGATTTATGAAACCGACTCCCAAAGCGCCTACCACTTAAAGAAACAAGTTGGTGTATTTTATCACAGAAACATTATGGTTTAGATTTTTTTAGAAAGCATATGTTAGTCCGTCAATATTTTTTTTATTTCAGCTTCAAATGAAAAGTAATAGTACAATGATTATGACAATTGTTCAGTTTTGCATTTTGCTAAATAAAGTGATGTTGGGGTTGTCTCCCTTTAGTTAAGTACTATTATTATTTTCTTGGTGTTGTATACTCATATTGTTTTATTTGTTTTATTGTTTACTAAGAAGTTTGTATACTCATGCATATCATGTAATGATCAAAACGCAGAATGTTTTAATACTGGTATTACATAAATTTGAATTAAAAAAAAAATTAATTAAATCACAGTGAAGCAATTATTGGCATATCCAAAAATCCTTTTAATGTGATTATGATACGGATAAAGTGGTGTTTTTGAAATTAATAAAAAGTACAAAGTGAATGAAAGTAAAAAGTAGAGCAATTGTGATCCACTTTGAAACTTAAATCTATTTTGATGACTTATTGATGAACATTTTATGAAATATCCATATTGTTGTTTGTAGTTCAGTGGAATTCTGTAAGACACTTGATAATTATAAATGTCCATTTTGTCGTTTAGCAGAAGATTCTAAATCATTATAAATGTCTATGTTGTTGTTTGTTGTTTAACAGAAAGAAGACTCTAAATTATTGTAAATGTCTATATTGATGTTTGTTGTTTAACAGAGAGAAGACTCTAAATTATTGTAAATGTCTATATTGTTGTTTATTATACAGCGGACAATGAGAGCGACAGTGGATATGATCCCTCCCTGTACTCGTCTTTTAAGAGTGCCTCTCTCCAATCCGTGGTCCGACAGCGTCCCGCCCTGGCCGGTCTGTTTCCTGACAAAACAAAAGAGAACAACAACGGTGAGTGTTTTTTTTAATTTCTGTATTTTTTCGCGAACGATACATTGAATCAGTGTCACCTCAAATGATAACAAGGAATCAGTGTCACTTGGATGTTTATTCTATCGCCATGGTTACACCTCATAATATAGTTATTTAATGAAAAGTAATGGAAGCAAGCTGAAAGCTACCCAGACAATAATAATAATTAAAAAAAGAAAACGAAAAAAAATTTAAAGTTTTTTTCCATCTATGATAATCGAAGTTATCAGATATAAATTTTGACATTGGAGAATTTTTTTCCGAAAAGTACACATGTCTGGGGTAATCAATATAGATATAAGTGATCAACTCTTTGTTTGCTAATGGATATAGTACTATATTAATCAAATAAAATCAAACTCCATTGATATTACCATTACAAGATGTGTAATCCAGGGGAGATAACCCTTGTTTATATTTGTGAAATTTAAAACATGGTCTAGCTGTGTTGGTAATAACTGAAGTTAAATATGGCCAAGTTGATGAGAAAACTTAAATACAGAAATATTCTTGCATGTCACTTTTGCGAAAAATGGAATTAAAAGGTGAAGTATTATCTATATTTATTTTGAACTTTTCAGAAAGTTGATATCAATCTTTTAAACCTGATTTATGATTTTGTAAATTATAGAGGTACTAAAATACCTTGAATTTGAAGATTCATGTTAATTAAGATGTATGTTAATTAAGATGCATGTTAATTAAGATGCATGTTAATTAAGATGTATGTTAATTAAGATGCATGTTAATTAAGATGTATGTTAATTAAGATGCATGTTAATTAAGATGCATGTTAATTAAGATGCATGTGTTAAATAGATTACTGAAGTGGTAGCTCTAATGACTATGGAATTGATTTAAACCTTGACAGGATAACATAACTTTACAGTGAAACCTGTCTATAAAGGCCACCCAAGGCACCAAGAAAAATGGTCTCTATAGCCAGGTGGTCTTTATTGACTGGGGGAATTATGTATTGAAATTGGTGACCCAAAGAAAGTGGTCTTATTAAGAAGGTGATCTTTATACAGAGGTGGTCACTAAGGCAGGTTTTACTGTATATATGTTATATTTTGATTTACTGTTAGTTGTTCATCTGTGATATATCTTGTATTGATACCTTTGTATGTATCTGTAGCAAATTAATAGTATTAATATTCTCAATATGAAAATTTGCGGTTGAAAAAAAAATCTGTTTTTCCTAATTTGAATGGACAGAAAATTATACCAAATGCTTCGATAATGCACTAGCCTGGAGGCCCTACCCATAATTCCTAGCGGTGGGTTAGGGCCTGGTACACGTCCGATATATCGATAATGGCGGCCCACATCACCGTAAACAACATGGCGGACGGCAGTAGACAGGTATAGGTATACGATAAAGAAACGTGTTATGTTGGTGACATAGGGAAACTGGCGTGCACATGTTTTCTCCATCATCTATTCTAACAGTACAATGTGTTATTTTAGCATGTCATGTGTGATAATGGTAATTTATGATGGATTTGAGCGTTCGCCCCTGTGAGGGAGGCTCTGGGTTCTGTTCCCTGGCCGAGACACACCAAAGTCTATAAAAGTGGTAGTTTCTGCTCCTGCTTAGCGCTCAGCATACAGGGAGTGGGACGACTGGTTCGCCCATTGTCAGTATAATGTGACCGGTTGGGGTGTGTTGCTTGGTGTCTTCGGCGGCATGCTTCAGTGATATAGCACTATAAAAAGGGCAACAGTTCCACTATACAAGAAGACACTACATGAAAATACTGGAGTCTCCCAAAACATGCACCTCGCACAACATACCGCATACATGGGAGGCCGTCCTTACATGACCATAGCTGTTAATAGGATGTTAATAAATCAAACAAACAAACATGATGGATTTGTAACGCTCTGAAGCATGCTGTCGTTTTATACATTTGACAGTTACCAGTAGGCATGTTCGTAAAATTAACTTATATGGACGACATAGTGAAACTGGTGGACATATATTTTCTTCATCACCTATTTCACCAGTGCAGTGCATTAATTTAGCATGTCATGTCGGATACATATGTGCAATATATACATTATTTATATTGCTTTATGTGTTTTGTTTAGTTTTGACAGTTACCAGTATGGCATGTTCTGAACGTTACCAATTATGACAGAGTCAAGAAAATAACAACCTTTATCTGTGTATATAAGCAAATCATTTCCTATAAGTGTATAATGATACTATTAGAGGTTCTGGTGGTTCTATCCATGAGGGTACTTGGTTCAAGTCCAAGGGAACCTAGCTGCTGTCATTATACACATTACAATTACATTAATGTATCACCCTTTCCCTTATGACTATATAGAATTCAGATCTATAATATGCCATGCTGGTAACCATTTCATTTTCTTGTATGTACTACTGATTGTGTACGTAGTGCTCAAGCAAAAGACAACACATTGATTTTGGAAAAATGTCATAGGTAATTTATTATCAACATCTACGGGTACATGAACGTACATATGTACGTACATGTAGGAGATCAATGCATACATGGTAGCTAAGTGAAATCCACAAGTTACCTATCAAAACATATTCTGGGCTAATTTATCTGATCTATTCTGTTACATCTGATACACAT
This sequence comes from Argopecten irradians irradians, assembly GCA_004382745.1. Taxonomy (NCBI): domain Eukaryota; kingdom Metazoa; phylum Mollusca; class Bivalvia; order Pectinida; family Pectinidae; genus Argopecten; species Argopecten irradians. The sequence continues at coordinate 16,105 of SAYR01043472.1, forward strand.
AAGTGACGAGTATTAATCATAACATTTCTATTCTTTATCTTCAAAGTAACAATACAATGATAATAAAATACTTTGTCAATTTTCCTTGCAGCTTGAAGATGCCTTGAATGTATATAACGATACTTTCAACACTGACATTAAAATGTTGAAAACTCTTCAAATAGAAACTATCCTAAATATTGAATCAAGAGACGTAATTGCGACTTTACAGACTTAGATATAAATTTTAGCTGGAGGCGGAGGCTGGCGGAGATGAGGAATTATGTATATTCATCGGGGATACAACTTTCGTTCAGATGTCTTACTTTTGCATTTTTTAAAGAGAGTAGAATAAGTAACACATAAATGTTTAATTCATCTTAACGATTTAACTTTTCTGCATTTGTACTACTCTCTTCCTCCTCTCTGAGTGCCAGTTCATTCACTTATACATATAGATTGTTCCGCACCATGGTTACTTATTATAATGAATAGAATTCGCTTCCGCATTGTATACTGTTAGACCAATCTGTAATCCGCAGGTGTCACAACACTTGGACCAATAACCAAGATTTATAGATACGTCCTTGGCAAATTACCGACTAATTTACCACGTAATTATTGGTATTTGGAAGAGTAGTCGTCCATGACTCTAACTTTTATACGAAAACATTTTAAATGAAGTGTGGTCTTATAAGTATATATATATGGACTTGCAAGGCAAAATAACTTAAATCCACAATGGATAAAAGTGCAAGTTAAAACAAATATTATATGACCATTTTTTACAGAATGGGAATCATCGACGTTTTTTCATTGCTTCAATGTCAGTATGCTATATAATTAATAAAAATCAAGTACTGAAAGTAACTATATTAGTGAGGATATATTTTAAGGGTCAATACAACTGTATGTTTTGTACAATAAGAAATAAATTTGGCTGGGTGTTCTTCCAGTTCTGGACTTTTGAGGATTACCTTGGACACCAAGGTGTAAAAATAGAGCATCATCTAAAATCTTGGAAGCCCATCTTCTAGATATTTCTATGATGTTATATGTCAAATGATTTTATGACACCGTTTTAGGCGTTTTCGCTTGTTAATTTGGATGTTATGAAGAATATGCCATTTCTTAATGACTATTTGTCATCAAAAGTTTCCTGGGACCACAGTATCCAGTTAACAAGTATTGTTTGCAGCAGAAGAAAGAAATGGGCATACTTTTCTTATGCCATAAATGTCTTAATATATAGATTATATTATATATTCTATATATAGTACTATCTGTCCTTCTAGAAGACTTATCAATATCACCATGTGATTTTTTAAGTAAATTTGGTCAATTGGTATACTTTTTAACAAGTTTTGGTAATTATTACTTTTGTAAAACAGCAAAGTTGATTGGATATACATTGTATCCGAACTCTTCAATTCAAAACCGGATAACTTGTTAGCTCACCATAGACCGATGAAATTGTTTGTAACACTTTCTTAACTTCATGATCGTTTTACAAAAAAAAAAATCAAATCCCGCATACCTCTGATGAGTTAGTAATGAAAACTGTCATTACAGTGAATCAAATATTTCCAGTTTAGATGAAACAGGAAGAGATAGCATTCCTTAATTTCTTATAAGACATGCAAAACAACCGATTTATTGTTTGTTCAGGCAGGTTTTTTCCGCTTTCTTTAAAAACGCTACGTATTAAGCATTATTTTTTGTACCTAGATGATGTAAACATTCTTATAACATCCTAATTCTGTTTCCATAACAATCAACGGTGTTTGTTGTACCGATTTACGTTCTTGAGGAAGCATCACTAATTTTATTATCTTTCTGATATTAAGATTCTAATTCCCATGTTATGGCAATATTGTTTAAAATTCATGTACACTTATGTTGTACGACCATCAGATATTGTCTGGATATCATAACATGAATTGTTGGCAATAATATGATTAGAAAAGTTTGGGATACATTCCCATATCAATACCGTAAAACTGGTATGGGATTTTTGCGCAGAGGTAATTTTTTAGGGCTGAAAATGCGTTATGAAAAAGATCTAACTATCGTAGTATATTGTTGGCAATGTCCTATAAGAAAGATGGGGAAAACAATGTCCAGGGGGTCCCCCCAAAAGCCGGATTGTATGAAGGTGACAATTTTCAATGCAAGCTGAAATATTCCCATTATAATGCTTGGACAACTTGGGCACAAAAAGTGTTGTATTTAAGAAGAAATAACATATGAAAACCGGCATTGGGCGTTTTGTTTTCTTTTATTGGCCCACCGTTAACCTGAAACTGAAATATCTAGCAGATGTCCCCAAAACTTCGGGCGGTCTGGGTCCGCGTAACTCCGTGCACATGTCAATGTTTTGAGATATTACACAATGTAATAGTAAAGGATATTTGAAAAGAGTAAGAATATATTTACTTAACGTTGGCAACAATGTAATTAGTGGTGGTTTGAGATATCATTATTCAATCACAGGCAATCACTTAGTGGATACGTAGGTTTAGCTTGCAACAATCACAGTGGCAAGTAATTTTGTCAAGATTTTGTAAGACAAAATATTCTTTTCCACCAGGTAGATTCTAAGTCATAAGGGTAGAGTTGAAAATATGGAAGGGAGATAGAAATAACCAGATAAATATTTGTAGCGGGATCGACTGGGTTGATTGTCGGCGATCAGGTAGCTCAGTCGGAGAGCTACATTTCTTCTTCCTGTTCAGAAATTGGCATCCAATAAATAACCTAACGGTTTGTGGTGTTTGAAAAGGGGTCTCGTATGTATTCAAAAAAGGAGGGAGGAGTGTAGCGGGCTGGACTGGGTCGAGTTATCGATGACGAGGTAGTTCAGTTCGGTAGACACTCAGCTAAGTGTTCGGTAGAGTGCCGGGATCGAATCTCGCGGTTCTTGCCGCTACATGTTTTCTCGCTCTCCTGTTACATATGGTACCATACTGTGCATCGTAGATATTCCAGTAAATCAACAAATGTTCGCTGATCTTGCAGAATAGGGGTGCCTTACAGTGTTATAATGAATGCAGTAAATGTATGTCTGCATTGGTTGTGATTGATTTAGTGCAGTTTCCATGTGGTGACCGAAAAAAAAGGTAAAATCAAATACTTTCAGAGTGATCAGGGAACATCTGATAGGTCAAGGCGGGGAAAACATAAGAACGACCTGTGTTATACAATAATGTTTAATTTGATTTTCATTAAATTGTCTCGAAGTGATGATTAGTGTGTTATGACGATAAAGCTTAATAATGTTTTTTGACAAAAATATAAACAGCTAATGTCATATTGTGTTTTTAAATTTAAATAATCTTTTATTTTATTCATTTCATTCAGCATGTACAATGTCATAAGAATATAAACAATATCAGGTAATACTGCTTAAAATCAATATTACAGTTAAAATCACAATAAGGATTTGAAGATGATGAGTAATACTATTTTTCGGTTGAAAAATCATTTTACAATATATAGCTTCCACAGTTGAAAATTACTTCTTTTTGTACACAATTCTTCTCCTAGACTGTTTCCAGTTGAAATGATACATGCATGCTGACATTTGTAAAACATAGGAACATAAATGTAGTTTAAAGAGTATTACTGAAAAGGCTAATATCAATAATTAAACTTTTTTAATCATAAATGGCATACCAGCATAGAGAATATTATTGAAGTTTAATTTCCGCTGTTCTTCAGTCCTCCTGTTTCTACATTGTAAGAGAGTTTTGTCCTTCATAAATTGATTGTAATATACAGTCTGTGCGTTGTTATATAATCGTGCACAAAGAGTATACAATACAACAACGTACGTGTATGCATGGGTACAGTGTAAATTAATAGTTATACAGAAATGTGGGTGCTTTATCATGAAAAGCGTAGTCTATTTTGGTTGAGGGTAAAACAGTTAAAAACTAACATTGTTCACAACCTAAGATGTAAATCGCAGTCAAAACGTGATGCATGTGGGCTTTTGGTGCGATTTTTGCTTTGTAAGACTGTGCCAGGTGGTAGAGATTAGTTCGCGCTCGGAGTGTCAACGCTGCAAGTGAGAGTCGGGAAATATGTTTAATGTAAGTTTTAATTGCTAATCTCTGATGCTTGTTGGTAAATTATTACTTCAGGATAATTGCTAACATTAACAGTTTTCTTTACATTTGTTCAGATTGAAACATGCTTTTAAAGTGCCACGTTTAACGGAAGAATTTGAGAAGAAATCGGCATTTTCGTCGTCTTAGTAAGTCGCAAAAAATATCATTCGAGTTATATGAACATGTCCATATATGATTGTTATGTTCATTCGGGCGCGAAAATGTATATCTTCGTGATTACTAAGTTTAATGCATATGCTGTATGTTATATGAATCAGAACGTTTCAAGCTCTGTGGTGAAAATAACAAAATGTTTAAAAAAGGTATTGTTTAAGTGGTACTCTCTGAAACGTGCTTTAGCTATACTAGATATAATCTGATATTTTACTTGTGCTTTACATTAATCGATAATATGGATGTGGCTAAATATCCATACCTTAATTAACTGCGTTAGTTTTTTAAGATTACGCCACCTTGGACATTTACAAAATGTTTACGTCTGTCACGTGCTATTTTAATAGTAGTCCAAGTTGTCCAAAATTTTGTTAGAGTTGTCTTTCTTCCACTTGTGGATTTAAACGTAACATGTGGCATACTGCAGCCGTGATAAACAAATCTCCATATCGTCCTGAATATATTTGACTCCCGAACTAATATGATTCAAGTGAGGAATAATCATTATTGTAACAGTTCTTAATGTTTGAGAGTGAAATATAGATTTCATTTTTTCCGTTGCTTGGACTAATTGGTTCACTTAGTAGGGGATATAACGTGGGGCGTAAGGAAGCATTTTTTCGGGACGAAACGTTTCATGTATTTGAAAACACGCATTTTGCGGGACGAAAGTTTTCTAGATACATTGTACACATTCAAGTGAATTTTCCAACCTAAGATCATTGTGGATATGTATATGGTAAAGGATATGAAAGTAATAATCTACTATTGTCCCTATTTCAAGCGCATTCCAGATACGCTTATTTTCAGTAACTTTCATATTGCAGAAAAGATGTTGCTATTGTAGAAATTCCGGTAAAATCAAGGAGTTTGTTGAATCACTGCCGCTAGGAGCGCTAGTAATTGCGAGCTAAATTCTTAGCCAATCAATATTGAGGGAAATTGAATGAAAGATGAATTTTGCAACCAGATCACAATGGCGAGGTGACGCCTCGCAAACAAAGTCCTGGTCCATCTCATCCTGGGTCCATCTCGTCCTGGGTCCATCCGTCCTGGGTCGCATCTTGGTCCTGGGTGCATCTTGCCCAAGTTCTTCTCTTGTCCTGGTCCATCTCCTTCCTGGGTCTATCTCATCCTCGGGTCTCTCGTCCAGTGTCCATCTTGTTCAGCCGGTCTCTCGTCCTGGGTACATCTCTAGTCGCTAAACCTGCCTATATTATTAGGCTTTTTTTTATTAATTTTTTTTTTGCCCTATATAATAGTCAGACTCGCGGTACCATCTTAAAAATGTGAAAATCGTAGGCCAGCTTTGGCCTACGTAGCTACGTAGCGGTTATGTTTCTAATTATCGTCATGCAATGCCGGGAAAAACATACAATACTATATATTGGGATTTCTTTGTACTCCACTGCCCCGCATGTTTAAATCGCATTTATGAATTAAACGAAACTCTGCACAATGAAATACTTCCGAGCCTTCTATTTTCACAGGATTTGTTATGGCGCCGTATATCACATTTAGTTAGAGCAACACGGCAGGCAAATCAACTTCGCTTCCGGTTTTCATTTTTTAAAAAAAACCACGTGTGTTGAAAGATAAACAAAATTCAACTGTGTATATGCTACATGTTTGCAACGTGAATATCAGGAAAGTGATGCGGTACCAGCATAGTCGTGTTCATTTGAATATTTGACAAACATGTTCGTGTAAATGTCGACTATAATTTACTATAAAATCCTAACTGGCTAGCAATTTTGTTTATCTTTCAACTACACCGTGGTTTTTTACAAAATAAACGCGGAAGCGAAGTTTGATTGGCTGGCCGTTTGCTACTACTAAATGTGTTTCGGGCCGATTACAAATCTGTGAAAATGAATGGGTCCTGGAAGTATTATCATTGTTTGCAGAGTTGTTTAATTTCCTAAATGGGAATGTACATGGGGTCAGTGGAGTACATAAGATCCCCAATATAATAGGTATGTGTATGTTTTCCCGGCATTGCATGGAGATATATTAAGAAATATACCGCTGACCGTAGCGTAGGCTAATCTGGCCTACGATTTTCACATTTTTAAGGAGGTAACCGGCGAGCTGACTATATATTAGGCAAAAAAAAAAAATATAAATAATAAAAAAAGGCCTTAATAAATATCGGCAGGTTTAGCGACTAGGTACATTCGTGCTGGGTTTGTTGCGTTCTGAAGTCCATCTCGTCTGGTCCTCTCAATTCCTCGTTTGTCTGGGGTCAAATAGGGCTTAAAGCGTTTTAATGACTTCATGTTGAATAACTAGAGGCCTAGATCTGATCTTGGGCCTGTATCAGTACCAGGATGAAGGGCTTGCTAACCAAATTGATTCAGTAATGACCTTTATGTTCTTTTTAGGTAAAAATTCTGAAATATTTTGGAAAGTGTTATTGCCTTAATTATTAGCTACTACTTGTATTTACCGTGACTATGTTCGCTTTGTCAGATGACGGTTTAGGCCCAATGGGCCTCTTGTTTTTTTTTTTCTGAACAATGTTTTGTAATTGATATGTAATCGTTTTGGATGGGACGCAGGTTACAATAACTACTCTGACACAGGATTGGGGATAAATGAGTTCACACATTTATTAATCCACAGTGATCCAAATATACACAGTTAATATTTAGTCAGTATAAATCCACCATCATAACAAATTGTTTACCTGTATTCCAGGTGTATTCCTTTTTATAAAATACGCGACCAAAGTCTCCATCAAGTCTCTACCTAACTACTGTAAAGCAACTGCTTTTGTGGCGCATTAAAATTTCACGATTTCATTTCAAAACATTTGTGAAGATAATTGTTTCACCAGATTTAACAATTGAATGATAATCTTCTGATCATATATAGCGATGATGTACGATACTATTCAAAGAGATGAAACTTTTTTACTGGTGGATCACTAAATTTGTGAAGTAAATCACAGAAATGAAGTAGCGTTTTCGTATCATAATCTGGATAATTATCACTATGAAAAATCACTATGTACAAAATTTTAAAAAAAGTTAGTGATGTGTCGGTAAACTGGGCGAAAATTTGACATGCCTACTTTTTCATACGTTAATTTCTATTAAAAACCATAAGGTTTTGATGAACAAAGCTGTAAAAATCATTACAAATATGGCTTTTCAGTGGAACTCGACATTTTATATTAACGATATAGATTATAAACACAGAATTTTTGTACTTATGTTATTTAAATTGTTGTTCTTATTATGTGCTCGTTGAAAATATGCTTGTATTCACATGGTAATACAATCCCTGCAGAAATTCAACTTTACATTACTTTAAATACATTGTAAACAAAAATGTGTACATGAATATTGTAGACAACAACAAGTTGCGCTTCAACTGGGTCAATGTGATTGGACCAGTAAATTGTTGGGTTTTTACAATGCATATTTAGCTTTCACTATTGAATGCTAGGGGAATCGCATAGTTTTTTGGCGTAACGGATTTTTTTGGCACTTAGTAGATTGCCTATAATTACACAAACAAATCTGGCAATGTTTCTATGCTGCCGAAGCATACATCTTATTTATTGTACATGTAAATAAAATATGCCAAGCCTTATGCTTGAAAGAGTATGGTACTTTCAAAAAAGGAGAGATTGGTATATATCCTGGTTTCTATTGTTTGATTCATTATCGTATTCTTGGTTTTTTGTTTGGTGATTAATACATATTAAAAAGCTCATCTATATCAGATCTCTACTTGAATTTCGGTGAGTATGAAAATACGGGCAACAGGTATAACTTTTAAAGTAAAAATATTTTGAAACCAATATTTTAAACAAAGCGAACGCTGTCTATAAAGACAATAACAGGTCAAATCTTAATGTAAATAAAAGACTAAAGAACGCCCGAAGGGTTAAGCGACTGTCTATAAAAAAAAAACGGATAACCCTGAAGTCAAAAGTATACTGACCCACATCAAGCGCTATCAAACTGTCTATAAAAAACCACGACTAAGTGTCAAATCTGTCTAATAAATATCACACCCTGCCTGTTACTGTAGTAAGTTTTAAATTCACATCTTTGTAGTAGTGTAATCTTTAATTTACAATAACACCCAAGGCATTTTCCACAGTAATCATCTTCTACTCACACCTTACAGCCCTACCGCAGCTCCTCTGTCTGTGTGTAGGATCCTGAGCCCCTTTACACATCTTTATTCACTGGAAACATTTTTTAATTGTTTTGGGTGGCTCCCCCTATGATTGAGGCTCCCTGACTATCATAACCTAATACCCAGCCAGGGTTAAATTGTTCTTGTTGTTTTCAATAAGACACGAAACGCTCTTTCCTGTTTGTGGTGGATTGTTTTAACCATGATACTGGCGTGGGATGCTGTCTAAAAAGCACTCTTCGGTGAGATGCTGAAACGAAGCTCTGTATACAAACAGTTTTTCTGGAAGATCAGTGTAATCCATGAAACAATCATGGTCTGTCATTATGTTCCACATTTCACCACCCTTCATGTTCCATAATCTAGTAACTGTGAGAATATTCAATTTCACTGTTGCGACTTTAGTGGACAGGAACACTCTGTGATCCTGTGTGGTGTACACACTAATGGATTTCCAGCGTCCCTGCTGCCTATTTTGTAGTGAGTCCATCTGACCTTGTTTGGTATATTTTGGCAGACGTTTCCTGACATGCCCCAATGACATGATTCCTTTTGCTGTTTTTTAAAAAACCATAATTTCTGTATAGGACATGTTTTAAGTTTGTGAAATTTTTTTTTTTGTTGGGTTTACTGTCCCTGATACCTAGCTCAAAGGATGTTTGCTTTGTGTATCACACGGCCGCCACAATTGTGTGTTGTTTGGTGATAGACTGAATGTCAGTGATGTTAGCCTTCGTGTGTGACCTCCTGTATCACTGTGGCCTTTCCTGTCCCAGAAGAGTAATGTGTAGTAGTTATTGGTTCCGCAGGCCTGGTCATCATGGTAGGAATATAGAATCAATGTAACATGGAGACTTCCACTCTCCACCACCTTGGTCTCTCGTCAGTAGTGTTTTCGCTGGCCACTTGCTTTCTTACCTTTATCCTCTGACTGTTGTTGTGAATGAGGGTTTCGTTGCTGCGCGTCTGATGATGATACTACCGTTCTGGGTCAGTGGATGTATGGACCTTCACTGAGGTGGTGACTTTTCCTAAGGCTTGTACCAGGTGACCTTAGGAGTGTTGGTTTGGGGTGAAGCTGACTGTATCCTAAGAATAGTTTGACAGGGTTGTATTATGGGAAATCTATTTCACATTTTGTGTCATATATTCTCTATGTGGTGAGCCCTGCTGAAGTGTTGTTTTACATTTCTGTATTTTGTGTTAAGTGTTTTGTTTCAACATTTCAAGTTCTTGTTTGTATTTTTTGTATGAGTTTGATGTTGTCATCTTTCATGTGTTTTTGATAAAGTGACAAGTGTCTCTTCTCTAAGCTTATCAAGGTCTTGTTTTAATTTTTCTCGTTTGCATTTTCAATTCATGTGCTAATTTATACAAATATGTTGTCGTTGTCTTTTGGAGGAGTGTATCAGTAGAGGTGATGTATTTCCCAATCTGTACCAGATCATTCTTCTTTCGGTTTTGTCAATAAAGTTTCTGTATGTCTTGTTTCTTCTGAGAAGTGGACTTCACTAAGCTCACCATTGGTTAATGAGCTTTTATGAATAGTTTGTAATACACTTTAAAAGCAAATTAGTTCTTGACATGTTTTCACAATACATATCTAATGTTGTTCCCTTGTGAGGGTTACAGGTTTGTCTGTCCCTTTCGTACGAACTGGTATGTTTGCTGTTCATTTTGATGAAGAATAGCCTATCTTGTTGGAATTTCTGAAAAAATTGAATATTATAACTGGATCATTTAATGTTTAACATAACCAGGGTGGGAATAATGAGTTTTATTTGATTGTTATTAATTGCTCTTTGTGTCTATCCAGTTCTACTGTGTGTACAGTACAGTTTTTAGAATATTGATTGACCTCAATGTTAAAAAAATAATTCGCCGAATATCACTGCATTCAACTGATGACACACACAGGTACCTGGGTATTAAATAAGTTGATCTTCCTGGAATATAAATGAGTATGTTTAATTTGTTTGTTCAATAATTTCTCTTCCTCTGAACTCACAGCCAATCACTGAATTTACTTCCTTCTTCTCATAATAGCAGATTTGCCATTTTTACCTAGTTTTCTGTGAAAATATCTTGTTTCAGGTAAAATTCAATCTTGTTATATACAAAATAGAGGATTAAATGAAATCATATGTGTCCAACCAAAGTAAAGACTCATCCTTGTCATTTGGTTCTAATGTACAATTAGCCAAGAATGTCAGTCTAATTGAGGCCTGGGCGATCGCATATTATTACTTCCTTGTCTGGTTTAGACCCAGCACAGTTG
>SAYR01043472.1:28400-44231 GCA_004382745.1 Argopecten irradians irradians
TATACATGGGAAGCGTAATTATCATTAGTAATAGTAACCATGGCGACAATCTATATGTATAAGTGAATGAACTGGCACTCAGAGAGGAGGAAGAGAGTAGTACAAATGCAGAAAAGTTAAATCGTTAAGATGAATTAAACATTTATGTGTTACTTATTCTACTCTCTTTAAAAAATGCAAAAGTAAGACATCTGAACGAAAGTTGTATCCCCATGAGATATACATAATCCTCTATCTTCCGCCAGCCTCCGCCTCCAGCTAAAATTTTACAGGGTTACTTATCAGGGTTGGGGTCAATTACATTGCAATGTAATTAATTACAATTACTTGGTAAAAACTCAATAACAATTACAATTACTCAGTTTTGTAAATGTAATTAATTACAATTATAATTACATTCAAAAAGTAATTAATTACAATTACACATTACATTTTCTTAATATATTTATTTTTAACATATACACAATTGTATAGTCATACAATGAAGCATTTATACATATATAAGTCACTATCAGTAAATTCTGATAGAACACATGCTTCATATAAACTGCAAGTTACAATTGAGTATTGGTAGGTCCAATAAAAATATACATTTAAAACTTTTCATACACTGATGATGATAAAATGTAATTCAAAAATATGAATACCTGTTACCGTACCAGGTATTCATATTTTTGAATTGTATCTTATCATCATCAGAGTCTGAAAATTATCATCAGACAGTCTGTTTCTGTCTGGTCGGGTACTTTGCCAGCAACACTAAACGATCTCTCTACTGGAACTGAAGTGACTGGTATAGGTAAGTACTTGCTAGCTAAAATAGACAAATTTGCAAATCTGCAAGAATCATCTTTCCAGAACTTTAATGGATCACAACATCTCTCTGTGCAATATTCACCAATGTACCCGTAGATGTCTACTTCATTGGATTTAAGACCTGAGTTGTGTCTCTTTCGTGAGGGTGTAGTGGGAAGAAAACTGAAAAAAGTCTTCTGTTTTGAATTGAATTGAATTTTCTTAGCAGGGGGCGGTTGAAGACTAATTTGAGCTATCATCTACATTTTTGCCTTCATTAGATGTGCTAATTAGGTGATCAACAGGTGTTATAAGCAAGACCTTTGTGAGTTGTAATCACAGGCTATAAGTGTAGTTATACCATGGTCACTGCCTCACATATGTTACCTGTTTAAATTTCTATCTAGCCAAATACATGTCTTACATTCATTAAACTTAGTATTAGACATAAGTAAATATATATGTATGTAATTGAAAAGTAATTGAAATGTAATTGTTAATTACACATTTTTAGAATGTAATTAATTACAATTACATGTAATTAAAATATTTCTTAATTACAAATTACTTTCAATTACTTGATAGATTTTTTTAATTGCAATTAATTACAGTTACATTTTTAGCTCACCTGGCCCAAAGGGCCGGTGAGCTTATGTCATGGCGCGGCGTCCGTCGTCCGTCCGTCCGTCCGTCCGTCGTCCGTCCGTCCGTCCGTCCGTTAACATTTCCTTTAAATCGCTACTAGTCATAGAGTTCTGCATGGATTGTAACCAAATTTGGCCATAAACATCCTTGGAAGAAGGGGAACAGAACTTGAATGAATTTTGGCTCTGACCTCCTGGGGGCGGGAGGGGTGGGGCCCAATACGGGATTTAGAGGTTAATATTAAAATTCCTTCAGAAAAGAAACAACGAACCTGTATTCAGAACATTACTTGGCATTACAAACCAGGTGAGCGATACAGGCCCTCTGGGCCTCTTGTTAATTATCCAACCCTGTTACTTATCGGTAGTTCATCGCGGTTCCAACAAGCCTTTGTTCCTCATTGATAGGCATTTTAATCGAAAAGCATATAAGAAGACTATAGTTCAAGACAATGCTTTTTATTAAAGGAAAAACACTTATGAGTTAACAAAAATGCATCACAGTCTTGTTAGTAAATCAGCAAAATAATGATCACCGATAGCGGCTTCTCCGGCGTATCTGGAGCACAAGGCCGTAGATGAGTACAGTATCGCCTTTTAATAATGGTAATTATAGAAAGAATGATAATCGCATAACATGCTAATATCGAAATCATTCAATTTTACACGTTCCTATATTCCTAGGGGACACAGCAATTTTTGTAGGTCATTCCATATATGGTACTTGGTACCATATTTGGAGTGCGAGACTTCCTAACGAGAAGCATCATGGCGGCCAAGTGAACCGTGTCGGAGATGCGAGCCATTCAAATGTGCTTACAAACATAATTTAGACATGGAGGTGGGTAAATAAATAATCATTTTATGTTAAAAATGTTTGATGTAGTTGAATTTAATTACAAATTTACATGACACACGTGAAATGTAACATTTTCACCGCTGGATGTTTTGCAACACTTAGTTACGGTCAATGGGATGGAATCGTAGCTCTGACGACGACCATCTGTCAGAAATCGTCCGTCCGTCGTTCAGAGCTACGTCATCGCAGCTAGTCAATGGCATGCTCGTAAAGTTAACTTATATGGACGACATAGTGAAACTGGTGGACATATATTTTCTTCATCACCTATTTCACCAGTGCAGTGCGTTAATTTAGCATGTCATGTCGGATACATGTGTGCAATATATACATTATTTATATCGCTCTATGTGTTTTGTTTACTTTTGACAGTTACCAGTATGGCATGTTCGGAACGTTACCAATTATGACAGAGTCAAGTTAAATAACAACCTTTATCTGTGTATATAAGCAAATCGTTTCCTATAAGTGTATAATGATACTATTAGAGGTTCTGGTGGTTCTATCCATGAGGGTACTTGGTTCAATTCCAAGGGAACCTAGCTGTTGTCATTATACACATTACAATTACATTAATGTATCACCCTTTCCCTTATATAGAATTCAGATCTATAATATGCCATGCTGGTAACCATTTCATTTTCTTATATGTACTTCTGATTATGTAGTGCTCAAGCAAAAGACAACACAATGATTTTGGGAAAATGTCATAGGTAATTTATTATCAACATCTACAGGTACATGTATGTACGTACATGTAGGAGATCAACGCATACATGGTAGCTAAGTCAAATCCACAAGTTACCTATCAAAACATATTCGGGGCTTATTTATCTTATCTATTCTGTTACATCTGATACACATGAGTGACGAGTATTAATCATAACATTTCTATTCTTTATCTTCAAAGTAACAATACAATGATAATAAAATACTTTGTCAATTTTCCTTACAGCTTGAAGATGCCTTGAATGTTTATAACGATACTTTCAACACTGACATTAAGATGTTGAAAACTCTTCAAATAGAAACTATCCTAAATATTGAATCAAGAGACGTAATTGCGACTTTACCAAATGGTTATGGAAAATCTCTAACATACGAAATACTGCCTTTATTATGGAAACTCAAACACAATATTAACACCTTGATAATTGTAATTGTTCCTTTAAATGTAGTCATGGATCAACAAATAAGCAAACTTGGAACATCAGCCATAGGACTCACCAAAGCCTTAGCTACCTGTTGTAATAAAGAGTTTGTTGAAAATTTGAAAAGTGGAAACTATCAGTATATGTTTTCTCATCCAGAAAACATCCTAAACAATGCAAACTTAAATAAATTATTGATAGAAAACAACCAAAGGAAAGTTATTGTTGTTGACGAGGTTCACTGCATGCTTGACTGGGGACACGATTTTAGACCTGATTTTAAACGTATTGTAAATTTAAGGTCTGTGCTTCCCTCTGCACGTGTTTTGGCCCTGAGTGCTACATTATCAACAAAAGCTCAACAGGATGTGGCAAAGTTATTACTAATGAAGAGCTTACATATTGTGCTATGCTCTCCAGCAAGATATAACATATCACTAATTGTATGTAAACGTCCATCAAGTAAACAAAATATCACAGTGAAAGACACATATGATTATGCTTTAAAGCCAATGTTTCAACAACTGAAGGTAATGAAGGATGAATATCCTTTGACAATTATATACTTTGGTGGAAATATCAACTGGGTTGGCCATGCGTATGAAGTAGCTACCTTTATCTTGAAAGATGATATATGGGACAAATTTGGTTCCCCTCGTGTTGTCATGTATCACTCTGCCATGGAAGGCAGCACAAATACGGTGAGTATTTACAAATATATATCAAAGTGGTAGGTTTGTTGTCATCTAGTATTATTATTACAAATATTACAGAGATAGAAAAGAACACACACATTGAATCCAAATTTTGACATTTTCATGCCATAAATCTTAATATTGTGGTACAGAGTAATTGCTTACATATATAAGTTACATAAATGAACCCTCTTTCAAATCAAAATCATAAAGTGAGAGTTTTAACATTTATTATTTTCGACAGCTGAAGGAAAAAGTACATGCCAGCCTAAAAGACTCCAAATCTGTATTGAAAATAATACTTGCTACAGTTGCCTTGGGTATGGGTGTGGACTTGAGGAATGTGCGACAAATTATAAACATTGGTCCACCAAATACTATTGAAGGTAAACAATATGTTTATATTAATGCAGAATATGTTTAAAATAGTTTTTTATGGCATAACACATAACATATCCATAGTTAGGTGCCTGATGTCACAGTGGGTGAGTTGATAAGATGTCATATCATATCAATTATCACAAGCCCTCCACCCTTGGGTTGCAAGTTAGAATTCCATGTGGAGCAGGTACTGACCATTGGTCTGTGTATTTTCTCTGGATACCCCGGCTTTCCTCCACAATCTAAACCTGGCATGTCCTTAAATGAACTTTTCAAGCCAAACAAAAATTGGGCTACCATTATTACCAGTATTTCTTTTCATAATTATTTCAGCTTTACATGTTTTTACGAAAGCAAAAATGAAGTATGATAATGTACATACCGTATTCATGTATTGTTTTATCTTTTTTTCAGCATATGTACAACAGATTGGACGAGCAGAAAGGGATGGTGAACCTTCAGCAGCTATCTTGTATTACAATTGCAGTGATTTAGCACATGTCACAAACACTATGAAAGAATACTGCAAGGGTAAAGAGTGTCGACGAAAGACAATCATACAATACTTCATGCCTAATTCCCAAGAATCTGAGTCTGGTCTTCCCTCCATATGCTGTGACAAATGTAATGATATTGGTTCTGCATATGTCTTTACTGACCCTAGCCTAAAACAACAGAAAAATGCTGTTCATTGTGCCCTAGAACAATACCGCAGTGTAGAGACCTGCACAGAAGTTCATCTGAAATTATCAGATGATATGATTGACATATTATCTGAAAACTTTAAAAAATTCTTGAACTGTGATACCCTTGTGAACGATTTTTCATTTAGTACAGAACAAGCAATAATAATTACTGGCATATTGAATTCAGTGTCTAGCATTAAAATATAAAATGTAATCAATGACTGTTTGAGCCATAGATTAACTTGATAAATAGCATATGTTGCTATTTTCCCCAATAGTTATTCTTAAGAAAAATTGCTGTACAAATCATTAATGGACATACATGTGTGATGTTATTAACATGTTGATTGGAAAATTGTCATTAATCATCTTTTAAACAACTGGACCCTGGAGTAACAATACACAATGAGTTTTGCATAATGCTTAAGTTTTATGTTCAACCTAATTCATGACTTGCTGTTTTTTTATGACTTTCAATCCGTGAAAAAAGATGTCCCATGTCAAGTTTGGTGATAGGACTTTTTGATACCTTCATACAAGACATACGCCTTCCAGGTTTTACATGAAATGGTTTCATGTCCAGCAGGTCTTTGCAGATAAGTTGTTCATCTTCGGCAGAACTTGGAACATTGTGTCTGTTATACCTGACAATGACATCCAGGGTGGAGGACAGGTATGTGGAAATTTCCTGCATTCCTGCAAATGCTGAACTTCTAACAGACATACTTTTTGTAAGACTTGTTAGCACACATAGCTCTCAGCTGATCTTTAGTATGGCGTACTTGGTACTCCATTTCCAGGTCTGCAGTTTGAGTCTATTTTGCCCTGTGTATTCACAAACAGACCACACAGACTTTAATGGGCTACTTTCTCAGAAAGTATTGCTGTTTGATGAAAAAAAATCTGAGAATTTCCAACGCATACTTAGACCTGTTATTGTAGCCTTTGAAAACCAGCATTAAGTACTTTAAACAGGACAACAATTTGTTCTGGCTTGGTACCTGAATAATATTATGGAGCTCTTTTATCAGCAATCCTAGTTCAAGAACATTTTTTGCATACAAGTTAACACTGTCGTGTAGGGGTAACTGGAACAGTCAGAGTGTACAGAGTACCATCAGAAAGTGGAACAAAGATCTGTGTGTATTGGGGTTGGTTCTGTGTACGCTGGATGTGTTCAATTGATTGTTTCCAAATTATTTCATCAACAACAAAGAATGAATCATCCATGTGTAAATTTCCTTTTTGGAAGCCTTAGTGTCGACAGGTGTTGTGTTCACTGTGGATGAGCTCTGTGTGTCTTCAAAACCAAAATAGGAGCGAACACATTCAATGATATATGCATCTATTACAGATGATGCAAGTTCCTTGCAACTGTCATAATGTTTTTTTTTATATCTTTGCCATCTGCGTGTCGTCTGTTGAGTCTGGTTTTCTGAGAGTGAAGAGATCCAATATCGGTGGAGTTTTCACTATATAGAACGTGGTAAAATAATGCTAACAGTGCCATTTCAGTGTGGAAAAGCTTAAAGGTGACTGGGTTGAGAATAGATCACTTTTCATCTTCTGTAAGAGATGCAGATCTTAAACGTTTAGCACCAGAAAAGCGTTCACGAGTTAGCTGATCCCCTCCAACATGTACGCTATTTGGAAACTCCACTCCTGCCTGTGTATAGATATCTTTAATAACAGACACATAGCTGTCTAGAATGTCCACTACATCTGTATACTTCTGCTCATTCTTTCGTAGGACAGGCAATGGAACAACACATTTCTTTTCACGATGGCAGCTGATCCAAACCAATGTTCCATGTGGCTGTTTGTGGTTGATTTTCGTTCATGGCTAGCATTGGTACGAAAATTGATGTTGATGTTGTCTCCAACAAGTCTGAATCTCTTTCCTTCCACCACTGCTTCAATAAATTATGAATTGAAATGACCACCCACAATTTCCAGTACCTTTAGGGTTCCAGTATAGCTTAGGCATGTCCCTAATCTTTGAAGCAGGTCATAAATCTGTAAAAAAGAAAACAACTATTCATTTTTCTTTGCAACATGTAACTCATTAACATACTTTATTTAATGACAATTTTAAAGAGATCAACAGAATTTATTGAAACAAGGTTACACCATTAAGCTAGTAGGTAATGCTCTGGTTTTAATTGGAGAACTTATCATTAAATACGTATTTTGGGAGGGTAGATACATATGGAGGTTTTGTTATATTAAGACAAGAGCTGCTTTAGAACAACACACCAGGTTTGATGACCTGCAGAGCTTACTAACATGGAATTACATTTATATCATCATTATTGGTCTCTAGAAAACTTCTGTGCCCCATCCCCCTCTCTTATTTGATGATTGTCAATATAGCTATCACCAATTATATGGTTCTGTATTTTAATATAGAAATCAATGATAGGTCACACTCTATAGTCTCACCTCTCTTTGAGAGGCGCGCTAATAAAGGTTTTTTTCATTCAAGACAAATTTTAATCAAAGTTACCTTTTGGTGCACTTTTTCTTCAGCAAGGAACAAAGATATCATTCTCTGCATGACTGATAACTTCATATTTCTGCATTGCAGCGCACAAGCATAAATGAAGGGTATACGTAGAGCAGCTTTATTCATTTCCTGTGAGTTGTTTAACTTGGTCTTTGGCACACACAATGCTAGCAGGATGGTGATCAGTTGTGAAAAATTTTCAATAAGTTCCTTAACCAGATTTTTAAAAGTTTTCATTTCGTTGAAAGATTCGTTAGACAAAACACTTCTGTTTTTTTTAGAACTTCTGTTTTTTTTTTATCCCCCGCCCAACGAAGTTGGCGGGGGATATACAAATGGGTTCCGTCTGTCCGTCTGTCTGTCCATCCGTCCGTCCGTCCGTACGAATGGTTTCCGGAGCATAACTCTAAAACCAGTAGAGATATTTCCACGAAACTTCATACACACATTGGTCTTATGGTCTAGTAGTGCCTTTTGCTATTTTTAGGTTTTCATTTTTTGCATTTGTTCCGTAACCATGGAAACATTGCTGAAAATATCATATTTTTGTACCAGGTTCGTTTCCGGTAATAACTCTAAAACCAGAAGAGATATTTCCATGAAACTTCATAGACACGTTGTTCTTATGGTCTAGTAGTGCCTTTTGCTATTTTTAGGTTTTCTTTTTTTGCACTTTTTCCGTAACCATGGAAACATTGCTGAAAATATCATATTTTTGTACCAGGTTCGTTTCCGCAGCATAACTGGAAAACTGGTTGAGATATATGCACGGAACTCCATAGGCACATTAGTCTTATGGTCTAGTAGTGCCTTTTGCTATTTTAAGGTTTTCACTTTTTGTACTCTTTTCTGTAACCATGGAAACATTGCTGAAAATGGCAGATTTTTGTGTAAGAATCATATTTTTGTAGCAGGTTCATTTCCAGAGCATAACTCTAAAACCAGCAGAGATATTTCCACTGCATAGACACATTCATTTTATGGTCTAGTAGTACCTTTTGCTATTTTTAGGTTTTCATTTTTTGCACTTTTACCTGGTTTTTAGGTCATCTGACCCGAAGTCGTCATGTTTCGTCCGTCGTCGTCCGCCGTGCGCGGTGCGTTAACTTTTCACACTTTGACTTCTTCTCAAGTTCTACTGGTGCGATTTGGCTGAAACTTGCATGAAATGATCCTGACATGGTCCCGACAAAGTGTTGTTATTTTTCGGGTCGATCCGATATCCAAGATGGCCGCCACAGCCGCCATCTTGAAAACACATTTTGAACTTCTTCTCAAGTTCTACTGGTGCAATTTGGCTGAAACTTGCATGAAATGATCCTGACATGGTCCCGACAAAGTTATGACAATTCATCAAATTAAGAGAGGGGTATGGGGCAAGAAGTTTTGAGAATTTCTAGAGACCAATAATGATTGATATAAATGTATTCCCAAGTTAATAAGCTCTGCTCTGCAGGTCATCAAAACCTCGGTGGTTGCTTCTAAAGCAGGTCTGGTTCTAATATAAACAAAACCTCCATATGTATTCTACCCCCTCCAAAATACGTATCTTAATGATAAGTTCTCCAATTAAAACCAGAGCATTACCTACGTAGCTTAATGGTCGTTAACTTGTTTCAATAAATCTCGTTGATCTGCTTTTTAAAAATTGTCATTAAATAAAGTATTTAATGAGGTTTACATGTTTGCAAAGAAAAATGAATAGTTGTTTTCTTTTTACAGATTTATGACTGCTTCAAGGATTAGGGAATGCCTAAGCTATACTGGAACCCTAAAGGTAACTGGAAATTGTGGGTTTTGGCTCATTTTCAATTCATAAATTTATTGAAGCCCAGTGGTGTGAAGGAAAGAGATTCAGACTTGTTTCGGGAGACAACATCAACCATCAAAATTTTTTCGTTACCAATGCTTAGCCATGAACCGAAATCAAACCACAGACAAGCCACATGGAAATTGGTTGGATCAGCTGCCTATCGTTGAAAAGAAGATGTGTTGATTCCATTTGCCTTGTCCTACGAAAGAAATGAGCAGAGTATACAGATGTAGTGACATTCTAGACAGCTATGTGTCTGTTATTAAAATATCTATTACACAGGCAGGAGTGGAGTTTCCAATAGCGTACATGGTTGGAGGGGATCAGCTAACTCGTGAACGCTTTTTCTGGTGCTAAACGTTTAAGATCTGCATCTCGTTACAGAAGATGAAAAGTGATCATTCTCAAACCCAGTCACTTTAAGCTTCCACACTGGAAATTGGCACTGTTAGCATATTTTACACGCGTCTATATAGTGAAAACTTCACCGGATATTGGATCTCTTCACTCTCAATGAAAACCAGACTCAACAGACGACACGCAGATGGGCCAAAAGAATAAAAAAAAAAAACATTATGACAGTTAGCAAGGAACTGCAATCATCGGTAATAGAGATGCATATATATTGATTGTTCGTTCCTTATTTTGGTTGAGAAGACACACAGAGCTCATCACAAGTGAACACAACCCTGTCGACATCTAAGGGCTTCAAAAAGGGAAATTTACAATGGATGATTCATTCTTTGTTGTTTTGATGAATAATTGGAAACAAATCAATTGAATCACATCCCAGCGTACACAGAAACCAACCCCAATACACACAGATCATTGTTCCACTTTCTTGATGGTACCTCTGTACACTCTGACTGTTCCAGTTACCCCTACACGACAGTGTTAAACTTGTATGGCCAAAAAAATGTTCTTGAACTAAGGATGCTGATAAAAGAGCTCCATAATATTATTCAGGACCAAGCCAGAACAAATTGTTGTCCTGTTTTAAAGTACTTAATGCTGGTTTTCAAAGGGCTTACAATAGAAGGTCTAAGTATGGCGTTGGGAAATTCTCAGATTTTTTTCATCAAAACAGCAATCTTCTGAGGAAAGTAGCCCATTTTAAAGTCTGCTGTGATGGGTGGTCGGTTTGTAGAATACACCAGGGCAAAATAGACTCAAACTGCCCAGACCTGAAAATGGAGTACCAAGTACTACGCCATTTACTAAAGATCAGCTGAACTATGTGTGCTAACGAAGTCCTACAAAAAGTATGTCTGTTAGAAGTTCAGGCATTTGCAGGAATGCAGGAAATTTCCACATACCTTGTCCTCCACCCTGGATGTCATTGTCAGGTATAACAGACACAATGTTCCAAGTTCTGCCGAAGATGAACAACTTATCTGCAAAGACCTGCTGGACATGAAACCATTTCATGTAAAACCTGGAAGGCGAGTGTCTTGGGTATGAAGTATCCAAAAGTCCTATCACCAAATTGGACCATGGGACAATCTTTTTTCACGGATTGAAAGATAAAAACAGCAAGTCATGAATCTAGGTTTGAACATAAAACTTAAGCATTTATGCCCCAAAACTCTTGTTTGTATTGTTAACTCCAGGGTCCAGTTGTTTAAAAGAATGATTAATGACCTCAATTTTCCCAATCACATGTTAATAACATCACACATGGTATGTCCATTAATGATTTGTACTAGCCGAATTTTTCTTAAGAAAGGAACTATTGGGCGAAAATAGCACATATGCTATTTATCCAAGTTAGACTATGGCTCTCAAACAGTCATGATACATTTATATTTTGTTAATCGGCTAGACACTGATCAATATGCCAGAATTATTATTGCTTGTTCTTGTACTAAATGAAAAATCGTTCACAAAGCGGTAGGTCACAGTTTCCCAAGAATTTTTTAAGTTTAGGAAATATGTCAATCATGATCATCTGATAAGTTTCAGAGTTGAACTTCTGTGCAGGTCTCTTACACTCGGTAGTTGTTCCTAGGGCACAATGAACAGCATTTTTTCGTTGTAGGCTTAGGGTTCAGGTATAGACTATGCAGAACCGAATATCATTACATTTGTCACAGCATATGGAGGGAAGACCAGACTCAGATTCTTGGGAAGTAAGGCATGAAGTACTGTATGATTGTCTTTCGTTCTACCACTCTTTACCCTTTTTCAGTATTCTTCCTAGTCTCTCAATACGTCGACATCACTTCTGCTCAATAAGATACCACAGAAGTAGCCTGCACTTCTGACAATATTATCATGTGATAATATGAACTCGAATAAGTAATTATAATGATAGAACTTTAAAAAAATTCCTTGAAAACTGTGATACTCACCTATCCCTTGTGTGCATAACGATCGTCTATCCATGAGTATCTGAGAACAAGCAATAATATACTATTTCTAGTCTTGAAATTGAAAATACTAGTTGAATCTAAGCATAACACAATATCAATGAATAGTATATCAGAGTTGTGACTGTTTGAGCCATAGATTAATCTTTAGCATAATTATTAACTTCATTTTTGCTTTCGGAATGAACAACTATATGTCTGTAAATTGAATCATAAGAGAGCCAATAGTATTGGAGTATTCTCTAATGAAATGGAAGTTGCTGGTACAAATCAATTAATGGACATGTACATGTGTAGATGTTTATTAACAGGTTGATTGGAAAATTGTCATTTAATCATCTTTTAAAAAACAAACTGGACCCTGGAAGTAACAATAACACAATGAGTTTGATAATGCTTATAGTTTATGTTTCAACCTAATTACTACTTGCTTTTTTTATGACTTTCAATCCGTGAAAAAAGATGTCCCATGTCAAGTTTGGTGATAGGACTTTTTGATACCTTCATACAAGACATACGCCTTCCAGGTTTTACATGAAATGGTTCATGCCAGCAGGTCTTTGCAGATAAGTTGTTCATCTTCGGCAGAACTTGGAACATTGTGTCTGTTATACCTGACAATGACATCCAGGGTGGAGGACAGGTATGTGGAAATTCCTGCATTCCTGCAAATGCTGAACTTCTAAACAGACATACTTTTTGTAAGACTTGTTTAGCACACATAGCTCTCAGCTGATCTTTAGTATGGCGTACTTGGTACTCCATTTCCAGGTCTGCAGTTTGAGTCTATTTTGCCCTTGTGTATTCACAAAACAGACCACACAGACTTTAATGGGCTACTTTCTCGAAAGTATTGCTGTTTGATGAAAAAAAATCTAAGAATTTCCAACGCATACTTAGACCTGTTATTGTAGCCTTTGAAAAACCAGCATTAAGTACTTTAAACAGGACAACAATTTGTTCTGGCTTGGTACCTGAATAATATTATGGAGCTCTTTTATCAGCAATCCTAGTCAAGAACATTTTTTGCATACAAGTTAACACTGTCGTGTGTAGGGGTAACTGGAACAGTCAGAGTGTACAGAGTACCATCAGAAAGTGGAACAAAGATCTGTGTGTATTGGGGTTGGTTCTGTGTACGCTGGATGTGTTCAATTGATTGTTCAAAATTATTTCATCAACAACAAAGAAGAACATCCCATGTGTAAATTTCCTTTTTGGAAGCCTTTAGTGTCGACAGGTGTTGTGTTCACTGTGGATGAGCTCTGTGTGTCTTCAAAAACCAAAATAGGAGCGAACACATCAATGATATATGCATCTATTACAGATGAATGCAAGTTCCTTGCAACTGTCATAATGTTTTTTTTTATATCTTTGCCATCTGCGTGTCCGTCTGTTGAGTCTGGTTTTCTGAGAGTGAAGAGATCCAATATCGGTGGAGTTTTCAACTATATAGAACGTGGTAAAATTAATGCTAACAGTGCCATTTCAGTGTGGAAAAGCTTAAAGGTGACTGGGTGAGAATAGATCACTTTCATCTTCTGTAAGAGATGCAGATCTTAAACGTTTAGCACCAGAAAAGCGTTCACGAGTTAGCTGATCCCCTCCAACATGTACGCTTATTTGAGAAACTCCACTCCTGCCTGTGTATAGATATCTTTAATAAACAGACACATAAGCTGTCTAGAATGTCCACTACATCTGTATACTTCTGCTCATTCTTTTCGTAGGACAGGCAATGGAACAACACATTTCTTTTTCACCGATGGGCAGCTGATCCAAACCAATGTTCCATGTGGCTGTTTGTGGTTGATTTTCGTTCATGGCCTAGCATTGGTACGAAAATTGATGTTGATGTTGTCCTTCCAACAAGTCTGAATCTCGTTTCCTTCCACCCACTGCTTCAAATAAATTATGAATTGAAATGACCACCCACAATTTCCAGTACCTTTAGGGGTTCCAGTATAGCTTAGGACATGTCCCTAATCTTTGAAAGCAGGTCATAAATCTGTAAAAAAGAAAACAACTATTCTATTTTTCTTTGCAACATGTAACTCATTAACATACTTTATTTAATGACAATTTTAAAGAGATCAACAGAATTTATTGAAACAGGTTACACCATTAAGCTAGTAGGTATGCTCTGGTTTTAATTGAGAACTTATCATTAAATACGTATTTTGGGAGGGTAGATACATATGGAGGTTTTGTTATATTAAGACAAGAGCTGCTTTAGAACAACACACCAGGTTTGATGACCTGCAGAGCTTATTAACTTGGAAGTACATTTATATCATCATTATTGGTCTCTAGAAATTCTCAAACTTCTGTGCCCCATCCCCCTCTCTTATTTGATGATTGTCAATTAGCTATCACCAATTATATGATTCTGTATTTTTAATATAGAAATCAATGATAGGTCACACTCTATAGTCTCACCTCTCTTGAGAGGCGCGCTAAAAAGGGTTTTTTTCATTCAAGACAGAATTTTAATCAAAGTACCTTTTGGTGCACTTTTCTTCAGCAAGGAACAAAGATTATCATTCTCTGCATGACTGATAACTTCATATTTCTGCATGCAGCGCACAAGCAAAATTGAAGGGTATATCGTAGAGGCAGCTTTATTCATTTCCTGTGAGTTGTTTACTTGTCTTTGGCACACACAATGCTAGCAGGATGGTGATCAGTTGTGAAAAATTTTCAATAAGTTCCTTAACCAGATTTTAAAAGTTTTCATTTCGTTGAAAGATTCGTTAGACAAACACTTCTGTTTTTTTTAGAACTTTCTGTTTTTTTATATCCCCCGCCCAACGAAGTTGGCGGGGGATATACAAATGGGTTCCGTCTGTCCGTCTGTCTGTCCACCGTTCGTCCGTCCGTACGAATGGTTTCCGGAGCATAACTCTAAAACCAGTAGAAGTATTTCCACGAAACTTCATACACACATTGGTCTTATTGTCTAGTAGTGCCTTTTTGCTATTTTTAGGTTTTCATTTTTTTGCATTTGTTCCGTAACCATGGAAACATTGCTGAAAATATCATATTGTTGTACCAGGTTCGTTTCCGGTAATAACTCTAAAACCAGAAGAGATATTTCCATGAAACTTCATAGACACGTTGTTCTTATGGGTCTAGTAGTGCCTTTTGCTATTTTTAGTTTTCTTTTTTTTGCACTTTTTCCGTAACCATGGAAAACATTGCTGAAAATATCAATGGTAAATGGTAAATGTTACTTTGGCAAAAAACTCCACCATCTTTGTGTTATATAGTCTAATATAAATAGTCAGGCTGAACCTGATTCTAACAATTGCAGCCCCCGCTCTACTTGAATTATACTCCATTCTTTCTTTAGCTCAACTTCGTTTTTCCTGGTTTTTTCATACACATAAGTCTCCCACAATCAAACTTACTTCAGCTTTGATATTTCCATTGGCGGGGGATCTTTGACTATGTCCTTGTTGTATTTTGAATATAAATTGTTGAAGCTCCAATTTTCTGATCTGGCATACTTCTCAAAAAAACACAGCATAGCTTTTGCGGGTTCAGACCATTTTGTGGCTCCTCATTTGGAAGGGAAACTGTCCAAGTTTACAGGTCTGTTAAAATATTATGGGATATTTTAATTACCATTTTATAACTATTGAAAAATGATTAACATCATTCATGATTCATTAATTGTGAACCTCCAATCATTAATTTGTAAATAATTTAAATGATACACTTGTATGCAAAGCATAGCTGGAGTCTTGTCTATAATTGTTTCACCAATGAACCCCAAATAACATCAGTAAACTGTCTGTTATAATTAATTTAGAGTTGGTTGTAAAACAGTGTGTTACGATACATTGAAGGCCCGCTTTGATACTGAGATAATTTAATCATTAAATTCTGATAACACAAATGGTAAATATTATCCATTAATTTGTGTTCCA
>SAYR01043472.1:44256-68669 GCA_004382745.1 Argopecten irradians irradians
GTAGAATAATTATCACATTTATAAGAATAATTTTGTATTTTATTTTCTGCTCAAAACAGAACACTTAAATGGTATAAGGTCGAGCTGGAGTTTTTATTACGTGTCGTAAAGCTACTGTTATGTGATATTTCAGTTGTGTATGACTATCAGATTATGTTTAATATTACATGGCATGACTGGATTAAAAATGTAATCACACATGTCTTTTGGAAATGAAATAGCTGTCTGTGTATAGACATTTGTGGTCCTTTCTTCCATAAGTATGTCCATCCCATCATCAGGTTCATCCTCTGTCACGTTTAGTTCAGACCTTATCCTGTTGTACATGAGCCTACATGATGCAGTTATGAGTTTTGTAAAGAAGACAAAAAAATCAATAATTTTGTATTACATAGTACAAGTTAAACAGTAACTACTTTCCGGATTAAAAATTAGAAAATAAAAACTCAATTTGCTTATAAATTTGTTTCTCTATGACTATGCCCTTGTCATTCTCAATATTCCAGGGTTACCATCACTGTTGTTATATACATGCACCTATGAACTATGATACAGCAAACCTGAAGACTCTGTGTGCAACAACAGATGTGAAAGTGGTCTTTTAATGTACAGTAAAACATGCTTTAGTGGATATATTTTTATAAAGGCCACCTGCTTAATAAAATAACTTTTCTGGGGTCCCCAAAGACCAATTTCAACACAATTCAACCTGTGTATAAAGACCATCTGCTAAATAAGACCTCTTTTCTTGTCCTTTGTTGTGATCTTTATAGACAGGTTTGACTGTGCATCAACAGAATTGAATAATAATACACTGTATGGTATCGAAGTTGAGTAACGTTCACTGTGATTTTCAAATGAGGTATCTGTTAGCCTGTGATGAAGTGTCACCAGTTTTACTGACATGGGTTGATATTTTGACATTGATAGTAACTCCTAAAATATTGAGAATGATGTATATGTCACTAGTATAATATAACCTTTCGAGAACGTCATGACAAAATGGTAGTCTCCATTGGTCTATGATGATTTCATATGAGATTTTATGAAAAGGGTCTAAATAGTTTTACTTTTTGCTTGTCAATGCTCAGGGTAAAAAATCGATTTTTCTTTCATAAAAACTCGTATCAAATGTATATGTTTTACCCAAGACTAGTCTAACCTGATCTTATGATATAAATCCAGGAATTTTTTTATTTCAGGTGTTCCACACAAGCTTTCCAATCCATGTCACTTTCCTTCCTTCCATAGTCCAGCAAAAGTTTTTTTTCTGTCCATGTTGATTTTGTGTGCTGTATGAAGAATTACAAAATTTAATTTGTAGTCTATCATGCCTTATGCTGAATCAAACTGTTGGTTATATAACAGATCATGGAGAACTTAACTCCAAATTTGACTGTATGGAAATTCTATAGACTGACAGAGGAATAATATGAATACATATATTTTAAGGAGCAATACAAAACACCTCTGTAATGCACCTTTATTGCCTAACTACATTATACTGAACATGCCTAGCCTGGGGAATATGCTATACAGGCTACAGCATATCATGTTATAATTGAAAAAAAAATATGAATATTACACTCACTCTTTTTTCTTTTTTAAATTTAAAACACTATCTGGAAAAGAGTCTCTAAAACCTGTCTCTCAAAGTATCAATAAATCAATACCCTTAACACTTTTGAATTTGGTGTATATCCAGTGGGGCTCGTTATCGGCCTTGGACGCTGCTTCAGTTTCTTTGGAGTATATTTTCTTTGCATTAACAGCATAGGTATGCAGTTCCAGATGTTGAAAACTTGCACATCTTTCAGTAGCTTTGCAATAGCTATGGTCAAATGCCTGCAACAAAATTATAGGTTCTATAATGTCATAATACTTTTTGGGTATGGAAGATAGTGTATAACTTGTCAAAACAGGCCACCATTCATAATTATATGGTATTGATTCACTTGAATAATCCTGGCTATTCCAGTTTTATACATTTGTATGCTGATCACAGTGACATTCGGTTTAGATAAATTACTCTGTATACTGTAAGTGTAACTTCACTCATTATCATGGTCAGCTGACTCGTGATAATATTGTATGTCAATATGTATTGAAAAATAATCTTGAATTAAATGTAATTCACAACTTTCTAATAGTAAATCTTTAGCATAAATATGTAAAAGGAGAGGAGAAAATGTAGCGGCCACACCGGGATTCGAACCCGGGACCCTCCGAACACTAGCCAAGTAGGCCATGGGCTAGGAGGGTCCCACATGCACCCCCACCCCCAAACCTCTGAACCAATATTTTTCTTAACCCTTATGACCCACTGATCACAAATCAAAATGTTAAGATTGCATAAGTTGGGATGAACTTCCGATTATGACGTCATCAAGATGGCCGCCATCTAAAATTTCACTAAAAAATGAAAAATAGTCATAACATTGATATTTTTCAACCGAAGTAGACAAATGATGTATCAAAATGACCACAATAGAACACTAAAAACATATCAGGACCAAATAACCAAATATATGTAGTGAATTTTACGCAGGAAGTGAAAAAATAAGATTTTAAGCTCAAAAATGGTATTTTTTTTTAGTAAATTTTTCATATTTTGCTTGACGCAGCGAAAACGTTTTCCAACCGCAAACTATTATTTCTAATTAGTTTTTTGTCCACTTATAAATCAGTTTAAACTAAAACAAGGAAAAAAACAATGTTAACATTGTATAAGTTCCGGTTATGACGTCATCAAAATGGCCGCCATCACGAATTTCACTAAAAATGAAAAATATTCATAACTTAGACATTTTTCAACTGAAGTAGACAAATGAGGTATCAAAATGACCATAATAGAACAAAAAGTACATATCAGGACCAAAACATCCAATATATGTAGCAATTTGTACGTAGGAAATGAAAAAAT
The DNA here is from genome assembly GCA_004382745.1 of Argopecten irradians irradians. NCBI lineage: Eukaryota > Metazoa > Mollusca > Bivalvia > Pectinida > Pectinidae > Argopecten > Argopecten irradians. Next base: position 47,180 of record SAYR01043472.1, read on the forward strand.
AAGATTTTAAACTCAAAAATGGTAATTTTTCAGCAAATTTTTCATATTTGTCTTCATGCAGCAAAAATGTTTCCCAACAACAAATCATTATTCGTAATCAGTTATTTGATCTCTTATCAATCAATATATCAATGAAAACACCAACAAAAATTAAAATATTTAGAAATGCAAAAGATAATTATTGTTTTACCCTCATTAGGTTTACAAAACATCACCAGGTGCGTATAATGGGCATATGCTGTTTTTCGAACTCGAAACCGCTGACGCTGTCCAGCGTCTCAAAAATAATTATTACAGCACAACACCTACTGATAGAGTAACAAATGTAACCTAAGCCTGTGTTTCTGTTTATATCGTTTTCCAGATCGTTTGTGGCCTTGAAAATGAGAACATTCATTGTTTATTTCCTATGCATAGCATACGCAAAATGTTAGATGGTTACAAAAGTGTCACATATTTCTTTCACTGGTTCTTAATGATAACCATTATCATTGTACGTGCTTTCTCGCCTCACTGCTCCATCCACTGAAGAGACTCGGCATGTCTTGTTGCTGGTAGTCCAAATTATCAGAATAATCGAGATATCAGTATCAAATTCGTCGAAAGCCATAGCGTTGTCTTCAATGTCGATGAGCAGATGTGACAGTACATTACCAGTGTTGTTCTAGCCTGTCATCTTTCATAACCCATCCTTGGCCAGAGTTCATATCAGGAACAATAGGTTCAGAGAAGTGGGATCTCCCTCAGATTCTAACATATCGTATATACTGTTCCAGACTTCTTCGACATAATGGAAACTACACCAGATCCACATTATTCGAATGGTGGAATTGGTTCTCCTTAGCACATAGCTCCATAATTTGTACGAAGTACCATTCATTAATCTAGAGGACCCTCGTGCGCCCATAAATGGCACAGGTGATATCATCGAGGTCATTAATGAGGCCATTAATGTTAAATGTTTTTCATTAGATATAGATATAGATAATTTCCAGTACAGGAACTATTGTTCCTCTTCACCGGACTCGAAAATGTCATGTTTTAACATATACTGTTCATTTTCCGGTTATGGTAGCCCTGTAGTTGAAAATTACGTCTTCGTTTTTCCAATTAGTATCAAGTCTATTTTTGAAGCAGTTAATGTTTGGTGCTGAAACAACATCTTCTAGTAAACTGTTCCACATCTTTACTGTTCTGATGGTGAAGCTGTTACTCCGTAACAATGTTCTGGAATGCTGCGGGAATATCATTTTTGTGTTTCCTCTGCTGCTGATAGCCGGCGAGGTGGTTTGCCACATCCTTCCATAGATTTAAAATGAACTCGCCTCTTCATCGTAAGATGTTATTGTTAACTTGTAAAGTTCAATCATATCTCCTCTGATTCTTCGATATGATAGGTTGGGAAATTTAGAATTTTCAGTCTTTCTGGATATGATAGTTGTTCATTCCTGGCTAAGACCTTTTCAGTAGCTCTGCTCGCGCACTGCACCGCTTCGGAGGTCTATCGATGTGCCCTATATTTTGTATGGAGACCACAAACCGCGCCCTTGTCGTAGTTCAAGCTTGCTGTCCTATACTCTAGACTTTTTGATATAAACAGCCCCATGAATGAGTTTCTTGTCTCTCATAAAAGGAATTCCTCTCATAAAGACGAATATCTGTTCGTCTCGCACTTATCTTGAATCTTTTCGCATTATGTGATATTCAAATGTTTAGTTCGTGAGTGTTCGAATTTATTACTCCAATATAATCATTTTTTCTCCTCTAGCACGTACGTGCTAAGGTCACGTTAATTAAGATAGTTGATATTATATTTAGGCGTTGTGTTCTCTCCTCTACTGTACGCACTTTGTTGTTTTGCTAGTGTGGCATATGTTGCGACTTTTCAGGGCTAATAACTCTAAGCCAATAGTGATATATGCACTCCACGAAGTTCCTCTACACCGTATCTAGAATCTTGTTTGCTTTTATTTAGAATTCTTCGTCCTTCGCTAATATTTATTAATGTGACCTTGAAAAAAAATTGTTTGGTAGAAATGTACGATCTGCAAAACAACATCAGAGTACAATGTCCAGAATTATTACTGAGGTTTCATTCAGGGGAGAGTTGACACATCATCACAAAAATGCACAAAATAATCAGATTAGGAAAACGAGGACCAAAAATAGCTGTAACCTTCCTGATTTGTAAATTTCCTGACGATTACGGTTTTGTCCTTCAGTAAGTTTATATGTTAGTGATTATTATGGCGAGAGAATGTATTTGCTGATACTTCTTCTTGCGATTCTTAAATAAAACGTTTGTAACTCTCTCTCGTATTACTAGAGTTCAGGCAAAATCTCATTATAGGTCTCACTCGAGCTGTGGTGTGTTCATACGTAGCGCGCGCTGTGGGCAACTGTGTCAAATTGACCGGACTTCATTGGCTCGAATCCCATGTACACACAGTCACAACGCCTGAATTCCTTGATCATATAGGCCTCCAAGTCCATTTATCAAGGACTTCCAAAAAGAGTTGACGCAAATGGATACGCTCGGACCCTTCTCCGAAATTGGAAAAGCAACAAATATTATCAGCCGTATTTGTCGCGGGAAGAGCTAGAAGAAATTTCCATTGGTCTGACTTTTCCCCATTCCTCCGCTCTCGAGACAGGAGATGCACTGGATTTGTGGTCACGATGGATGGTGTATGCATAAAAGAGACACTCATTTGAGTAACTGCTCCCTCAGAAAATATAGACTCAAAATTCTACAGTGCTTTCAGACTTGGCAAATAGTGGAAGCTCACACTGCATCAGACCCAGCATCTTTGTATTTCAAACACTCTACGGATCATTCCAACGCGTGACCATGGTTATGTCGACCTCAGTATTTCGTGATAGGTTACACAATACAGAAATAGACAGCAAATATTGCGTGCTTCATATAGCGATACACGTCAAGTGAGAATCTCGGTCTCATAAACCATCTCTATGCTCGGAGAGACAATGCCGGAATCCGTGACTAAAGTGGCTGGAGACATCAGTTATATTCGTAGTACTATTGAATCACCATAGTCATCTCTCATGGATGAACAGGACACTCAGCTCCGTTAAGATCCCTGTATCTCACAACTTTAAGATGTTCTCTTATGTTTAGAACTCTAGGCACGATTCAAGAGAACGGATTTGACATTAAGCAATACACAACAACTCGATTGTTCATATCCTCTCTCTGAGTTCTAGCTACTTCCAGGGTCATATGTAATCTCATACATCAGCATAATCAGCGTTAAACTCCGAAGACAAAATGAACTAATGACACAAAGAAAATGTGACACTGTTAACATAAACCAATCTTGAATCATTTTCGCTTACGTGGTATACACTGCAGAATAGTACTCACACTGGATGTGGTCTGATTCTTCTCAGCCAAAAAAAGGGCACCAAAAAAGCACGTATGGTAGAGAAATTTAACAATAAGTGTCATTGCGATATTACTCTCTCGGAGTTATATCAGAAAACTCTACTCAGTGTAATTTTAAATTTATGATACCATTTATAGTAATCAATACGGTGTATCGGTTTATCGTAGCTGCCCTCATTTTGCTGTATATAATTCAGTTGAGACGCTACCAGGTGTACTAACTAGACTCTCCGAACAGATGAGAGAGAAAAATGTGATATTATATTATATCTAGAAAGACCTTATTACATAATAGTCCCATAGCCTTAGATATTTACAGATCCAGGCATAAGTCCCCTATGTTACTTTTCCTTTTATGTATAAATATAGTTTAGAATATTTATAATTAGAGTAGCAGTTGGTATTCTATTAAAATATGTCCCCAGGAAAAAGATACTGAAAATGCGCCTCCAGGTGACCTTGCCTATTAGATGTCTCGGCCCAGGTTGGAGATAAAGTAAATAACATTATCAAAATATAGAATGCCTGTAATAATGAAATCCAGTCCTCAGATTTTACAATGGGGCTACTATACTGACGTTATATCCACCTCCCCTTTCATAGTAAAACGGAAGGCAGTTTGTGAGAAAAATTCTGATCAAATGTGCCTTCCAAGCCCTTCTTTGAAGAGCCCTTACTAGAGCACTCTCCATAATTCCCTATTATGCTCTTATACACTCATATATGTGTGGTTAGCTAGGTGTTACTGATGATCAGAGTAGCACTCCGAAATTAATTGATGACCTTTACGCTTTCAATAATTAAGAGTTATGCGGGAATAATACATCTCTATTTGAACGTGACTAAATGCACATGGTTCAACATATAATGCGCATAACAGATTTTGTGCTGATAAAACAATAAATAAATCCAATTCACTCTATTTAGGACGGCTGTATAAAAATCTTATTAACGGTTACTTTTTTCATTTCCTTATTATCTTGTACAAAATTCGCTACAATAAGAACAGTTTAACCCTGGTATTGGATGATTTTGGTACCTAATAATAAGTGGTTAATAACTTATAGTGTGGTATGACTATGTGGTTCAGTTATAAATCTTACGGATTTTCATTGTGTGTATGAACTTCCGTATAGAGTGTAATATTTAATCGGAAACAGTTTCTACTTATATTCGAAAATGATATCACATTAATTTTGTCTTATTTTATTATATGTCTCAAAAATTGAGAATTGTGCGTAGTATATTCATCAATTTTGTCATTGATGACGTTCTCCATATTTTCGGTAGGTGCTATATTATTGATCCCAACTTATGCAATGTTGTGCTGATATGCATAAGTTGTTCTTGTTTTATTGTTATTGTGTTATCTTTAATTGGCTATCGATCCTATGTTTGTGGATGTAAAAAATGCCAAATAAATGAAATGAATTGAATTGATGATCAGTGGGTCATAAGGGTAAGAAAAATATTGGTCGGAAGGTTGTGGGGGCGGGGGTCGCATGTGGGACCCTCCTAGCCCATGGACCCTAAAGTGCTCTACCGGACTGATCCTGAGCTACTTATAATGTTTTCTACATGTAACGATATCCCATACATATAACCCTGTAGATGTTGATAATAAATTATCTATGGATCGAAATTTTTTCACAAAATCATAATGTGTAGGTCCTTTTGCATTGAGCGCTACGACCACGTACACAATCAGTAGTACATACAAGAAAATGAAATGGTTACCAGCATGGCATATTATAGATCTGAATTCTATATAGTCATAAGGGAAAGGGTGATACATTAATGTAATTGTAATGTGTATAATGACAGCAGCTAGGTTCCCTTGGAATTGAACCAAGTACCCTCATGGATAGAACCACCAGAACCTCTAATAGTATCATTATACACTTATAGGAAACGATTTGCTTATATACACAGATAAAGGTTGTTATTTTCTTGACTCTGTCATAATTGGTAACGTTCCGAACATGTCATACTGGTAACTGTCAAAAGTAAACAAAACACATAGAGCGATATTAATAATGTATATATTGCACATATGTATCTGACATGACATGCTAAATTAACGTACTGCACTGGTGAACTAGGTGATGAAGAAAATATATGTCCACCAGTTTCACTATGGGGGTGTTGAGGACCTTTGCCCCCCATTACACAGGGGCCTGGCACGATTTTTTTAAACTAACAGTATACATATATCTATATTATAGTATAATATATATATATATATATACTATTGGTTAAAAATTTTCGTGCCAGGTCCCTGTGCCCCATTACGTTTGTTTCATCTTCCTACGCCACTGAAATACGAATTTATTCAATAACTTTTCTTTGAATCGGAAGGCAATTTCTGGAGTGTCCGGAAATCGATCTGCAAAGCTCTAGATCTTATCTGATTACAAAATATGAGAAATGGAATTAAATGTTCAATATTGGTGCAATGGATGACACCCGACATGTATAACTCTATTATGGCTTGTCAGTACTAGGAAATCAGCTCATCTTTTGTCTGAGTCGTAAGTGTCATAGTGCTAGTAAAACCAGTTTGGATAATTAACTTCAAAGGGTAGATGAGTTATAAAGACAAAATGAATCAATTACAATAACCATATGTGATATGTAGAGTAATTAACTGAAACAGATGTGATTAGATACAAGTACTAAATGTAGCTTTAAATTATATCGTGTCACAAGACGAAAATAAAGTCACGATAGTTTGTGGAAATCAAATTAAATAATTACTGAATTAAAATAGTAACCAATGTTCACAAAATACAAACATGCCAATACTCTTCCCAAATGTCCTGAAGTTTTTGAAAATCCTTAATCATTCCAATAGAGAATGTCCTTACAAAATTTTGTAAGAATCCCAAAATGTCCTAAAGATTTTAAAATCAGTCTGAAACACTGAGAGTATACATATATTTCACAAGGAGTTGAACCTTACTTTTGATTACAAAATATATTAACGTTACGATTTGTTAAGGAATTTATTTAATACCATCTATTTTTTATGGAGTTATGTAATAATTAATTATACCTATGGGTAGGTGTATGGCAAGGAGACCCCTTGTTTCTATACCTTTTGAACAGATTTTTTTTATTACTGTTAATGAACGAGGTTTCATTCCTTATCATAAATCCAATTATTGTAGTAAAGTTTTGGCAATTAAATCGACAAAGAATTGAAGTCCCAAGCACGAACAAAAAAAAATAAAATTTTTGAACGGATAAAACGGAAACATGTTTTTGGACAAACTGATTAAAATACAGATCCTCATGCTCTTTACGTTTCTAAGGATCTGTATTTCAATTAGACTGGTTTCTGGATTCAGTTAATTTAGTTTTGTGTTTGCACGAAGTATTTGGCATCTTAGCAATATAAGTGTGGACAGTTTTAAACCAGTTTAAAAATATACCATAGGTGTCACATTTTAGGAGATTATTTGAAAAAAAATCCGAGAAAACACTTTTTTCAGAGGCTGAGATGTGGTCAATAGGATTTTTCGCAAAACCACCGTAAGTGCCTATACAATTTCAATCATAGCTATGGGTATCTTGGAATCTTGTTAAAGGCCAACTACCTTTCCGAAACGGCTTTTAATTTTTGATATGGGAATGTAAAACGAAATAGCTGTCTGGTTCAGTGAAATTCAACTACCGGCGGTATTTAGGACGACGGCGGGAAACATAAGACGACCCGTGTTATGAAAATTAACATTTTAATTATTTTGATCAAATTGTTCAGAAGGTGCTGATACGTGTAGTAATAACGGTAGGCTTGTAACTTTTGTGACTCTACAAAATTACCTATCTAGTTTTACATTCCCAGTTTCATAATTAAAAGCCGTTTCGGACAGGTAGTGGGCCTAACTACAATGTAACGTATTTTTGATAGTTGAATCATCTCGTTTATTATATTGGTGTGATATAACCTACCAGTTGCCATACAAAATGTAATTTGCATTTGATGGTCAAACAAATATGTATCTTTAAAAAGTCAAATCCGAACCGCTCAGCATGCATGTATTTTAGGAAGACACGGCCCTATAGACAAGATTTTGAGTTTTTTTTTTCTATTTACTTATTTTTAATTCCCACCCGTCGGAATTATAATAATGTTCACTCTTAATGTTCAACGATTCGCAAATAACCCTTATAATCTACTAGACATACATGTATATATGTACACAAATAAAGATTATAAGATGAATATGGATAGCAGTGAAAACAAAGTTTAAAACACTTTCGCTATAAAACTTTATGTAAACAAAGAATCAAAATGTTAAAAAGCATGTCACCTAGAAAATGTATGACGGTCATTGCGCGCAGATCTCAGAGCGCAGCATTCATTTTCGCGCGCTCTTGTCACGCACAGGTATGCTAACCATGCTTCTGCAGCCCAGCTTTCTATTTTATTGCGCTGACATGCCTATATTAGAAGTCATTCATGCGTGGTCGGCTGTTTCGTTATACACACATACAAGTGTATTGTAGCTGTACCCCGCTCGGGTGTCTGATACACAGCATTTCGTAAGTTAATTGGATAATTTAAATCAACAAGCCGTGAATTAACTTGAATTAAATGACGTAAAATAACAGGCACACAAACAGTTCTTTACTACGTGATTTTTTCTATGCCGATATAAATAATACAAAAAAAAAAAAAAGTTCGATAACAAAGTCCATTTTTGGTGGAATATTTTTAAATTACTTCCATTGCTCAAATCCAATCATCCAGTGAAACTGGAAAAATAATTGGTGGGGGGTCTTATTTGCAGACATCCCCCCTAAGGTCTGAAAATGTGTCAAAATAAGGTATGGGGGGTCTTATTTTGCGGGAGGGGTCTTTTGCGAGTGAAATACGGTATCCACTGAAGTCCTGTTTTTGGTTATCAGGGGTTTTTTTGGCCAGGCCTTAAGGTACGGTAGAAGGATCACATTCCAATATGAAAAATAGCACTGGTATTTTCCCATTCATTCAGTATTTTCTCAGTCCCAGCAGTAAATTAAAAACAAAGAGCCTGTTGGAGAAGCAAGCAGCTTCGCCTATTCAGAAAGAGTTGACATTCCAAAAGTATTTACTATTTAAACATGGAAATATGACAAATTAACATAAAAAAAAAGATCAAAACACCCTAAAGAGTCCCAAATTGGTTGTATTAATCACGTATATCAGCATCCATACAACATTAGGCAAAATAAAAATCATAAACATTATTATGATGACTTATGCTTTAAACAATTGACAAAATAGGAAACTTGCTCAAAAAATTAACGTGGAAATATGAACAAATTAAACAGACCTCAAAAACACCCTAAAGGGCCCCACAATTGTGTTGTATTATCACGTTCAGGCGCGCATACACATTAGGAAATAAATAATAAACATTTATGATGACTTAAGCTTTAAACAATTGACGAAACAAGAAACTTGCTCAAAACTTTAACGTGATGGGACACCAAAATGCTGACGCCGACGGCCGACACGCGACGCTTGGGTGACACATTAGCTTCGCCCTATCTTCGAATAGGCGAGCTAAAATATCAATGAAGGAAAAGTAAAGCCTTCTTGGTTATTTCGCATTACCCACTTTGATATTATTTTTATAAAATTGTTGGAGGAAAATTTCATTAAAATATGTTGCTGATGATTATTTTCCCCATTTTTTTTTAAAGAGGACTGATAAATATTTCCCAATTTTCATTTTAATATGGTCCTTTTTCCCAAAATAGCTGGCAATTACTGAGTTTCTATCTAACATTGTAACACAAATTTCAGTTAGATTATTCTATATAATTTGATTGTCCATGAAAGGAATATATGATAATACATAGTATGTTAGTTTCTTCCAGAACCATTTCACAAATAATCTTTTTATGTAACCATGTTATGACAATAATCCTTAGCTATGCGTCATTGTACTATGAACGTCATGTTTTAACAATAAAAGAATTCAAACCCCTGAGACCGACAGCGGACATGAGCGGAAAGCGCCTAGGGCGGAAAAAACTGTTTTATAGTTTGGTGTCTTCTTTTAAATGTACAATGTATTATATATAAATATATTATATATATATACATTGCTAATTCAGTGGGTTATCATCCAGTTTTCTTATATCGGAGATAGGCAATATAACACTTTAATTATATGAACAGAAATGGCCTTTTGCTGTCTTTTGAATTGGCCGTTACGCCTTCTAAAGAAGTATTCATCACTGCGATTAATCACCCGAAATGCGGCGAACGAAAAGCACGCGAAGGTAACTGGACTCAGACCAGATACCCTCTCAGTGAGTCCAGTAACCTGGATGTCAAAATAGATCGAAGAAAAACTCCCTTGAGAATGTGACGTCATAATCCTTTTGGGGAATGTCGAGTCGTACCGCAAATATAGCGTAACCAGAGTTTCCCTCATTCAAATGACCTCGGGATAAAGTCTATTGTGAAAGTCAATTTTAACATAATTAATGACGAAGGAGCAACGTTTATAACTACGAAACAGTGATTAAACAGAAAAATGAATTGGCAAACAGTGTTCATTTAAAGGAAAACGTTCAAGAATCCAGATGGGCTGGCAGTTGATACATGTAGCAATATTCCAAGATTCCTACCAGTCTACCAGTCTACCCAAGTCTAGCATCGTTAGCAAGATCTGAAGAGCAAGAAGCGTTAGAAGAAGCATTTGGATATTTACAATTAATACTACATGTAGCTACTATTTGTAAACAGTAAAATAATTGGCAAATACCATCCTGTTTTTGTAAGGTTAATATCTTTTTGAAGAGCCGGGTAATATATGTATGTCATATAGTAAAAGCAGTTTATTCTGACCTATTTTCAGGTGATACGGTGAAGTTATCAGCCCTCGTAAATGATAAACCCTGCGGCCTCCGGCCTCCGGATATATCACTTACTGGTCTCGGGTTGATAACTCGCCATATCCACCTGAATATAGGTCCGATAATTGGTATAATATATTATCAAGACAACTCAAAAATTCTTAAGAAAATAATTTCAATGTATGGAAACGCACATTTTTGCAAGAGTCATCGCGGAACATTCACAATGAATCAAAAACGAAGAAAACAGAATCAATAAGCATGTCTTTTAATGCTAAAGGGTTTAATAATCATATTTGGTTATTTTAAATAATATTCAAAATTAAGGTTTACTGTTTACGATCACAACTACAATCTCCGTCATTAGTAAACACGTGAATCAATCGGCCGTGAATCGGAAGGACGTGCGCCGTTCAGACTGCAGGCCTTATTATAAATTCACTTCAACGTTTACAATATCAAATTTGTTCAATAAGGGACAGAAGAAATTTACGTACATTTTGTCTCAAGTCAATATGAGCAAACGATCCGTGATTTAACTTCAAAACGTGCCGACATGCAACTGATGCATTGTTTGTAACATCGTACACACATGTGTAGGAAAATGGCGCCGGGGTTGAAGCCTATACTATTCACATTTTCACAACCGGGTTCGTGTTAGGATATTTGATCGGTAATTGCTATTGATACGACGATAGTTTTGATAATATTTCAGACTATTAAATATCCAAAGTATTAACCTGCATTAAAACATGCGTAGCAAGTATTTTTGGTAATCCAGAGTAAATACGAAACTTTGCGGCCTAATCATGATTATACTAGACTCGTAAACAAAAACATAAGGCGGCCGAAAGTAAAGCATGGTGTTCTCCAAACTGATCGTTAGAACTACAGGTACGTTACGTTTCACAAAATAAAACATATTTGAAACTGTAAATGCCATTAAGTAGATGTTTTAGGTTTAATGATTGTATTAAGGTAGAAATCCACAGAAGTGGCAGAAACGATCTGCAATCAATGACGAATATCTTTGGGCCGAATGCATATAAAAAATGACAAAGCCGTACGAACACTAAACGTGTTGAAGTGTTCATGGAAACAAATATCGGCGTATTTTTGTTTGAAAACAGCCTCCGATTAAATAATAAGCACTAGGTTTCAAATTTTCGTAGTTATTTGGATAATTAACTTAAATCACTCGCGTGAATTAACTTGGAATTAATGACAAAAAATAACAAGCACACAAACAGTTCTTTTACTACGTGGATTTTTCTATGCCGGGATAAAATTAACAAAAAAAAGTTCCGAATAAAAGTCATTTTGGTGATATTTTTTAATTAACTCCATTGCTCAAATCCATCATCCAGTAAACTGAAAAATAGGTGGGTGGGGTCTTATTGCAGACATCCCCTTCCTAAGTCTGAAAATGGTGTCAAAATAGGTTGGGGGGTCTTATTTGCGGGGAGGGTTCTTATTGCGGTGGAATACGGTAATGAACTCTGCAGTCTTTGAATTAGAAGGGTTTTAAATGATTCTTCGGGGTGAATGAGGAATAAACACCATCATAACATTAACATCTACTTGGTATAAAAAATATATGAATAACTTGAATAGAAGATGTGTCTTTCATCTAGTGAATCCACATTACTTAGGTAGAAAGTGAGGAAAAAACTAGTGTACAAATTTGAGAAAAAGACTACTGAATTTGAAATCAAAGGCCTGTTTGATGAATAAGGTTATCACATTTTCAGGAACTGCCTATTTCAAACATGCTGTATATATACCACACATAATATAAGACACTACAATGTTTCCCTAGACAAGGTAAAAGATCGTTATAGACCTAGCAAAGGGGGTACGAGAACTCAGGTGTGATCAACCACGACTAAAAAAGGAAACTGTCATGGAATTATGTCCAAACAATTTACAGGTAAGCAACAAAAAGTCCTGGTTCACTCTATAGGAAGCTTCCCCATGTATTAATCATTGATTTTAAAAGCTTTTTTAAAGATGTTTAGATAAAATGAAACAAAAGTGGTTTGAAGCATTAAAAACATTTCAAGAATATTGATAACTGCAATAAGGATATGGCCTTATCGCCAGCTAATTACAACTGTGGGCCTCTTGAAAATATCAATATCTGGGATTAGGCCCTAATTCTTAAAATGATTGGCTGCTATAAGCAACACATTACACAACACTTTTATTCTATAATTTAAATAATCAATGTCAGTCGTTAGTGGGATAAATGCTTTTGCACCAAAAACGTGATCCCAATCATGAGTAGTACATTTAAATGGCCAGTAAATATTAGGTCTCTTGGAAATTCTAATATCCAGAGTTTCCTCCTTGAATTATTGCCCTTTGCACCAGCACACATGCTTATATATATATATATAAACCTTTACTAATTCAGAAAATCAATGTCAGCTAGTTGTGCACTACAATTAAGGGTTATTTTGCAAACCAAAATTTGCATCAGATTCTCCGAGCTTAACACCTAGAAACAATTCCCCCAGTGTACTGAGCTCACTTAAACAATATCAGAGTGATTCGCAATAAGTCAACCCCTCCCTCTGCGTCAAAAGCTTGATTTAACAAAGAGAAAGTGCGACTTTTTAAACAAACTTAGCAACTTAACAAAAAGACTTGTTATTTATATGTTAGCTAGCCAGTAACAGTTTATTAGGAAGTGAACAATTCTGTAAGCTGGTATAGTAATCACTGCTTGTTATATATTTACGATGTTAAATGACATTCTATTATTACACGTAACAAAGCTTTGAGCCTGGATAATAACTCAATAATATATCCCTAATTTGTTATAATGTACAATGGAATCCTGTTAATTTCCTTAATTGTCCAGGGCAAAATTATGTTTTCTTTTTTACAAAGGAATGCATAGAATATCAGCGTGAGGTGGCAATGAAGCAGCTTTGTTTTCAACAGTTAATTACTAAGCACCGAATATCTACTTACCATACATTCTGTTTCGGGGTGGGGGTGGCGGGGGGGGGGGTCCAAAACTTCTCTTAATATATATGCAACCTGTCTCCCATGGACCAAACTTCTCTCTATATATAAATAACCTGTCTTGCAGTGGACCAAACTTCTCTCTACATATATAATAAACCTGTCTTGCAGTGACCAACTTCTCTCTCATATATATACCTGTCTCCCAGGGGACCAAACTTCTCTCTCTATATATATATATAATATATAACCTGTCTCCAATGGACCAACTTATCTTTCTCTGATCTCTATATAATATATATAACCTGTCCCTCCCATGGACAAACTTATCTCTCTATATATATATAACCATGTCCTCCAAGGGGCCAAAACTTCTCTCTCTTCTAATATATAATAACCCCTGTCCTCCCAGGGGCTAAACTTGTCTCTATAATCTATATATATAACCTGTCTTATAGACATTAAATGACCCAGATTCATTAATATTTCTTTTATAATTTTTAAGAAGTTCCATTAACTTGAAAATTATCCAAAGAAAGTTCTGGGGGACCAGACTTCTCTCGATAATGGGAGAACGCGTTCCTCTATTGTCTTCTCTCTCTTGCAGAAGTCGGTCTGACATTGCTTGGCAGGCTGGTTAAAGACCAAACACTAAATCTGCTCCATACCTATATTAGATAGAGTCTAAGTAAAGCTTTATTTTACCCTGAACTTCCCATTACAGACAATGCGAACACTTTGAAAATTACAGACATTTGGTCTGGTAAAATTTTCATTTTTCACCAGACAGATGAAAAACTTTACCAGAACAAAAATATTTACTGAAATTTGACATGGTTTTTTGTTTTGCTTTTGGTTGATGTGTATATGGTAGCAGGAAGGAAATTAAATAATGGAAATTAACAAGCGAAGCTATGATAAAAAATTACAAATCATTTTATGCTCAGCTGTAGTTGATTAACCATGATAATTCTGCTATGATTAGATTCTTCTTAGCAGGATTGGAAAAAGTTAACGAGATTTAAAAGGGAAAGTAGTTTTTGAGAAACAATTAAAAACAAGGATAATGATCCAAACATCTTGCTACAGAGTGATAAATTCTGGATCTACTATTCCGCTGGGAATACAATCATGATGCCTCATGAAATTATCTGCTTTTTGACTGAAAGTCATCGAAGAAATCATTCTCTATGTCCTTGTTGTCTATTATCATTATAATGTTCACATCCTCTAAATTTGCGACATACCAGTTCACAAAGCCACTCAAAGTCTGACAGTGGATCGATTGCTTAACAATGGCAATGTATTGATTTAAAAAAAGAATCAACATCTTCTCAGTATCCGCTTTTTTTCAGTTGTTGTAAATGTTTTTACAGCGCACCGATTCCGGGCCGGCACCGCTGATACTTTCCTGTTTGAACATCCGTTAATGAATTTGTTCTGCCCTCGCAAGTTTTTTTAAATCTCTGGTTTGAAATTATCACGTGAGTTGAACCCACGTAATATTCTTTATGCAAAGAGAACATTGACATCAGACCATCCTCAGAATATGAGACATACTGACTAGGCCCCTATCGGTGTGCCTTGTTAATTAACGTCAGCGCATGACACTTTCCGCTTATCATGCATGATCAGTAAAACGAGCTTTGTCGTAGAAATTCAATATGTTTTTTTAAGCGGCAGTAGTAACAGAGATCTACTCTGATCTAAAATAAACGACCAGTCGGACAACCTCGGGCCTTCACATTCTTATCGGAAAATGGAAATGCTCGGAAGAGTGCCCGTTAATACACGACTGTAAACGGACATTATTTGCACTTTCCGTATGCCATTATCCGTGAATTTAGTGCCACAGAGATGTATTGTTAATTTATTTAACTACATTTTATCTATTTGTGTGATATTTATACCTGTTGTAGCGCTGGAAAAATTTACCGGGACAGGCATGTCCGGAAAATTGTATTTTTTTTACCGGACGCGGGGTTGTAAGTTTCCAGACATGTCCGGTCCGGTCCGACAGTGTTTTGGATTGTCTGCCATTATGGCCTTCACCTTAAGGCTGATCATTGTATCCAAATTAGATATTGGGGAATTAATACAATGGAATTAGGAACAGTTAACAATACAACAATTGTGTATCAGGGATTTAGACACACATAGTGGTATGTAATCAAAAGAAAAAACAATGCGATCACAAGCTGATTACCTACTTAAAGTTTACAAAACAGGAATAGCAAAATATAAATTTAACTATTAATATTACAAAATTAACTTTTAAGTATTTTTCCTTTCAATAGTTCATATAAGTTACACCAACCATGTGGCACTTAATTGCATGGCTCTAAAATACATGAATCTAGCATTTTTAAAAGTCTTGATTTCTTGTTGACGTTAACTATTTCATTAAAGAAATTTTTTTTTTTTTTTTTTTACGCAATGATTTTTTTTTTTCCACATTGGCCCCCCCCGTAAAAACCTGCAATAAAGTTTTTTATTTACTGAATTTTACATAAATTTTACGCACTTTCGGATCGACGTGTAAAATGTAGGTAAGGAATCAAAACTCATCATAGAAATTTTTGGCCAAATTAACAGTTTAATAACCACAGTAAAGTAATATCTAAAGTTACCACCTCTGGTATAAAAAAGACCCACCTGCTTAATAAGACGGCACTTGTTAAACAAATGACAACACCTGCTAAATCAACCAATGTACAAAGATTGTGTGACAATAAAGACCGGTTTTCTCTGTCATTTACGTGGTCTTTATAGACAGATTTTTGAATGTACATGGGCGGCGGTGGCTGGAGTGGTTTTAGATGTCCAGACATTTCCACAAAACCCTTCACACCCTGGGTCACAAGTTTGAATTTCCAAGTATGGCAGTTGCCAGATACTGACCGGCTGGTTGGTGTTTTTTTCTCAAAAGTAACTCTGGTTACCCACAATCAAACCTGACAAATCATTTAAATGACCCTCGGCTGTTAATATCTGACATAAAAAGCTCAGAGAAGAAAATTGACTGTGCATGTATCCTCAAATTTCAAGATAAAAAAAATCTTGCTTGAAAACAGCTAGCTATACCATTTTGAAAATGTTTCATTCTTTACCTTTTGGCCAATTTTAGAAGAAAGATGTAATCACAGGTTTTTGTAACAAATCAGAAAGAGAGATCCCCTTTGGATTTTTGTGGTATCAGCACTAACTTATCCACCCTAAAAGTTTATAATGAACCCTGTTCAGAGGTTTTAGTTTTTGGGAGATTCAAATGTGGTGCTTTAGGTGTGAATGAGTTTTACCAACCATCTTTACACTGAACCCTTGTTAAACCTGGCTGGACCACGTCCTCTGTCCTGTCTGGTAACATTTAAACATTAACTTTTTATAGTAGTTTGAGGTTTTTTTCATGGTAAAACAGGGCATAGATGGGTAAACACACAACTGAATGTGTGAAAAAAATTTGAACTAAACGTCAAATAAATAGAGCCTAACAAGCGAAACGAAATAGACCACAATGGCATTGCCGTCCGAGCTGTGTAGCGCCAATAAAGGAAAGAGGAAGGGAAGACCACTCTAATGTTACTCTCCGGTCGAGTAGCGAGATGGAGGTACGGTAGGGAGACGGGATTCTCAAATCTTAAATGTTTTGTTGGGGCTACAAAGGATGGGTGTAGGTAAGCGTAATTTGCAATACTAAAGTTATGGTAACGTATTACTGAAATGAAAAAGTCTAAATTTCAGCCATATTGTACAAACAGTATCTGTCACACTTTTAAAACATAAAAGGGCTATATTGTAATCAGTTACACATGACCAAACAGTCCTATGGAAGTAGGATCAGGACATAACAGAAAGGGAATTTTGGG
The DNA here is from genome assembly GCA_004382745.1 of Argopecten irradians irradians. Classification (NCBI taxonomy): domain Eukaryota; kingdom Metazoa; phylum Mollusca; class Bivalvia; order Pectinida; family Pectinidae; genus Argopecten; species Argopecten irradians. The sequence goes on from SAYR01043472.1 coordinate 64,283, forward strand.
ATTGAAGAAGCAGGCCAAGGCCATACAGGAGGACCGGTACCACTGAGGGGGCAAAGGACTAGAGCAAAATGCTGCAGAATTAATCAAAAGGGGCTGGAACAGTACACAGGAAAGGATCACCAACTGGGCTCAGGATTGGTACCAGTTGATAGGAAAAGTTTTTTTTTCAATATGGTGACGATCTTGGATTATTGATAACTCAGAGCAATAATATATAATATTTGTTTTTAAATCACCTACCAATTATCAGTTCAACGCCATCTCACCAGTGGAACTGGACAAGAATTTTTAAAATGGATTTTTCAAGGAGGCCAGCTGTGAAAAATCATCTTGAATTTTGGACAGACCCAAAAAAATATATATAACACATATATTATTCCACGCAGAATCAGCTCAAACCCACCAGCGGAACCTTAAATACGTTCCCAAAACTGTGAAACTGCACAATCATGTTACCAAGATATATGGCAGTGCTGGCGGAAGGAAATATTTTTAAACGGCCAGAATTAGTAAGGTCAAAAGAATTCAATGGTCTCCCTTCCTAATATTCCTAAACAAATTAACTATCACAAACCAGTGGGAACTGGAGATATTGAAACTATAATATAAAATGATTTTCAATATGGTTGCTGAGGTGGCCAATTGGATTTTGAATGGCTGCAAAATATTTGAAGTCTGGTCAATTTCCAGGACCATTCAAAAGAAAAGTTTAGCACCAACCCCCTATATATGTGGCACATGAAAAGTGAAAAGTTTATTTTTACATCACAAGCGCATGACGATGAGCATATTATGATGGCTAGAGGTCATCTTTGATCTTTCGGGTCAGACGAGCGCTTTAAAAAGAGAAAGGCAATCAGATAAAATATATATCCTACGGTTGCTGTTTATTGGGTAATTATGGCTGACATCCCCAGGTGTTGGTATTGATATCAAATATTTTAATTAGCTGTCAAACATGCGGTAGTTTAAATCGAACAATAAACATGTATATTAAATTCCAGCAGTCATATATACATGTATATACTAATATACTTTGAAAAACTAATAATTTAGTGATACTATATCATATATGTATAGCGCTGCTAACACAGAAATGAAGATCACGCATCAACATCAGAGACCAATATCATAAACTTTACCTAATTTTGGGTGTTATCTAGTTTAAGTCGATAGCATGATCTTGAACAGGTACTTTATGCATATACGTCAAGATGAATTCACAGATACGCCCGGTATATCAGAAAACATACAATATGTTGAATCTTTCCAGTTTTAGAACAGGCATTGCTGGAGTCAAATAAATTACTGGCTAAAATAGGTAGTTTAAGTCTAGGTTTCCAAATCTCAATGCATCGAGATCGACAGTTAAAAAAATAAATCTAAACCAGTCTAGCTCAAAATTCATCTCATTTTAAACAAGATCCACAAACGAACCTAATTGTCCAGTTTTCTCATCTCAATAATCAAACAAGCGGTTACATAAAATTTACACGGGCTCCATTATCATTATATTACCCTCATGAACCTCAACAAAATAAACATCTATTCCTTATATTTACTCAGTTTTTCAGTAATGAATATTATTTTCCCGGGGCAAGTTGCATATTTTTTATTAAATACCAAATTATTTTTTTCTTCCCGTCATTGTGTCAACAGAATTCGATGAAACAGCTGATTGGAAATCGATTTCATTCATAATATTAGTTCCCACGCCAAAAGTGGGGTCTATGAACCCCACGTTGCTACACAACCAATTGACTATTCACAGAAACAATAGAATTGCCGCGCATCGTTGTGGCTAACATTATACACTGATAATGATAATACTAGAAAAGCAATGGTTATTGAGTCCATGACAGTGCAAACTGTAAATATTCATTATAGCGCAAGAATCCACAATGAACCTAAATGTTTCTCATCTCAAATAATTCAAACAATTAAAACGGGTCTAGCTTTCAATTTCACAGTTTAGCCAAGATCCACAACGAACTAATATGTCCAGTTTCCCTCATCTTCGCAATAATTCACAAATTAAAACTGTCTAGCTTTTCAATTTCATTTATAGACCAAGATCCATAAACAAAACTAATTAATATATTAATAGTTCTTATCTCAATTATCGAGATCTATCGCTAATTTCTCTAAAGTTTCAAACAAATTTAAAACCAGTCCTAGCTTTTCATCGCATTATAATCAAGATCCCATAAACGAACCTTTGGAAAATATTTCTAGTTTCTCATCTTACCGTATTTGACCCAGTACGCACACCATGTCCCTATAAAGTGCCCCTCCTCTTTTTGAGGCCTTTGATTTCAAATTGAAGGCCAAGGCATAAATAAAGACCAAAACTAACACAAAACTGTATAGATTTGTACCATTTTTTTGTCCCATCAAAGCTTTTTTCATTTTTTCAAAATTTTTAAACGCTCTGGGCGCTTTATTGGGTCGAATACGGTAATTATCCCAAATTCACTTGGGTTTTTTTATCTCATTTAGTGCAAGATTTAGCATTGTGTCAAACAAACGTAAATAGGTTTTAGTTGCACATCTCGATTTAACACTGGACAATTAGCGGTCCCCGGCCCCCCCGCCCCTAATTAATATATAATGTGTCCAATGATTGCAACTAAAGTGTCACATGAACTTCACCATCTGTTTTTCGTTTACAGGTAACAGGTTTTATCCTGTAATATATACATCGATTCGGGAATGTAACGTACACAACTCAAGATCAGTATTCATATACATTTACTACGAGTTTAAAATGTTAAAAAGGCCTTATACGGCCTATAAATACAGGTAAACACAAGAAAACTATATACATGCTTTAAGTGACAATTAAAAAAATGTCAATATAATTTGAAGCTTAAAGAGTAAATATAACACTTTCTAAATAATATGGAAATATATTATATACACAGTACATAACTAAGAACAGATACATAAATATAGATAGGTTCTTGATGGAGAAACAAAGAATAACAGAAGGATTTCATAAATTACAATAAATTTAATTCACAATGAATAAATATAGAATATACAGGAAACGAAAACAGAAATTCAGAAATAATTACATAAAGGAAAAGAGAAGATACTGCAAGCAAATACAGACTATAAAAACATTGAATACAGGATACAGATAACAGAAATGATAAAGAATGCATAGATTACACAGATATAAAATAACATAGAAGGGCAGGGTATAGAAAAGATAGAATGCACAAGCATAGCAATACAGAATATACAAGTATAGAAATAATAAGAAAATATAAGATTACAGTGGATATCAATGCATAGGCACAATACATAATTTTTTTTCATGTAGAAAAGACATTGAACAATAATAAAGGTTGTACTTCAAGAATTTGGAATACAGAAATTAACCTGCCTTATTGACAATCTTTGTATAAAAGAGCACCTGCTCAAAATAACCCCCCTGAATTGTTAGTTCCCATGTCCATTATTGATAACTTGATTTCAGTTTCTCTATGGCTGCTGTGTGTTTTTCGTTTTAAGACCGGTTTTAGATGTCTCCTGTATGGTATTTATAGACCAGGATTTATAATGATTCCTGTGTGTTCGTATGAAGCAGTTTTTATAAATGACTCAATGTGTGGTTGTTATAGACAGGTTTTTATAAATGTCTCCTGTGTAGTCCTCTATAGATAGGTTTTTATCACGACCTCCTGAGTGGTCGTTTATAGACAGGTTTTATAATGGTCTTGCCTGTGTAGTTCTCTATAGATAGGTTTTATCACGACTCCTGAGTGGTCGTTATAGGGACAGGTTTTTTAATAATGACTCTTGGGTGGTCCGTTATATACAGGTTATATCAGAGACATCACAGTAAATGTAGTTATCTATAATCTTTTTACATTAACACGGATGAGATCTAGAGATAGCAATGTACAATGTATAGGGAAGCATTAGAAGAACATCAAAAACATAATTATAAAATCTAAAAAGCAAAATTAGGGGCCCCAAAGTAGAAGCTCTAATAGGCGCATTGACATTACGCAATATAGTAAACAATTCCTCATAGGCCCACTTGCAGCGTTCTATTCATGATCAGGACAATGAAGTTTTGAAAAAAGCTATACAAAGTACATACCTTCAAAGAAAAAGTTATATATCCAAAGATTGTAACACCCACAATAATTCCACAAGGAATAATAACCGGTTCGCAGTGACGAAACAGTCCAAAACACAAAATCTCGATCAACGGGCATTTTCTTCTCCAAATAGCTGTTGATGCACCTTTTAATACTCCGCACATCGAGGCCGAACACATCAAAAGTCGGTAAATTCAAGTTTTAACACAAATCATAGCTGGACAGTCCGAAATTTGGACTGAGGCTAAAAATGAAAGTCAATAGCTTGCAAT
>SAYR01043512.1:0-17791 GCA_004382745.1 Argopecten irradians irradians
CGTGTATATTTATGTCTAATTAACACAAAATATGATATAAAATAATTTCTTTTGCTTTTGGTGCATGCGCAATCAGTAATTCATTCCATATAGGATATAGTGCCAGGGAATTTTTTCGGGATGCAATTAATTATTTTTTATATTTTAAACTTTAAGTAAAATTAGAAGCTCAAACTTTTCAATGGTGGTAATGGTGTGAAGTAAGTAACTTTTGTAACTGAAGAAAAATACCAGATCGCCTGCTTCTGTTTTTGATAGTGAAAAAATACCATTTGTCAGCGGTGGAGCATCTTTAAACTGAAGAGACAGACATAATTTTAAGCCTTATCCTGAAATAACCAATGACTTGTCTTGCACAACATTCAGATACTTCAACTATAGACATCTGGAATAACAGTCATTGGACAATGCATTAAACGGCCTACATGTGTATGCAACGTGCAATCTCTTGAAATCAAACAATTCTCTATCAGTATTTTTCATTTCAACCAATTGTATTGAATATGCTTATATAAGTCCTTTCCTAGCCAGAACTATAATCAAATTGAAGTATATACATGTATTAAATTTGTTAAAAACACCTTAATTAAACAAATTTGGTATGTAACAAAATAATATTATTATTACTATTAATATGCCAAGTATTATACTCATATGGATATATAAGTTTGGAAATAAATTTCATATTAATATTTATATATATAATATAATTGTAAAATGGAGATAATTCATTAATAGACTGAATAATATTATAGTAGTAAGATAGTAATTAGTTATGTAATATAACAGACTAAAAACAGCCACTTAAACTTTTTTGAAGTTTTCTCAGTTATACTATAGATACTGTATATATATATATATGCTGTACGTACAAGATAGGTACAATTATAAACATGTATAGTGTCCCCTGTACGCCATCATAGGTACGTGTATTTCATTAGATATATAATACAAAGTATAATACAAAAAAACAAGACGACTTTAAACCGTTAAAAATAAGGAAAACATCTTTTTTAGATAAGGTGCCGTTTCATAAATTGTAGGCCATATCTTAATCATATCACTACGGTGGCATGATTACTGTCATATCATCCATGTATGATAATGAGTTCAATAGTTATTTCGTTTGAACGCAATTATTATTTCGTTCGCACGCAATAATTATTTCGTTCGCACGCAATTCTTATTTCGTTCGAACGCAATAATATTTCGTTCGAACGCAATAATATTTCGTTCGAACGCAATAGTATTTCGTTCTAACGCAATAGCATTTCGTTCCAACGCAATAATATTTCGTTCCCACGCAATAATATTTCGTTCCCACGCAATAATATTTCGTTCCCACGCAATAATTTTATTTATTTCATGTCCGCTCCCAGCCACCGTATCATGATCGTAATTTAACATAAATGATTCATATAATAAGATGATTTTTTATAGAAGCTCTTATTGCCAACACTACCCACCATCGCCATACAGGAAGTTTATAAACAATAATAAGAATATTTGGACATAATTTGGATATTTAGGAAGACCCAAACAATATAAAAAATTGTGTACATGGGTGTACAGACACACACACACACACACACACACACACACACACACACACACATATATATATGTTTGGATATATAAATAATGTCATGTGTCTATCAGTATAACACACTAAAAAATAGGATTTGACTGGAAAATTGATGTTATGTGGGATCTATACACGGAAATGCTTCAACTTATCAAGTCCCATGCATCATTAGTTTGTGTGTGTTTCTAAGTTTTTATGAGACGTGTAAAAAGGGAAAAACACCTATCTTTAGAAGATCGAAGCCTGACATATACATCCTCGATACTTTAAGGATTCCGATCCCTTATAAGATCTCTACACGTAAGTGATTGGAATCCCTGGAATATCGAGGATGAAAGACCTAGAAGTGATGAAGTACCTAATGTAATATGTCTTACATGTAATATTCAACTACTGTGAACGTGATATCAAAACGTCTATAAGTAGAGAATGTACATAGAAACAAAAACCTTTTTAGGTCATCTGACCCGAAGGGTCATGATGACCTCGCCGCATGATGGCTATAGCAATCATGCACCGTCCGTCGGCGTCCGAAAACTTTTCATTCAATTCTCCATTCTTTTATTTTCCTTAAGTTTACAACTTATTGGAATTGTGCAAAATGCGCACATATACATATATATACAATCAATTAGTAATTAGTACAATATCATAGACAAGTTACAAATGTACTATACATTGAAATCAAAATGTGTATTATATAAAGGCTACATAACTTACAGCTTAAGTAATTATTGGACGCGGGATCGTATTTTCATGGCCTCAAATATAAATTTTGCTAATTTACGTAGATCACTTATATTTTCGCAACATAATAGTTGTACCAACTTGTACAAAGATGGTTTACGCCAATAATAAGGTTTTACAAATTTCTTTCTTAAATCATGATAATTAATACATATTAAAATAAAATGATATTCGTCTTCCACATTGCAACCAGGGCACAATCTTTGTTCTCTAGCAGTATCGGTATATCTGCCTGTTTCGATGGCCATTCAAACGACTTCTTCTCAATAACCGTAAGGCCTAAAGTACCCATATTTGGCCTGTAGCATGCTGGGATGAAGAGATACCAAAGTTGTGGAAATTAATTACCTTGACCTACTGTCAAGGTCACAGGGGTAAAAAAGGCTAAAATCTTTGAACGACTTCTTCTCAAAAACCATTAGGCCCATAGTATTTATATTTGGCCGGTAGCATGCTGGAATTAAGTGCTACCAAATTTGTGGAAATTTATGACCTTGACCTACTTTCAAGGTCACAGGGGTCAAATAGGCTAAAATCTTTGAACGACTTCTTCTCAATAACCATAATGTCCAGAGTACTCATATTTGGCCTGTAGTATGCTGGGATGAAGGGCTACTACAGTTGTGAAAGTGAATGACCTTGACCTACTTTCAAGGTCACAGGGGTCAAATAAGCTTAAATCTTTGAAGGACTTCTTGTAACTAACTAACAGGTCCAGGGTGCTTATATTTAGCCTGTGGTATGCTGTGATAAAGAGCGGCCAAAGTTGTGAAAATGAATGACCTTGACCTTCTTTCAAGGCCAAGGGTCAATTAGGCTAATATATTTTAAGTACTTCTTTAAACTAGCCGAAAGGCCCAGGGTATTCATCTTTAGCCAGTAGCATGCTGAGATAAAGGGCTACCAATTTTCAAGGTCATAGGGGTCAAATAGGGCTTAAATCTTTTAACAACTTCTTCTCAATAACCGTAAGGCACAGAGTACTCATAATTCGCTTGTTGCATGCTGGGATGAAGGCCTACTGAAGGTGTGAAAATGGATTACCTTGACTTATTTTCTAGGTCACAGGGGTCAGATAGACTAAATTCTTTGAATGACTTTTACTAACTAACCAAAAAGTCCAGGGTACTCATATTTGGCCTATGGCATGCATGGATGAAGGGTTACCAAAGTTGTTGAAATGAATGACCTTGACTTTCTTTCAAGGTCAAGGGTCAATTAGGCTAATATCTTTTAAGTACTTCTTTAAACTAGCCGAAAGGCCCAGGGTATTCATCTTCAGCCAGTAGCATGCTGAGATAAAGGGCTACCAAAGTTGTGAAAATGAATGACCTTGACCAACTATCCAGGTCACGGGATTCAAATATTCTAAAATCTTGAATTTTGAAATTCTCCTCAAATTCTGCCAGTGTGATTTAGCTGATACTTTCATGAAATGATCCTGGTCATGGTCCTGACAAAGTGTTTTTATATTGAAATGTAGATGTCTGTAGTTTGTTGTATGTTCTGTAGTTTGGTGTGGATATGTAGGACTCAAACACGTGTTGGTAGCTTCTGGTGTTTATTCGTGGAGTCCTTAAGAGCGACCCCGTTTACTTGTGAAATCTTAGTTTATATAGAGGTACATGGACATTCAACATCAATCAGTTTTATAATAAATGTCAGAGTACATATCCTTCTTAAGTAATCTGACCACTTCTTGTCACGAATACGCACTTAAGTAATAGTGTATCGGAATCTGTTGACTTGGTCATGATAGCTACAAGGCATATACATATAACCGTCTATAACCGTCTGGTTACTGCGACCTGATGTCTAAGGCTATATGTGTACCTATAGTAGACTAAGTGTATTCATTGAATTATACATAAAGTTAATTTTCTAAATATTTAACATTTCCATATAATGGCACATTCGTCTCCATGTTATAAATTATAACAATTTAGCTATAAATTGGTATAATATATTATGAAATTTTCTAAATATTTAACATTTCCATACTCTATATTATTGTCATTATAAATTATGACAATTATATCCTATATTAAAGAATTTCAAAACTTTTGTACAAACAACATATGTGTGTAAATAGCATACCATGATATTAAGATTTTAAAATGAGAATAAGAATAATATACTCTTCCAAATCATTTCCAATATTTTGAAAATGAAATATATACATCATAAAACATAATTGATTATGATAACATAGTGAAAGGAAAACTTCATTTGCACAACATACATTATATTTATGTTGATCTGAAATCTAAGATGGCCACCAGTCCCGCCATCTTGAAAATATATATTGAACTTATTCTCAAGTTCTACCAGTGGGATTTTGTGCGAACTTGTCTGAATAATTTTAAGGATACTGACATTGTCCCAACAAAGTGTTGTTATTTGTTGGGTTGATCCGAAAACCAAGATGACCACCAAAGCCGCCATCTTGAAAACACATTTTGAACTTCTTCTAAAGTTCTACCCATGCATTTCGACTGAAACTTGCATGAAATTATCCTTACATGGTCATAAACAAGTGTTTTAATTTTTTTCAACCTTGACACCATATCTAATTAATTTCATATGCAGCTATTGCCAAGGTATCAGTCAGATGACCGTTAAGGCCCTTGGGCCTCTTGTTGTAAATAGAAGTTTCGTAAATATAGGATCTTACATGAGTGTTTATTTCATATGAGACTTTATGAAACGTGTCTAAGAAGTTTTTATTTTGCGAGCCTTGCGAGTTCGAGACGAGTTTCATAAAATCTCATATGAAATGAACACAAATTTAAGATTCTTTTCATCACATACATGTAACTACAAATACCTACATAACAAAGAATTTCACGTCAGAATGTTTTCCGAAAGTCTAGGCCGTCTTTTTGTCCCGTCGTCATCGTAATTCTGACGTCACGTCATTTTTCCTGATGTCATTTTATTGTTTCTTTTTTATGTCACATTGGATTTTCAGCCAATGAAAATCGCTCCAGGTCATATTACACTAGTGACAAATGCAAAAATATTAGACAGGCGAAATCACTGGATATCAGGCGGAGTATGTGATAAAACAGCTTATATGGTGCTGGGGGTTAACGCGTACGCTTAAAACGCTAACACGGTAGATCTACTACATGTACAGAACAGCCGGTTCGACCGTTTGTAAAAGTCATTATTTCAAGTATAAATCCTGACGGACCTGCAGTTTATGATACATTCCTGTGAGGGCTTTGTCAAGGTTCGTCTGAAAACAATATAAATTTACCAGGTCCGTTTTAAATTCATAAACGAACAACTAGGTCCAACCAGACAAACCGCATAATCGAAAAAGGCCTAGGCGTCCGTCCATCAACAATCAACTTCTTCTCCATAACCAGTAGTCGGAATTTAACAAAATTTGACTGGCAGCATCCTTATGGGTACTGACTGTAAATTATTCAAATGGTTGGGCTGACCACCTTGGGGCCAGAGGAACAGGGCCAAAAGGGGTCAATTTGGCTATTTCCATATAAACGACTTCTTCTCTGAAACTAAGCGTGGGATAGCACTCATAATAACATCCTTATAGGGGGGGGGGGGTTAAAACTTGAACAAATGATGGGGCTGACCCCCTGGGGGCCTGAGAGGTGGGGCCAAAAGTGTCAATTTCCACATCTCTGAAACTTCAGCATGGGATAGCATTCATAATGCAATGGCAGCATGCATCATTATAGGGTGGGTATTCAAAAGATTATAAATGATGGAGCTGACCCCCCGATGGACCTGAGGGGCGGGGTCATATATATGCTATTTCCATATAAATGACATCTTCTCTGAAACTAAGCATGTGATAGCATTAATAATGCAATTGTAGTATCCTTATAGGGTGGGGATTCAAAATTACACAAAAAAGAAAATTAAAATCAAATAGAACTTTGTTATTGACGTAAATAATTGTAAATACAGGATGAAGTGACTGAAATCATTCAAAAACTTGATCACCTGATAAAAAAACAGTTTATAATTGTTGAAATAATCAGATTGATAACTAAACGAGTTACAAAGAAGATCATTGAAGAAACTCAGTCAGACCTGATTTTTTTTTAACATATATGTACCTAGCCATGCATTTATTTCGCAAATACCACACCACATACAATAACAAATATTTTAGTGAAACATAAAAACAAAATGTAAAAGTTTATATAAAATGTTAAATCATCCTATATACAACTTTAAGGTGTGGATGGTATATCAACATATAATATTAATTTTCACCGGTAATTTCTTTGTCAACAGTTTTCTTGACAATAGACATACACATTTTGTCCTTTTCCTATATTTACATTTATGTTATGTACAGTTTATACAGTATTGCCGATAGTTTTCCCCGGAGTGATAATGTCGTATTTCTCGGGATATATACATCAGTTCTGATACATGATGAATAAGTAATGCTTATTTTCCTTTTTTCATGTGAAGCTGACATTTGTAATCCACAAGAAAAGCCGAATATACTATCAAAGATGTTGTCTTACTTTCCATTTGACTTCCATGATCAATTATTTCTCTAAAATAATATCACGTTTTAAAAACTGTCTTTCAAATATTGTCAAGGACAGTCTGTACAATTTCGATAAGAATAAAACTATGACAGCAGATAAATGATTTCAACATCAATTATATATCAAAGTAAAAGTTACAATTTTCTGATTCCTTTTTGATAAATAATAATCTGGTCCAGATATTCTTTTTCTTCAATAAAAATATCTATAAAATTCATATATCATTTATAAACAACGTTAAAAATATCTTGGGGAATATTTATACTATATATTAAATGAGCAATCGTTATTTATTCACAATAAACAATTAAAGTGCATACAACATCTAGCAATATAGTATAAGTGTACAATGCCAGCAATTCCCCCCTGATGGTAGGTTTCCTTACAGCCGGTTACTTTCGCGGGAATACATTTTCACGATTTCGAAGGTCATTGCTCTTGTCACGAGATATATTAAGACATGAATTGATCATATAATATACACTTATAGCTAGCCCGATATACCCTGGCCCTGACACCAGACTTAGACATTATGTCAGATAGATGTCTGGTGTAGCCCGATATACCCTGGCACTGACACCAGATTTATATCTGTCATAATGTCTAAGTCTGGTGTCAGGGCCTGAGTATCTCAGGCTACACCAGACATCCATCTGACATAATGTCTAAGTCTGGTGTCAGGGCCTGAGTATCTCAGGCTACACCAGACATTTATCTGTCATAATGTCTAAGTCTGGTATCAAAGCCAGAGTATCTCGGGCTACACCAGACATCTATCTGTCATAATGTCTAAGTCTGGTATCAGGGCCAGAGTATCTCGGGCTACACCAGACATCTTCGTGGATAGCGAGTTGTTTTATTGTTTGTTTTTTTCGGGTTTTTTTGTGTGTAGTTTTTTCGTAGTGTCCTTTGTTCATTTGAGTTTTGTTATGGAGGGGATAGACCGACTAATACAGCTACACCAACACTCAACCACTTGTTCGTCACCACTGGTTCGCCGAGACAAACCCAAATTAGGACGGCGACTGACTGTAAGCCGATAGTCCCTTTACATAACTACTGTTGTAGTCTATCAGTTGTATCATCTTACACTTTACATAACTACTGTTGTTGTCTGTCAGTTGCCTCCCCTTACCCTTTACATAACTACTTATGTCTGTCAGTTGTCTCCCTTACCATATTCACAATACTTCTGTTGTTGTCTTTCAGTTGTCTCCCCTTACCCTTTACATAACTACTGTTGTTGTCTGTCAGTTGTCTCCCCTTACCCTTTACATAATTTCTGTTGTTGTATGTCAGTTGTATCCTCTTACCCTTAACATAACTACTGTCTGTTGTTGTCTGTCAGTTGTCTCCCCTACCCCTTTACATAACTACTGTTGTTTTCTGTCAGTTGTATCCTCTTACCCTTTACATAACTACTGTTGTTGTCTGTCAGTTGCCTCCCCTTACCCTTTACATAACTACTTATGTCTGTCAGTTGTCTCCCTTACCATATTCACAATACTTCTGTTGTTGTCTTTCAGTTGCCTCCCCTTACCCTTTACATAACTACTTATGTCTGTCAGTTGTCTCCCTTACCATATTCACAATACTTCTGTTGTTGTCTTTCAGTTGTCTCCCCTTACCCTTTACATAACTACTGTTGTTGTCTGTCAGTTGTCTCCCCTTACCCTTTACATAATTTCTGTTGTTGTATGTCAGTTGTATCCTCTTACCCTTAACATAACTACTGTCTGTTGTTGTCTGTCAGTTGTCTCCCCTACCCCTTTACATAACTACTGTTGTTTTCTGTCAGTTGTATCCTCTTACCCTTTACATAACTACTGTTGTTGTCTGTCAGTTGCCTCCCCTTACCCTTTACATAACTACTTATGTCTGTCAGTTGTCTCCCTTACCATATTCACAATACTTCTGTTGTTGTCTTTCAGTTGCCTCCCCTTACCCTTTACATAACTACTTATGTCTGTCAGTTGTCTCCCTTACCATATTCACAATACTTCTGTTGTTGTCTGTCAGTTGTCTCCCCTTACCCTTTGCATAACTACTGTTGTTGTCTGTCAGTTGTCTTCCCTTACCCTTTACATAATTTCTGTTGTTGTATGTCAGTTGTATCCTCTTACCCTTAACATAACTACTGTCTGTTGTTGTCTGTCAGTTGTCTCCCCTACCCCTTTACATAACTACTGTTGTTTTCTGTCAGTTGTATCCTCTTACCCTTTACATAACTACTGTTGTTGTCTGTCAGTTGCCTCCCCTTACCCTTTACATAACTACTTATGTCTGTCAGTTGTCTCCCTTACCATATTCACAATACCTCTGTCGTTGTCTTTCAGTTGTCTCCCCTTACCCTTTACATAACTACTGTTGTTGTCTGTCAGTTGTCTGTCCTTACCTTTACATTACTACTGTTGTTGTCTGTCAGTTGTCTCCCCTTACCCTTTACATAACTAGTGTTGTTGTCTGTCAGTTGTCTCCCCTTACCTTTTAAATTAATTAAATGAATTGTGACGTCATCGATGGCAACGAACGCGATTGTCCTGAGCTCCGTAACCAGTGAAGACAAATATCACAGATTTACGATGTAAACAGATAGAATCCATCCAACCTTGGTAGAGACTTGCCAAAAGGCACTAACGTGCTACATCCAAAATATTGGAAGAATTGGAAACTGGAAACCTGTTGAAAACGTCAAACATCAACATGCCACAACCAGGACGGGAATTCCGTGATGTCAACAAACAAAATGATAGAGACCAAACAACGGTCCGTGCGACCAGGTCTACAAGCACGTCTGAGAATAAACCTCCCGGAAACCCGTTCCTTCTACCGTGGGATGGAGACTGTTGCAAACTTTGCTCAGTAATACCGGATTCCAATACAAAGGTACTGAAATGTCGGAGATGTAGTCATCAATACTGCATCAAATGTGTCAACAAAAATGACAACGAGCATGCCGTATTAAGTAACTCTGTGGATTCCATGCGGTTTTGTCCTCCTTGCCTTGCCACAGTAGAGAAAAACCTCCAGACAGAAATACAAATTGAACAGAAGTGTGCAGAATTAAGAGAAATGTTTGAGGAAAGAATCAAATCGCTGGAGGCAAGAGTTCATAATATGTGTAGTGAAGAACATGTTAAGAAATTGATAAGACACGAGTTAAAGAAAAGTGAAGAAGAAAGCGAACTGCACGAAACTAAGAAAAATGGAAAGGAGGCCACTACCCATCAACTGGATGTTATCATGGAAATCAATGAGAGAAAAACCAGGGAAGCAAACATTATTGTCTTCGGAATTAAGGAGCAATCCGGTGCAGACGGGTCCGCGAGAAAAGCAGCGGATGAGAAGAAATACGGGAGATGCTCAAAACATGCAAAGTTATTTATGAGGACAATGTAGCGAAAGTTATAAGACTTGGCAAATTTGACAAAACAAATGTGAAATCGAGGCCGCTGTTGGTTTCTTTTGTATCCTCCGAGAGAAAGAAATCACTCTTCAGACATCTATCTGAATTGAAAAACAGCGATAGATACAAAGAAATTCGTATCAGTAACGAACTCACAAAACAAGAAAGGGAAGCGGAAACCGCTCTTAGAAATGAGGCGAAGGAAAGGGAAAAGAAAGAATCGGGGAAATTCATGCATCGGGTAGGGGACCGCCGTGGAACAGGAAAATCGTCCGCCTGGTAGTAAGAAAAGATTAATGCATGTCGAAAAATTCCGATGTATGTTTACAAATGCAGATACTCTCACCAACAAAATCGAGGAACTTAAATCTTTAATAAATCATGAAAAGTTAGATATCATAGGAGTTATCGAGGCTTAAACAAGTCTGAGTTGAATATTGATGGATTTGAAGCTCTTCCCGGAGAGATGGAGCAAAAAAATGGATCGATAGGAATTATCATATACACGGCCAAAAACTAGGAGCCATGGAAATATCAATCAACAAAACATTTAATGAACAATTATGGGTAAAAATAAATCTTGATAATGGAAACATATTAACTATTGGGTGCCTGTACAAGAGTCCAAACAGCGAAGATGAAAACAACAGAGATTTGTGCGCGCTACATACCAATATAGTAGAGATGAAAACATCACATTTGCTAATAATGGGAGACTTTATTTTGAAATATATCAATTGGGATCAGTTGACTCCATCTAGAAAAGCAAAACATTTGGAATACCAATTCATTGAATCAATCAAAGATGCGTTTTTATTTCAACATATAAGGAATCCAACGAGAATCAGAGCAAATAATGAACCCAGTATTTTAGACCTAATATTTACAAACGAACAAGATATGATTAGTAACATTGCAATAAAAAGCGCATTAGGAAAGAGCGACCATGGTACTATATTTTTTAACTGAACTGTACAAAAATTTATAACATTAGCAAAACAGTTAAGTATAACTACAACAAGGGCGATTACAAACAAATAAGGACAGATCTATCGATAGATTGGAAGGAAATATTACAGCGCGCACCGGACACTAAATCAAAATACGAATTATTTCAGAAGATTGTAAAATCCACTTTTGATATGAATATACCAAAGAACATTCAAGAAACGAAGAAAAGGCAAAATCTTCTCGACATTCAAACTGTACAGGGTATAAAACGGAAACATAGGAGCTGGCAGAGATATCTTGAAACCAGGGAAGTGCGGAAATATAACGAATACGTGAAAGCAAGAAACAAAGTTAAAACATTAGTAAGGAAATTTAAAAAGTGTTTAGAAAAGGATATCGCTAAAGATGTCAAGACGAACCCGAAAAAGTTTTGGAGATATGCAAATTCAAAAACTAAATCGAAATCCGGAATCACAGAGCTGCACATTAAATGTGGAAACGAACTGACCATCGCCCACTCTGATCAAGATAAAGCAAACGCATTAGCGGACTATTTTCAAGTGTTTTCACCGTAGAACCACAAGATGATATTCCCGTATTGAAGAAACTTAGCATAGAAAATCCATTTATTAACACTGATATATCAGAACTGGAAGTATTAAATATTTTGAAGTCATTAAATCCAACCAAATTACCAGGAGCAGATAATATTCACCCGAAAGTACTAAAAGAAACAGCGGACATACTGAAGACTCCTTTGTGTGAAATATTTAACTGGTCACTGAAAACAGGAGAACTCCCCAATACCTGGAAGGAAAGTCAGATAACTGCGATCCACAAAAAAAGGAGACAAGAAAAATCCAGGGAATTACAGGCCAGTAAGTTTGACAAGTGTTGTTTGTAAAACTGTGGAAAAAAATTGTGAGGAAAAGAATAATGGATCATCTAGATAAGAATAATCTTCTTAGTAAACAGCAATATGGATTCATCAAGGGAAGATCAACTATTTTACAGTTACTTAAAGTTATTGATAAGTGGACAGAAGTTATCGACCAAGGAGGATCAATCCAAACCATATATCTAGACTTCATGAGAGCCTTTGACACAGCCCCACACCTACGGCTCATCGGCAAATTAAAATCATACGGATTATCACCTGAAATCATCAAATGGATAGAAAGTTTGTTTAACTAACCGGAAACAGCAAGTATCGGTAAACGGAGAACTGTCAAAATGGATGGAGGTGACAAGTGGTATCCCCCAGGGAAGTGTTTTAGGACCGATTATGTTTGTAATCTATATTAATTACCTTCCAGAAACTATTAAATCAGCAACTTACTTGTTTGCAGATGATACTAAACTTTTTAAATATAACGAAAACACAAATCTACAGGATGATCTTAACACCTTCCCGTTCACACCGGTACATTTGTACCGATATGACTTTGTTAACGTCATCGTCCAAGTTTGAAGGCATCAAATTAACCTTTATATTCGTCGTAGAAGCAATATATTTATATCAACAGAATCAGTGATTTCTCTATTTTATGGACATATAAATTTCATAATTGTTTTTGCAATATTAAACTGTTCCGCTCCTGCTTTACGTCAAAAAATCGTCCGTTAAAGGAACAATTCACTCAGGCTAATTCTTTTACATAACCAAGAAGCAAAATATGGCATAAATGTATTGTTCTACATTTCTTATGAAACATATAACATAAGATATTGACAAATTCCACGTCATTATTTAGTATTTTAATTGATACCGTTGTAATTACAAATCGTTGATCAATACGATTAAGCAGGTACAATATGTACGCTGTACCCATTCCCGAGCCAAAGTCACGCACGTTAAACAAATGAACTACATAACCACTGTGGAGGTGATATAATGATTTTTTAGGCAAAACAATTCACCTAATAAGGTAAACACACTTCTGTCAGAGCGATTTGAGCAGTTCTAGACAAAAGTAGCATTACTCTACGAGCAAGGGACTGGGTTCGGCATACAAGATATTCGACCACAATGTGTAATGGCGGACAGCGAGTGAGTTTGAACATTTCACACGCATTTCACCACCATGGGATTTTCTGACATATCACAGTAAAACCGACTGATCTAATTTCCATTAGAACTGGGGGTTTTCCGATATATATACAAATTTTAATGTTCTCGTAGAATGAATTGTCCCTTTAAAAAGTGCCGAATATAACGTTAAATTTGTCAACATGTTTCGTCAATAAACGACTCGAAAAGCAAAACTAAAGTGTTGCAGTGTTAAAATATATATATCAATAAAAAGCTGAGATTTCAAGTAAGAAAATGTTTTTTTTATTTAGTAATTATTATATAATTATGTTAGGGAAAAATCTGTTATAAAAATGTATGCGATTTTCACCAATAAAATTGCATTTGTGCGTGTTCTGCGATGAAAGATAAATATTTTTATCCCTTTTATTTTCATGAAATCACAATATGTTAATGTCATAGATATTTCCTTCTCAAAACAGCTTTAGTTTTGAAAATTGGTGTTCTAGAAACGGAATTATCGCGAAATTACTTAACCATCTTCAAACGGAAAATAGGAGAGTTACCGCAAGTAATGTAACAAATTATGACGTTTGTTTTTGTTTACAGCAACGTCATGATCATGACGTAGCGCGCGATATTGGTGACGTCGTCTCAAAATACATATATGCTCTACTTAAAGCGTTGTGGTTTTCTTTTCTTTTCATATACCTGCATCGTATTATATATCACTGAAAACGGTTTTTAATGTACTTTGAATTTATGGGTAATAAAGGCGGAAAAGCGAATCATAAAAACATTTTAATCGCGTTTAATTTCTCCAAAACACCAAGATAACGGCATGTAACGCGTAACATTTACCGGAGTGTTCGTTTCGCAAAATGATCTAAAATCGCACTAAACATACGCAAAAATAAATGGACATGATTCAAAGATGCATTATTATATGTCAAATGACATTCATGATCTTTCAATTGTGTTAGATGATGTACGATGTTGTAAAACCTTCATTATTCGCCTTTGCCAAAATGTAACGCTTAACCCAGAGAAAACGATGCTCAATTTCATAGCAATATTGAGAGAAAACTGTAAGGTATTTCAAGTATTTGAAATAATGTACGAAATGTGTTTTTATTGAATTTATCATACATATGATATAGCCCTGTTATAAGGACACTTTCACTTAAAACACAGAAAATAAAAAATTCCGTAATTTGTCCACCCAGTGATTTTCTATTACTTTTTGAAAATCTAGCGATTTTAGTGACATTCATCAGCATATTAGGAAATATTGAATATCGATATAAAATCATATTCGCAATGTGTCCTAACTGAAAATTTTATAACACTTTTTATTTTGATTCTGCGATCAATAATAAAACATAACTGCGTATTTTAAAAATTCCGTAATTTGTCCACTTATATAACGACGTAAGACCAAACGTCACGACGACGCGTTACGTAACGTCAGTTTGAAACATGTCAAATTACATCTATAGGTCTAGGCCTAGCTAAAACTGGGTTTCATAAAAACTATTAATTAACATTTGAAGCCAGACAATTAGATTTGTAGTAGACATATGCGTTGTCATACAGGTACATGTATCTTCTATACACAATCATATACAAAATTGACAAGTGCGTGATGCATGCTGGAAAATGTCCTTGTGACTGCATATCTGGTGCGACCTAACGGTGTACTTTGCCATTGAAAAAATAAACTCACTTGAAAATTTATTCAATTTAACGTAAACATTATTTTTGATTTTCCGAATGTAAGTGGCCGTTGAGAAGAAGATAAACCTGAGAACCTGGACTTGAAAACTAGAAATGTGTTAAACTCTAAAGAAAGACCGGAACAAAAAGAGTATATTTTAGTGCCCAATGCATAAAACAGGGATCTGAGATACTGTTACAGTTAATACATACATATATTTAGACACACCAGAGTGTCCGCACACCCTTTTGAGATGTGTAGGAGTCTAGATAATAAAAAAAAATCAGGAAATTTCACTCTCTCGTGGTGTATTATACGAGTACAGTGTACATGTACAATACGAATATTGCCGATTAATTTTATCTAGATCCATAAAGCGTCTAAAAATAATATACGGGCACTCTGTTAGGTCCAAATTGATAATCACTGTACACTGTGCTAATTCTCAGACCCCTGTGATTCTCAATAGTAACTTTAGGCACGCAATTTAAAAAGCGTGATTAGAATTTAGAAATCGATCTGTGCTAAAATTGAAAGAAAATTGATCAACATCGGTCATAGGAAAAGTGCTTTAATATTTATATAGTCAAATCCGCGACGACGACGCGATGATATTGCATTATTTTAACCACTCGGCCATCGCGGCTTCGTAAGTAAACATAGTCATGAGGAAATAAAATTCACACCTATATGCATAGCCTGTAAATGTTCGTTATTTATAATAATGTATCATTCTTTTATTAATGGTACATATATATATTGGATAACGGTAAAACATGCAGTATAATAATAATAACTCGTCAGCAAAGCACCGTCAAAACGACGTCATTTATGTGTTACGCAATATGTCACCAACATCACGCGTTGCGTCCATGGCATTGCTAAATCATCTACAGTCTCGGTATTTAATCGATATATCAAACTATTGCTGAAGTTTACAAATTAACAACAAATCACGAGCATCTACAGGTACATTTGTACATTGTACGTGTCACTTTATTTCGCTGGTGAAATCTAAAAATAGAACCGCTTTTCACACTATTATGGGATGCTGAATACAACATTCCAGTAGCCCAAACATGGACGATTTATCGGACGTCAACGCTGCAGCCCCGGAGCTTCTTGTCGATGCAAACGATGGTAACTATTAATCCCAAAATCATCTTAGAGTTTTAGTTTTAATTTGAAGTTTAGATTTGATACATTGTACGTGTATAGGAACGGAAACACTCAAGAGTGTTGTCCCTTGGATAGCGTCCATAGAAACGTATGGAAATGAAAACAAACATGATTCGAATTTGGTTGCTCTATTGTTTTTACCGAGTGGTTAAGTTCAATCAAAAGTAATAGGCCTAATGAGCATAAGCTTACCGTTCATATATATAATGTATAAGTTCCAATTTGTTCTATAAGTTATATTGAAGTAGCGGGGCTAGTTAGAAGTTGGGACGAGTTGGTTCGTTGTGAAAAGATCGTAGGCATGATTATGATCAGGCCTAGCTGTCATAAAAGACTGAAGTATAGTCTAGTTGTGATTTATAGGTCTCGTGCGCATCACAAATTAACAGGTGCTCTTTTGTGGCAACCCAGTTCCCTAGGTAGCACAGATCTATGGCGATTAAACCTCCTCGGAAATTTGATGTACATGTATACTGTACAATGTTAAATTGACTTCTTTGTCCCATAATTCCTGGTACATGTTACACAAATGAAACAGATTCATCTGGAAGTTTTATGGGTTAATCGATCATTACAGGTACATGTACGTATGTAGGTAGCTGTGTCACTGTGTTTATTATGTAAAATAATTTAGGCTATTAAATTGTATTCACAGCAAGATACAATTTTGAAAAAGGCCTACATTTTTATCTACATGCAAATTTACATGTATGTACATTGTGTATATCTATACATGCACATGTACTATCAGTGTCATAGCCTTATCCAATTTGCATCATACACTTGCCAAAGACATTGTTTTACATTGCAGTTGATTTTTAAAATGTGCATTTTAATTATTGTCTACCATGTACATGTACATGTGCATTAATACATTTAAAAAAACCCATTGTTTTGAGTATAAGATAGTGTAAACATTGATAAAAAGTGATAGATGGAGGCTAATACATGTATGTGTAAACTGTTTTGCTAATTTTCAATTTACACTAATATGTATTTTCTTTTGATTTTGATGGGTACTATGAACCATACGAAACCCTTGATGGCATGTCAGAGGAAGAGGAGGAATATCTAGATGAAAACTTTGCTAGTCGAGATACAATGTACACACATCAATGTAATGTAGAGATATAGATACTGATGTAACTAAAGGGCAATCCTTGCTCTTTACAATTTTTATATGAATGAAAGAAATTAATTTTAAATAAAAAAGTCATCAGAGAGGTAAATAGATAAAAAAGTTATTGTCATCAGAGGTTTATAGCGAATATTTTAATATCTATAATATATGTTACAGCTACATTAGCTTTTTCTGATGATTTATAATTTGATTTAATATTTTACACCAAACAATGTTCTAAGTTATACAGTCTGTAACTACATGAATACATATACATTTGTCATGTACATGTATATGTGCATACTTTATACAGTATAATTAAAAATACCTTAAAATAAATACCTATGTATATATAGGTCTGTACCTAATCAAGTTATTATTATTATCAAGTATTTGATCACCAATTTTAATTTTCAGAAATGACTACCAGGGTTCAAGTTTTATGGGGTCTCAGGAGCCATTGGAGGATGTTTACTGGCCAGATGAAACAGTAGAGGATGAGGCATGCCCAGA
>SAYR01043516.1:0-15442 GCA_004382745.1 Argopecten irradians irradians
CAAATAGGCTGAAATGTTTTAATGTGTCAATATAACACCTCGTTTAAATGAATTCATGACCTTGACCTTATTGAAATAGGCTCAATCATGAACGCCTTCTTGTTAACTAAAGAGCTTATGTCATGGCGCTGTGTCTGTCATCAGTCTGTCTGTCTTCCGTCCGTCAACATTTCCTTTAAAACACTACTAATCACAGAGTTCTGCATGGATTCTAACAAAATCTGGTCAGAAACATCCTTGGGGGAAGGGGAACAGAGTTTACAAAGATTTTGGCTCTGACCCCCAGGGGGCAGGAGGGGCAGGGCCCAATAGGGGGAATAGAGGTAAATCCTTGAAATTACTACTAGTCATAGAGTTCTGCATGGATTCTAACCAAATTTGACTAGAAACATCCTAGGGGAAAGGGAACAGATTTTGTATAAATTTTGGCTCTGTCACCCCCCCCCTTGGGGGGGGGTTGGAGGGGTGGGGTCCCATAGGGGAAATAGAGGTAAATCCTTTAAATTGCTACTTGTCATAGATTTTTGAATGAATTCTAATCAAATTTGGCCAGAAACATCCTTGGGGAAAGGGGAACATAGTTTAATTGTTATAATTTTGGCTCTGACCCCCTGGGGACAGGAGGGGCAGGTCCAATAGGGGAAATAGAGGCAAATCATTTAAATCATTTCATTTCATAGGGAAGGGGACCAGAGTTTGTATATATTTTGGCTCTGAACCCCCCGGGGGCAGGAGGGGCCGGGCCTGATAGGGGAAATAAGAGGTAAATATTCAAATTCCTATAGAAAAGAAACAATGAACCTGTATTCAGAACATAACTTGGCATTACAAACCAGGTGAGTGATACAGGCCCTGTGGGCCTCTTGTTTTAGGGCTAGTACATATTGGTTTCCTGGTTGGAATTTGGCTGGTACCTAATACCCTATCTGCATTAGTTGTAGACCAGACATTAAGATTTACCATTGACATCTAGGTAGAAGTATTCTCCTCGGAAGTTGACAAGATAGATCCAAGATCTGTAACATGGTCCTTTGTGCAGTAATACATTGTCATAACTTAAGTATGCATATTTTCCACAATTTTCCATTCATTTGTATACCCGGGTATATAAATATTGACAAAATTAAACCCCAATCCAAAACTTGCTGGACGTTTAAAGGATATAAGATTATGTGGTTAGATTTGATTTTGATGCATTAAGTAGCTAGGCCTAAGGTCACTAAAGATGGCTTCAATTAAAAACACACATGGTTACAATTATTATGGTAGTACTTAGCAAATGGAAAGTTTTATCTTTTTTATCATGTACTTTCAGTCAGCATACATACTTAAGACTTAAAACTATAACTGCAATGGATACTTTATATTATAATACTATACTTACTCAAAATAAATTAAGTTCCGAATTTCTAAAGTTTTTTAGATCGCCTGGCCCAAAGGGCTGGTTAGCTTATCATGTCTACTGCGGCGGGAATAGACTTTATATATATTTTGGGTCTAAACCCCAAGGGCAGCCCTTTGGACCAGGTGAGCTTATGTATGGTGCAGCATCCGTCCATCAACATTTCCTTTAAATAGCTGCTTGTCATAGAGTTCTGCATGGATTCTAACCAAATTTGGCCAGACCTTGGGGGAAGGGGGATAGAGTTTGTACAAATTTGGGCTCTGACACCCAGGGGGGCAGGAGGGGCGGGCCTAATAGGGGAAATAGAGGTGAATCTTTCAAATTGCTACTAGTCAGAGTTCTGAATGGAATGCAGATTGTTACCTAATTTTAACCTTAAGAAAGATCCTTGGGAGAAAGGGAACAGAATATGTATAAATTTTGGCTCTAGACCCAAGGAGGGTACTAGCTAGAGTTCTGCATGGATTGTCACCAAATTTGGCCAGAAACATCCTTGGGGGAAGGGGAACAACTAGAAAAGAAAAAATGAACTTGTATTCATAACATAACTTATTACAAACCAAGTGTATCATAATAATTTGAGTCTAAGCTGTATATTTCAGGAGAATTATTCTGATTTCTTGCATGGATTTGGCGTTTATTTGTTATTTGCTTATGTCAATTAGCTACATTTCTGCTTGTATTAGACTCACTCCTCATGAATTCTAGTATCATTTTCAACCATTTTGATGTTTAGAGCTTAAAACATAACATTAAAACTGATGTGCCTAAAAAGGAACACGAACTTCAAAAACCAGTGACGATACAAACCCACATGTATATGCTGAGCACAATATTTCAAAATAACTTTATTCCAGGTAAAGGTCAACTAAGCAGTATTAGAATTACCTAAATAAATGGTCTTTATGACAAAATAACCTAATTTCATTGAGATTTACACCGCAGTTTCTTGTGATTAAATTGAATTGTTATTGTTTATTTATACATGTTTTTCCATGTGTCATGCTTGCACTATGTATACATTTGTATAGATCTGTGAAGTGATATCCATTTTCTGTCCTTTTTCCCCTTTTCTATCTCTTATGTTAATTGTTAATTTATTAGTTTATATACCATCCCTCTTCATACCCTTATCCCCCTTAACCTCCTTCCCCCCTCCCCATCTGTTTTTTTCTTACCCCCCTGTCCCCTTTTCATAAATAAAACAAGAGGCCCATGGGCCTTAACGGTCACCTGAGTTAGAATATATAATAAAACAAATTAAAGACCCATATAAACACTATATGCTTGGCCTTGAAGTTGGTCAGTGATTTATAAATTAGACTTTTTAGACTATGAAGAGTATTTGCTTCCATCAAACCTGTGAACTTAGAGGTATTTTTTGAAATTTTAATCATTTTGACCCTGTTTGGTCCTGCCCCTCTGGTTCCCCAGGGGGTCATCGAGGACGGATATGGATGTTAAAATGCTATATCTTAGGCTAATAATTCAAAGCAAGTTTGACTAATTTCCTATGAAAATTGGGAAAATAATGTTCACAAATATGTTTTTCCTATATAAACTAAAGCAAACTTGACCCCTCCCCAGGGGGTAACGTGAGACCCCAAGGTCATATAATTCACAATTTTTATAAAACACCTTAAGATCTTTCAATCTGTAATTATTTGATTATACTATTTCCAGAATTTTAGAAGATTTTTGAAGTTTTAGCCTATTTGACACTTTTTTAGCCTCGCCCCTCTGCCTCCAGGGGGTCGGCCAGGACCAATGTTGATATGATATTAAAATGCTATCTCAGGCTAATAATTCTAACCAAGTTTGACTCATTTCCTATGAAAATCGAGCAAAAAATGCTCATTAATGTGTTTTTCCTATATAAACTATAGTAAACTTGACCCTCTCCCCAAGGGGAAACACGAGACCCAGGGTCATATAATTTACAATTTTAATAAAACAAACTTTAAGACCTTTTCATCTATAAAGTGTATTTAATTCTACCATTTCCAGAATTTTAGAAGAAATATTTTTGAAGCTTTAGCCTATTTGACCCCTTTTGGCCCCGCCCCTTTGCCCCCAGGGGGTCGGCCTGGACCAATATGAAAATGATGTTAAAATGCTATCTCAGGCTAATAATTCTAACCAAGTTTGACTCGTTTCCTATGAAAATTGAGCAAAAAATGCTCATAAATGTGTTTTCCCTATATAAACTATAGTAAACTTGACCCTCTCCCCAAGGGGAAACATGAGACCCAGGGTCATATAATTCACAATTTTTGTAAAGGACCTTAAGACCTTTCTATTTATGAAAAGTATTTGATTCTACCATTTCCAGAATTTCAGAAGAAGATTTTTGAAATTTTAGCCTATTTGACCCCTTTTGACCCCGCCCCTAAGGCCCCTGGGGGTCAGTCATAGAAAATTTGTTAATAGGATTAAATGGCCATCTCATAATGATAATTCTGACAACATTTGACTCATTTCCTATTACAAATGACCAAATAATGCTCAAAAATGTGTTTTCCCAATATAAACTATAGTAAACTTAACCTCCTCCCCAGGGAGAAACTAGAGACCCCAGGATCATATAATTTACAATTTTTATAAACAAACTTTAAGACCTTTTCATCTATAAAGTGTATTTGTTTATACCATTTCCAGAATTTTAAAAGAATATTTTTGAAGTTTTAGCCTATTTGACATTTTTTGGCCCCGCCTCACTGTCCTCAGGGGGTCGGCCTGGACCAATATGGATATGATATTTAAATGCTATCTCAGGCTAATAATTCTAACCAAGTTTGACTCATTTCCTATTCAAATGACCAAATAATGCTCAAAAATGTGTTTTCCCAATATAAACTATAGTAAACTTAACCTCCTCCCCAGGGAGAAACTAGAGACCCCAGGGTCATATAATTCACAATTTTTGTAAAGGACCTTAAGACCTTTCTATCTATGAAGAGTATTTGATTCTACCACATCTGTGAGTAGAGAAGAAGATTTTTGAAATTTTACTCAATTTTACCCCTTTTGGCCCCTCCACAGCCCCTGGGGGTGGGGACCATATAATTCACAATTTTGATTGGCCTTATGCCTTAGAAGGTTTGTGCAAAATTTCATTGAAATTGCTTCAGCAGTTTTGGAGAAGAAGTCGAAAATGTAAATTGTTTACGGACATACGTGGCAAATGTAGTCTTTGTTAAAACATTGTTTGGAAAATCAAAAATTAAAAAAAAGAAAAAAAAAAGAATTGTTATTGTTAACCACTTTTAGTTGCTTTATTATAAAATTGTCAGCAAAATATCCACAATTTCAGGAAACAGCGTATAATATTGCATACATCTGTTATTTTATATTTTGGAATAATCACTGTTTCACATACTTGCTTACCATACCATTTTCTTCTTCTTGCTTCAATACTCTCATGTGGTTTAATACAGTTCAGGATTTGTCCATTTCTGTTCACAAACTGGTATAATCAGCTTTCCAAAGTAACTAGTCGATACACACCAGACCGGTTATCTTTCAAACTTTACATTAAAGTATTTCAGGTACATATGGTCACAGCATCTATATTATTAATTTCATGATCCATCATGGGTTATGTCCCCTTGCATCAACATTAGTTAGGGGTCACGTTCTGGTGACCTTTCAAATTTGCCAATCAAATTGTTTCTTCCTGATCGTTTCATGAACATTCCTTAAATTCAAGGATTTCCTTTCCTTAACTTTTAAATTCTGCATAGGAAAGCATTACGGATTTTTTTTTAACTTAAGATTTCCTATGGAGAAGTCTAAGTTAAAGAAAGTTCGAGATACTGGTACCCGAGAATCTTGGAAGTGAATCTCAACGGACTAAATAGATATTGTCTAGTTGGGAAAAGATGTTGGAATTATTTTTTTCGTGTACGAAGTCATCTTGCCCAAAGAGCACAACAAAGTCAAAGCCAATTGCCTAATCTTTGAATAAGTGTATAATTAGCATTGAATTGTTGGTAAAGACTATGATGCGAATTTGGCGTAATTCTAAATTTAAAACGGACATGGTTAATTTTCTGATTATTTATGTTAGGCCATACAAAAAATATTTGTGTTTCCGGTAACCCGACCAACTCTATAAAATTAGAGCCTTCTCAAAAACTTTTTATCAGTTTTGCCCTCAAGCAAACATATAACAACCTCAATTTTGTTTGGTTTTGCACAAAATTAGGAATGTGGGTACAAATGCTGTAAATTTAAGACACCAATAATAATATATAACAATATATAAACATGGTTTATATAAGGTTGAATAAAGTCTATTTCAGTTTTCTTTACTGCAAGAAACTGGGATGAAGAGGGGAAAAAAATGTATATAAAAAAATTCAAGGGTGTTACCAGAAACAAGAATATTTTTTTATTTGGCCTTAACCTGACCCTGATTAGAACCTGCAGCTCGTTTGCTGCTTTAACTCACTGCAATTAAAGACAACATAATCAAATTGATGTTGAAATGGTCATTTATTTGATGATGTAGTTATCATCAAAAATTGGTTGTCATACAAGTATTGTAATTGCATAACGTTATAAATGAGAAACAGCAAAGATGGGGTTCAAATCTTGCCATCTTGCTGATACAAGATATATCGTGTACATGTATTCATGACCAGGGCTAAAAACCAGAGATAAAACTGTAACACAGAAAAAACTCTGGAAAACTTTCTGAAAATAGTAAAACATAAAAAGTTATCTTGCTGATACAAGATATATCGTGTACATGTTTTCATGACCAGGGCTAGAAGCAGCAAAGATGGGGTATAACATACATCTTGCCATCTTGCTGATGCAAGGATATATTACTCTTGTATTCAAATCCAGGGTTAAAAACCAGAGAAAAAACTGTAATACAGAGAGAAAAAAAACTCTGGAAAACTTTTCTGACAATAGTGTAACCACAAAAGTTGTCGCACACAAAGACAAAACTAATTCAGTAAACACATATAGTAAGCACTTCCTAAATATATATAAACTAGCATAAAATTAGGACGCGAGTCATAAGTGTAGGTTAATAAGTAATGAAATTAAAATACAAATTTCTTAATCACCGTACAATGGCTTTTTCTTGAAAAGTTATCTGAAGACTGGGAAGTGACAATGCCCACCACATGCGGTATATGTAGACACATTGATACAATATAATCTTTTGTATTGATGTCCGAAATAAAAAACCAGAGATAAAACTGTGATACAGAAAAAAACCTCTGGAAAACCTTCTGACATTAGTATAACGACAAAAGTTGTCATACACAAAGACAAACACGGACTTCCGGTTGTGCCATCGAGAAGATCAGACGTGTTCCAGAGAGCTCTCGTCAATCTATTCGATAAATAACTAAGTATTGCCCATCCAACCTCCAAAAACCCATCAAAATGTGCATTAAGTTTAGATTGTACAGTTCATCATCTTATTTTTTTCATTTTTAGCTTCTAAACCCATTATTTTTTGCCTTCCCGTAAAACAAAATGTGACTACGTAAGCCGCCATCTTGGTTCCTTTGTCCGGCTGGTAAAATTAGGTAGTTGTTAATACCTTTCCTCCTCTACTTTGGTCATCATGATGTAGTTAAATATCATAATTTATCTCGTGAATAACGTGTATGGTATAATTTACCACAACTACTCGGGATTTTTGGCTATCAGTTTCAATATAATGGATTCCTATAGCCGGTCATCGTAACGCCTGTACTACTGAACGAGCCAACATGTTGATTTGACCTTCACAGGAAATAGATAAGTAACCAAATTTAATACCTTCATCAATCAACAATATCGTTAATTTTCCCATCCTCATGGCTAATGTTACCAATGGTGATTTATTTGACTTTCTCCAGATACCACATACTCTGTATCTGAATTACTTTCGTATTGTTTACAGTTGCGGCTGCGAGTCGGCCTAATGCCATGTGGTAAATTCTCCTCACCTTGTTATTTATATTATACGTAAGCCATAAATAGTGGTATAAACATGTAGTGTTGTATAAATGTGTAACTAACTATGTTGAGTCGTGTCAATTTAAGATTTTTATACTTGTCCTTGTACTGACTACCAACTTCGCCGGTACGTTGACCCGATTGTTAAGTATCAAGTGTTTAGTGTACACGAGATGTAGTTAAGACAGGCTTAGTTTGAGTAAGCCGTGTGATACAAATTTACAAGTCATAATATTAGTGGTAGATATACATGTTTTATACCACGTAATTAATTATGTGGAAGCCTGTCAACTTAAGAGTTATATCTGTACCTGATTGAGCCCACCACTGCCTTTAACCTGTAACTTGACCCCATTGTTGAACAATATAAAATTTAGTGTATGTGGAGAATTTGTAACATGCCTAGTCTTGGAGACTGCTTGGGTTAAACAGTTTTTGATATAGTTCCTTACTGAATATTAAGAAATTAGTAAACATCATCAATGCTTCAGTAACTATACGGCTATATCATGGAATAATTTTTCATTAATAAACAAATTGGATTTAAAAACCAATAGACTAGCTTGGTGGATATATGCGACAACATGAGCGATAGAATAGAAACGTATTGACAAATTCCTTCAGAAGGCACGCCAGGATGAGGAATCACCACCACGCTAGAAACAGTGCGCGCTCCGATCCTTCTGTGACGGATAGCAAAGGGTATAAGTCCTATCTAATTGTGGTGTCACAATTTCCCCTTGACAAATGTGGTGTGAGTGCGGGAGCTGAACTCTGCCAGATTAGTAAGACATGCTAAAAAGGAAACTGAGACCAGAGCTGTGGATGAAGTGGGCGTGTGGTTAGTCTATTTTTTGGGCGGTACATGTGACCTTACAACTAAGTACGGCAAATCGAACTAATCTGTACGCAGTAAAGATATTCTTACGTAGAATAGATATTTTGCGACAGTACAATATGCGCTTTAGAACTTTGTTAATAAACAACCCAAAGGCGATTTATTCAAATTCGTCGACTGTCCTTACATTGTCACTCCAAAGATGGACGATGTAAAGGAAGTACCTAAAGAAAGCGATTGAACAAGAGATGCTGAGCTTCGGTCGACAAGTGGACCTTCTGAATAACCATATTAAATGAACTAATGATAAAAACTTGCGAGTCGTCAAGTCAAAGTCAGACAATTCTTACTAAGAAAAGTTAAAGGGCGGAAAAGTCCGTGTAAAGAAAACAATTCTATAGGATCAATTTCTCTCTGTTTCAAGAGGGACGGTGGTACACCCGGCGCCTAAGTTAGGCCCGAACCCTGGAAACAAGCTTATTCGCACATAAAACATCAACAGAGCTGTCAGGTACCAGAACAGGATATTCTCCAACTTGAATACATGATGATGACAGATGAGAACATCTAACAATATATTCGTCTGGTATATCACCTAGCGCTAATCTTGTATTTTGTATTGGTACATTAACTGTGTTCATTATACACAAAAATTGCAAACAAAAGCCGTTACTAGAGTATGGAAACATTTTGTAGTCTATTAAGCCTTATTTATATTATTAGGTTTAAGCTTAAAGGTTCGGCAATATAGTAACTGTGGCTACCCATAAATCTATTTAATATCTTAATATGATGTCTTGTGTCCTGCTCTGTTCACCGAGTATGTAAATAGACAACAGACCTATCTTGTTTTGATTATCACATTTACTATGATATTGTCAAGGTGTAGACTTGTGTGTATTTTACATTCTGCCTACATGATAATCCGTGCTAGTCTCTAGCTAACAGGCTCATATTGTTATAGATAAACTTGTTACTACTCATTAACTGACAGTCACGGAATCTGCTAGTTGGGGAAACCTACTTTAACTTGTTGAATCAGATCAATCTTGCATCTATAATACATAGTTAACGTGAAAACTATCTACTATCTATGGTTATACAGACCGGCATGGTATCCCGTGCTAGTTCTTATGTTCAACTGGTCACACCTATGGTCGCCAGAATAATTACGATGCATAGGACTGTTTCGCGACTACATTACGAATTTGACCGGCATGGAACCGTGCTAGTCGATTTAAGATTTTCGGCTCGGATTGATATTCACCGAATCTGTTGCTGTTGGTTATTTTAAACTATCACCATTAACATCATCACATTGGACCACATAGGTATCCGTTTGCCATCTTAACCAGTAAAAATACATTTACTTTTTAGTCTGGAACATTAATTCATCAGTTTGTGTTGTATGTCTATAGAAGTTCGTGATCTTGACCGGCATGGAAACGTGCTAGTTGAGTGAAACACTATACAACCTATGTGTAACTCTATAGCTAACAATGGACCAATCTAGGAAAGAGACCCGCGCTTCTCCTGGGGAGGAGATGAGTGTGGCAAGATGCGATGGAAACTTTTAACCAGAATGTTATAGTCTGTAGTGGTTGCAACTTTGAACTTCTGTCCTATATGCGCTACACGTTAAAGAAGCGTTGTGAACTTACGCGGATGGAGAAATGTCCAGGATTTAGATGGTCATGCTTTGCATGCCCAAACACAGCTACCAAGCGTCTGAACAACATCAGCAGAACTCTGTCAGAAGTCTAAGGATCAAACAACAGACGCTTTGTCAAATTTAGAGAGCCAAAAACCCGCTTTGCTCAATACCCACACACGTCACACACCTCTAAAATGGAGCAATGACTGACAGAAATATCACAGCTATCTAAGGGACTATGAGAACAGGTACGGCCTAATCAGCTGTTTAATTGAGATATCTTCAAGATATTGGGAAAAAGTCATGAGTTGCAGAGTGAGAGAATTAGATGACAGAAGGAAGAAGGAATACAAATATAAATCATATTCAATCATCCTGAGAAACCAGAGGAGTATGGTCACAGAAGAAAAAAGAAGATGAAAGATGACATCCGACTTTCTGACTTCGAAAATATGGTATTAGCAGATTTAAGAGTTAATTACACACTTTCGACTCGTAAAATATGATGAAACTAAAACCAGACCACTGAAAGTAATTCTAGGGAAAAGCGAACAGAGAAAAAGATACTTAGAAACGTTATGAACATCTTTAAGAACTGTCCATCACACCTGAAAAAAAGCTGCTATTTAAACGAGACCAATACTAGGCACAACCGAGAGGAAATTCAAAGAAAAAAAGGACTAAGAAGATCACTTCCTAACACTAGTGCAAACAAACACCAACAGGTGCTCATCACACCCACTTAGAAATTGGACACAGAAAAGCACAATCAGACTTTGTCCTGTCAGACAAGCACAGTCTCCCGATTTCAGTCTATCGGGATAAATCACCATCTTCAGGATATAAATCTATAATTCGATTCACTATTATAATCTTGACACCTGTCCAGACAGCGACCCTGATCAAACTATCCTTGGGAATGCTCCAAACATTGCAATTGTTCGCTACATCAGGGGCAACCTAGCAGTGAGAATTAGGAGAATAGTTTTTACACTGTAACATAGTGATTTCTTTTAATGACCTTCTCATATTTTATTCAAATGTAGACATTTTATCTACTAGCAAGATGGATTGAACTTCAGGAACTTGTAGAAAAAATCATTACCGCAGTAAATCACTACTCGGAAGATCCACCAAAAAAAATAAGATATTACCATCTGCCCGACAACAGTTTTTTATAAAATACCTGGATTTTACGTATGCTTCACCAACAACAGTGAAGGACGTGGAGTAGCCATTTATTATCTCGGAACAAATGACTGTCCAGCAAGTAAAATTTTACAACAACCTTTTTGAAGAGTACCTAGCTGTTGAACTCAAGTTGAGTAATTGTTGACAAGCTACTTATTGTAATATCTACCGTAGCCCCAAAAGCACAGCTGAGAATTTCCAGCTACCTACAAACTTAATGAAGAAATTAAACTAGAAAACGCAAACACATTTCTGATCACTGGAGATTTCAACTTTCTGAAATAAATTGGAACTGGACTGGACAAACATGTACGTCAGAAAACCATATATCTACTTCGTTTCTTGGAGTGTGTTACGACGACACTTTTTAGACCACATATCCACAAGCCTACCAGATATAGGAAGGTCAAAATCCATCTCATACCTGGATCATAGTTTTTAGCACGTGAAACATGTATTGTCAACTGATGTTACTATCTTTCCAAGTATCGGAAGGAGTGACCATATTTTATTGTCTTTTAATCTGAGTGTATCACATAGTGATAATCATTACTAACAGGAGAGGAGGGATTATCCACAAAGGGCATTACGGACGCTATACGCGAAGAACTTAACTCTCTGTCAACTGGCCTAAACATCATTCCCATGTTTGAGGACATGTCAACGACCCAAGCATGAATGTTCTTGTTGAAAACATACTAAACTAATTGAGGATAAAATACCCGTGAACAAGACATCCCCAGTTTAGGAAAGCGTTGGAAGCCCCATCTTGAACAACGAAGCCAAGCAGTCCATCCGACTAAAAAAGGCGAGTGGGTCCGATACCTTCATTGTAAAACAGAAAGTAAACCTTTAAAGTGTATCAGGAGCAGGAACACTGCAAAACAGCGACAGATCCGGACGTTCATCCACATATCATTATGAAAGAAACTAGTGCAAGACATGCAAAAGATAACAGATAGCTCTCTTGGAAATATGTCGGAGAAAACAAAACACGCAACAGGAATGTCTATTAACCAACGTTGGTTAAAAGCGGTGGTACCACACCACTTAACCCACTATGAAACCGCCATGAGCTGAATAACGTACTTTGGGATCAGTTCTTTAAATCCCACAGAAAGTGAAGATCCCACCACACCTTCCAAATGAGAACATATCAACAGAACTTCATGATATCGAATTCGACAGGAGTTTAAATGAAAAAAACTATAAAGATAATTGAAACCCTAATAAATTCTCCAGGGCCTGACGTCTTTTCATCCCAATACTTCCTTGTTGAAACTTCAATGACAATATCACAACCCTTGAAATCATATTCAGGAAATTTTAGACGAAGGGAAAATCCAGACGAATGGCGAATTGCAAATGTGACCCTTTATACAAGAGTGGAAACACAACAAAGGTGGGAACTACCGTCCAAGTAAGTCTGACTTCAATCCCAGGCAAAATTCCCAAAGAATCATTAGGGACAAAACCCGTGAATTCACATGGACGAGGAACCATCTCTTCACAGAACATCAACAGTGCTTTGATCTGGTAAACGTGTTACACAACCCTATTTGGAGGTCCTTGAACATTGGTCAAGAAGCCATAGATAAAGGAGTAATGTCCACGCTATTTTATATTGACTTCAGTAAAGCTTTTTGATAAAGTCCCTCACAAACATCTACTTTAAAAAACTAAAGGGTTACGGTATCATCTGGAAAAGTACTGATGGGATAGAAGACTCCTTATCCAATCTACAGCAACGAGTTGTTATTCATGGTGAAACTTCTGGACTATAGATGATGTGACCAGTGGTGGTAACACCAAGGTAGTGTCTTAGGTCCTGTTCTGATTTCTGATATTATATCATGACCTGTCGAAGTTTTGTCCAACAATAGCAACGCAATAAAATTATTTTGCTGACGACTCTAAATTTTTAGAAACAAATAAACAAACCCCACCTCAAGTCTCAAGAACTTCAAGCTAGACATAGACAGGGTAGTCTTTTGGACTAGAGACTGGAAAATGGCCTTGAACACTAAAAAAATGCAAACACCTCAATATAGGCAATCTAGAAACAAGACACGCATTATTCCTTCCACAAGTGAATCAAATAGAGAAGTTAACAGTGTAGAAAGATTTGGATGTACTTTTTCGACCAACAAACTTAAATTTAGTCAGCTATGTTAGTCAAGCAGTTTTAATAAAGGAAATCTGCAGTACTGGGTTCTAATATGTCAGACATTTGTTCTATATGATATAACTTGTTCTTAACCGCTGTACAAAAGCCTAATTAGACCCTAACTTAGAATATTGCACCCAGGGTTTGGTCTCCACATGCTAAAAAAAGATCAGATCGCTCTCGAAAACGTCCAACGTATGAGCCACTAAAAGGTTCACTCTCTATTGAAAATTTATCCATACCATTCAAGACTAAAAGTTGGGACTTCCCACCTTAGAATATAGACGTAAAAAGGCAGATGTGATCGAAGTCTATTAAAATCTGAATGGTATAGATAAACTAGATAAAGATAAGCATATTTACAATTGTCTTCAGCTATACTAGAGGGTAATAGTTTTATAAAACCTTTAAGAAACGAGCAGGACTAAAGTCACACAAAGTAATATTTAGTCGGCGAGTGGTAGATTCATGGAACTCCTTCCCTAACTTCGTTAGTAGAAGCCCTTACTCTGAACTCGGTTTATAAAACAGACTGAAAACACTCACTGGAAATTCAGTACCATGCAAGTTTTTACCCCAGTTTTTTATATGGCACATACCGCGACAACTATTTGTAAATGAATCAAAACGCGACACAACTAGCTGGAACCAGCTAACTACGGTGTCTAAGAAGAGGTAACAGGGTAATCAGGTAAAAATATTGAAGACATATCATATAGATATATATGAATGAAAAGCAGCCAAGATGGTGTACAAATCTTTCTGATCATGATATATATCACTTTTGTATTCTGTCCATGGTTTAAAAACGCAGAAGATAAAACTTGTAAATACAGGAAAAAAAAACTCTGGAAAAACCCGACAAGAGTTTACCATAATAATAGAATGAAGCAGCAAATATGGGGTACAAATCTTGCTGTTCAATGATAGCAATAACTCTTGTATTCATGTCTGAGGTTTAAAAAACCAGAGAAAAAAACTGCAATACAGAAAAAAAACATCTGGAAAAATATGACAATAGTTTTACCTATTAAAAGAGAAGCAAGCAAATATGGTACAAATCTTATTGATCAATTAGTTACTCTTGTATTCATGCTCTGAGAGGTTAAAAACCAGAGATAAAACTGTAATTAATACAGAAAAAAACTCCTACGAAAACCTTCTGACAATATTGTGTTAACCTAAAAACTTGCAATTATGCAGGTTACATATCATGTACATATAGAAAACCCTTAGATATAAATGGGATCGGGAGTCATTACATTAGGGGACGGGGGGAGGGGGTATTAAATAATTAATAAGTTCAATGGTTGGTAAAATTTCATAATCCTTTACAATGGTTATCTCGGTTTTCAGGATTTCATTGGTCAAATAATCTGCGCTGAAATATAATATTGTATCTAGTATTCCATGTTCCAGGTTAAAAACCAGAGATAATTTGGTTAAAAAAACTGTAAACACAGGAAATAATAAACCACCTCTAGAAAAAAACTTTTGACAATAGGTGTTAACCTATATAAACTTTCGTACATAAAGACAAAAAAAATGCATACATATAATATATATGCGGTGGGTTATTAAACCAACAAGTTTGGAATTAATATTATTTCCTAATTTAGCCGTAACTATGGATATCTCTTGAAAAGTTATCTGCAGGCTGAGACAAGCGGGGCCTTTGATGCATGATTTGGGGCTTAACGTTCTTGTTCGGGGGACCCTTAAAAATGAGCAGTACCTGACATGTAGTCAGATTTCCATTGCGTCAAATAATCTGCCACTGGAAACTTCAACTGACAGTGATAAGTTGCAGGATTCAAGGTTTATTTATTCTCTCTGACTCATAAAAGTATGTAAGAAGTCAAATTTTTGTAATAAATATGTGATATATGGCATAAAGCAATCAAAATATTAGTGCTCTTAGCATATATACATGTACATATATAATTGAAAAGTAATCAAGAGCACTTAACAGGTAATGAATTAGGTCAGAAAGGCCACTTGATAAAGATTGATTTTGAATTAGTTTACATAAATTTTCTAAGAATCTGCCATTTGTATCTAGGTTTTACCATTAAATATATTGAACTTTCCTTGCATTAGTTCTTGACTTGAATAAGTATTAGTGCATTTATTTTAGAATAAGATTTATTTCTTAAAACATTACTGATTCCTGTGCTCATTTTAAAAAGATAAAATACATTGCCAATGTTGATTTACATA
>SAYR01043525.1:0-26677 GCA_004382745.1 Argopecten irradians irradians
GCTTTGTCGACACACTCAATTTCTGAAAATAGCATGCAATTTTAGAGATCAAGACAAGTTAATAGCTTGGGTCTCTTTTATCACAGTAGATTGGTATAAATCACAAATCATTATACATATCATGGCATCATTATCTCGCGAGATGTTCTTGTCATAAAAAGCTGGCCGGGACCAACTATTATGATCTCGTGTGACAATTAAAAACTAAAAATATTAGGAGTTTTTAAAATTGAGTTACTTGGGGGAAGTACCGTTTGAATGTACTTAGCCTAAATAACATCTTAAAAAATTTTTTGTAAAGGGCATTTTTTGATTGATTTAAAAATCGTTTGTATTAAATAAGTATCAGAAAACATGTAAGGAGAGAAATGGGATGGTATGGTCATAAACATGTATCAGATATGTTCAGTCACTACCATAGGAGTTGTATTATTCCCATTGGGTGAATACATTTCCATCAATCTGATATGATATTTGAGATAATCTATAGCCCGATATTTTCCATCATTGTTTAAGGCTGAGAGTAATCCTTTTGGGCTTTGGCCAGGTTTATCCAAGCGATGTTAAGCATGTAATCACGATATTACAACGGATTGATGCCGATAATACATTAATAACACAATGAGAGCTTGTCAACATCAGAGACTCCAAAATAAAGGACGAAGGTTCAACTTGATGTAAATTTTAGTCTAATCGAGTTACTTGGGACGCAGATAGTATCCATATATGGTAGTTCTCAATGTAATGAAAATAAATCTGTACGCCGATCCGGGCAGAATAATCAAGTTAAAATAATCAGAATTCATGGCAATATGGCTTGTAGGACATGCCAATAAGTTATAATGAGGTTGTTTCAAACTAAAGAAGGCAAAAATGGAATTTTAGCCAAATTATTTAACTAATAAGCATGTATACATGCCCATGAAATGAGCAAATAAGCAAGTTACTCCCTTACCCTTCCATGTATAAAATCAATGATTCTCCCTGTTCTATGAACCTGTTTCCTTGAGGTCCAAACCTATAATGAAGCAGAGGCGCTGCTTATTTACAACTGGACAATGCACTTCCCCTTCGAAATTCTCTTTTTTCGATGCGTATAAGTAGCAGAAAACAGTAGATTTGGAAATCTATGAAATTAAGGCGAGATGGCTTAGAAATATAGATATATTCATTTAACTGCTAAAAATACCGTACAAAGTATATACTATAATTAATCAGCACAAACTTTGGCCATTACAATCTTGATATTTTGATACAGATTTGGCCATATTTCTGGCGCTTGTATTTCATGCATCGTTGAATTATCCATCGGTAATTACGAAAAACTTACCCTGAAAAAATTGCAAATATCATGATTTTTAGCACCCAAATTGCAGAAAATTGTAACTCAATTTTTTTATTAAGACGCTACCTTAAATTGAGCAACTTCTATCAATTAAGGCAAAAAGGCTAATTTATTTCATAGGTCGATCGTGTGGAGTTTTCATTATTATTTGACCTAAACCCGCGCTAGGATTTTCCTTGCAAGTAAAGCTAGCATTATCGGTCACAGACGCACTTACCGGAGGACCCAGATTGTAATCTCTAACCATTTTTGTTAATGTTTACTTTTTGAAAAAAATTGAAGCTTAAAATCAACCCCTCCATATTGGATGTACCAATTTCAGAATATATTTGATTTTTAATTTTTTATGCATGGCTCAAAACAGGGACTCCCCACTTAATAAAAATATAGACCGGGGCCAGGCTGTTCTTCTCTTGTTTGCTACCATACAGCCACTCAAGAGCAGACAACTCTACACAATGACAAGCCCAATAGAAGACAACTCTACCTAATGAGAAGCAATCTATCCCAGAGTTCATTGTGGTCCACTGATTACACCTTGAACCATTTTCAATTGCTACCATTTCATTTTCTCATTTTCAGTAAAAATTACAAAAAGTACGTCCCAAAATTTCACTGATGAAAATGTTGAATTCTTTCAACACTGAAAAAATAGTTTTCATCAATGATGTATCACTGTCCATAGACTGGATATTATTTTATCATTTTGTTCTACCCACATGGTTTGTCATGAATTTGTATAACTGAGTCTGGTATAGAGGACTTACTCACACAAGTCCTGATCCAGAAATAAACTTATCTTATCTTATATAATATGGCAGAAACTAATTAAAACTTCCACATATGAATTTACCATAGTAGTACACTTAGGGTATTATTAAATAGTTTCCCTGATTAAATATTTCTTTCCCTGATTAAATATTTCTTTCCCTTGCCAAAATCAACAATACAAATCAGCATAATGGACCAGCAACTATCAATATGTACATCTGTCATTCAGCTCAAGTAATAACATAAAAGTACATAAATATAATGTGCCCTTTCATTCTATCTCTGAAAGTTTTGTTGATGTAAACATTTATAAATAATCTCATCAAAATTGTCCGCCATAGTGAAAAATGACTGAGAGTATTATATACGTTTGTACTTTCCTGTCCATTCATAACCAACAAAGTCAAGCCCTCGATTGACCCAGATCTGCAGAAGACTGTGTCAATATTTTTAATCAATATCAATGAAATAAAAAAGCTAGGTCTGTCGGATCATTAAAACACAAAAAGTATTTCCACGTGAACTTTTCTGTAAAAACCGAATAAAAACACACAACACAGCTGGCTTGTAAATACATATTTCCATATTGGTTTTACTCATACCTAACACCTGTAATCTCCGCTATGTCGTTAAGATCAAAGGTTTCAACAAAAATGCCGCTGCTTTTAGCTTACATCCTTCTAATAAATCACCTGTCAGATATTTTCCTGTATAAAAAATTATGTTCATAGAAGACAAACAACTGCTAATTTCACTTTACCTATTTGTCTAACATAAGACCAAGCCTAAATCTTTTTACCTGTAGTGTGATTTTTGACTAGAATTCCAGTCACAATATTTCAAATAATCAAATTGTAATTCAACAACTATTTTAAGAAAGGAATGTGAAAAAAAAACTTTTTAAAGTAATTTGAAGATTTTAAAGTTCGGCTGCACTTATCTTACAAAACCCAAAATGGCAAAGGTAATCAATTACACCAATGTGGTACTGTGTCAAGGTAATCAATTACACCAATGTGGTACTGTGTCAAAGGTAATCAATTACACCAATGTGGTACTGTGTCAAAGGTAATCAATTAAACCAATGTGGTACTGTGTCAAAGGTAATCAATTACACCAATGTGCTACTGTGTCAAAGTAATCAATTACACCAATGTGGTACTGTGTCAAAGGTAATGAATTACACCAATATGGTACTGTGTCAAAGGCAATCAATTACACCAATGTGCTACTGTGTCAAAGGTAATCAATTACACCAATGTGCTACTGTGTCAAAGGTAATCACCAACGTGCTACTGTGTTAAAGGTAATCAATTACACCAATATGGTACTGTGTCAAAGGTAATCAATTACACCAATGTGCTACTGTGTCAAAGGTAATCAATTACACCAATGTGCTACTGTGTCAAAGGTAATCAATTACACCAATGTGGTACTGTGAATTCACAACAAGTAGATGGAGTCCAACTTTAAAAGTCAAGAAGCCTGATAATTGATGACTTAGAGAAGCAATGTGATC
The DNA here is from genome assembly GCA_004382745.1 of Argopecten irradians irradians. NCBI lineage: Eukaryota > Metazoa > Mollusca > Bivalvia > Pectinida > Pectinidae > Argopecten > Argopecten irradians. The sequence continues at coordinate 3,636 of SAYR01043525.1, forward strand.
CAATAACATCCTCATGACACCATAGACAAACAAGATTACACACTTTAATTGTCTAGTGGTTATGACTTCTAATCAACAAATACCTCAATGTTGATAATTATTCACACTGCAAACTAAAAGCAGAAGTTCTCAAAAGTAGTGCTTTAGCAATATCAGCTGTTAAAGCTTAAAACATTGGGGGATAGCTTGTGAATTTATAAAATTACATATCAGAGAAATGTCACTGAAGGGGATGATGTAGGAATACAAATCAGACATTGGATAGTTGTCACTGGTGTAAATGGGATAGTTGTCACTGGTGTAAATGGGATAGTTGTCACTGGTGTAAAAGTACAACATTACAAATCAGATATTGGGATAGTTGTCACTGGTGTAAATGGGATAGTTGTCACTGGTGTAAATGGGATACTTGTCACTGGTGTAAAAGTACAACATTATAAATCAGATATTGGGATAGTTGTCACTGGTGTAAATGGGATAGTTGTCACTGCTGTAAAAGTACAACATCATAAATCAGATATTGGGATAGTTGTCACTGGTGTGAATGGGATAGTTGTCACTGGTGTAAATGGGATAGTTGTCACTGGTGTAAATGGGATAGTTGTCACTGGTGTAAATGGGATAGTTGTCACTGCTGTAAAAGTACAACATTATAAATAAGATAATGGGATCCTTGTCACTGGTGTAAATGGGAGAGTTGTCACTGCTGTAAACGTACAACATTATAAATCAGATATTGGGATAGTTGTCACTGGTGTAAATGGGATAGTTGTCACTGCTATAAAAGTACAGCATTATAAATCAGATATTTAGATAGTTGTCACTGCTGTAAAAGTACAAAATTATAAATAAGATATTGGGATACTTGTCACTGGTGTAAATAGGATAGTTGTCATTTCTGTAAAAGTACAACATTATAAATCAGACATTGGATAGTTGTAACTACTGTAAATGTACAACATTATAATTCAGACATTGGGATAGTTGTCACTGGTGTAAAAGTACAACATTATAAATCAGATATTGGGATAGTTGTCACTGGTGTAAAAGTACAACATTATAAATTAGACATTGGGATAGTTGTCACTGGTGTAAATGGGAAAGTTGTCACTGGTGTAAAAGTACAACATTATAAATCAGATATTGGAATCCTTGTCACTGGTATAAAAGTGCAACATTATAAATCAGATATCGGGATACTTGTCACTGGTGTAAATGGGATAGTTGTCACTGCTGTAAAAGTACAACATTATAAATAAGATAATGGGATCCTTGTCACTTCTGTAAAAGTACAACATTATAAATAATATATTGAAATACTTGTCACTTCTGTAAACGTACAACATTGTATATCAGATATTGAAATACTTGTCACTTCTGTAAAAGTACAACATTATAAATCAGATATTGAAATACTTGTCACTTCTGTAAAAGTACAACATTATAAATCAGATATCGGGATACTTGTCACTGGTGTAAATGGGATAGTTGTCACTGCTGTAAAAAGTACAACATTATAAATTGGATATTTGGATAGTTGTCACTGCTGTAAAAATACAACATTATAAATCAGATAATGGGATACTTGTCACTGGTAAATGGGATAGTTGTCACTGCTGTAAAAATACAACATTATAAATCAGATATTGCGATAGTTGTCACTGCTTTAAAAGTACAACATTATAAATCGGATATTTGGATAATTGTCACTGCTGTTAAAGTACAACATTATAAATCAGATATTTAGATAGTTGTCACTGCTGTAAAAGTACAACATTATAAATCAGATATTGGAATACTTGTCACTGGTGTAAATAGGATAGTTGTCATTTCTGTAAAAGTACAACATTATAAATCAGACATTGGATAGTTGTCAATACTGTAAATGTACAACATTATAATTCAGACATTGGGATAGTTGTCACTGGTGTAAAAGTACAACATTATAAATCAGATATTGGGATAGTTGTCACTGGTGTAAAAGTACAACATTATAAATCAGACATTGGGATAGTTGTCACTGGTGTAAAAGTACAACATTATAAATCAGATAATGGGATACATGTCACTGGTGTAAATGGGATAGTTGTCACTGCTGTAAAAATACAACATTATAAATCAGATAATGGGATACTTGTCACTGGTGTAAATGGGATAGTTGTCACTTCTGTAAAAGTACAACATTAATGGACAGTTTGAAGCTTGCATGTTGGGTGATGTCAGACCTATAAACTTTTATATTGGTGTATTTTTTTAAAACTATAGAACTTTACAGTTGAGGTGGTTGTCAGATGTGTATATAAATCTCAAATGGATGAAGGACAGCATTGAAACAAATATAGAAGAAAACTTGACATTTGTTAGATATTGGTGCTGAGTGATGACTATATTGTATGTTATTGGATAAATAAAAGTTCCATTGTACTTATCTTTAATCCCAGCTTATAACACAGGTAAACATTGGGATGGGTAACAGTTTGTCACACTGTGGTCGTTACATACCAATCTCACTCAAATCACAACAACAGTAACCAGTGTAACTCTGGCTATCATACTGGTATCACAACTACCTCTTCTTACTCATTATCAAGGATTTTCATTTATAAATATGAAATGGGTACATAGTGTATTATTTATTTTTCAAACACTATTGAATGTTTGGGATAGAAGTTACTAAAGACATTTTGACATGTTACCACTAGCATTAACATCGTGGCTGCATTTACAGAATGTACTATTACAGTTGGATATTGGAAGGCAGGATACAACTACATAGGCACTATTCTCAAGTGAACACAGGTCATACTTGTGACAAACTGACTAGCCACTGAACACAATTATAACACTAGATTATCTCCCTTTAGATGTAAATTTGGAAGCAATCTAGAGTATCTCTCCCAAATGTAAATTTGGAAGCAAACATACAACAGAGTTCAATTTCAATACTAGATTATCTCCCAAAGATGTAAAATTTGGAAACAGAGATATTACAGAGTTCAAGTTCAATTCTAATACATGTACTAGATTATCTCCCCTTAGATTTTTTTTTTTTTTTAATTTATAAGCAAACATACAGTAGAGTTCAATTTCAATACTAAATGATCTCCCCTGATGTAAATTTAGAAGCAGGGATATCAAAGAGTTCAAATTCATATCTAGTACTAAATTATTTCCCGTAGATGAGCAAAATACTTTGAAAAAAAGATTGCAAAGGGAGTTAGAAGGGGAAAATAATGTAAGCATAGCAGCATATCACAGTTAGAACAGTACATGTAGATTCAATAAAACTAAAAGTTCAGGACAATGATACCTAATCAGCAGATTATCTCCCCTTAATTTCAAAGTTTTATAGAAAGCCCAATTTGATTGATACCTTTTCAGAACGTTGAGTATTTGTACAGTTTAAAACAGGTCCTGAGATTGAGACATTACAAAGTATAAGATAGGACTATGACTTCAGACCAGCGCCCAGTCCATGGACCTCCCAGGTAATTAACTTCATACCTAAACCAAGTCAGGGTTATTTGACAAGCCACAGACATCTTTATTTCACTGAGAAACATAAGTCCCCAAAACCATCTTGTTCAGTCTAATTGAATATGGAGATGAGAGGAATGTTTGAATCCATTTGGGTATCTCCCTTTACAGTTTACTTGATAGGTTTGACCTCTGGTCCTACAGAGGTCGTACAAGACAAACAAGTTCTCTCACAACATCAGATCAGTAACATGGTGATTCTGGAACGCTGTCCTTATCATGTTTTCATTTCACCACACAGCTTGATAACACACCAGCTGATATCTGTGTGGGAGGAGGATCACTTTACTTTTCTATAATGCAGGACCCTTATTTTGGTGGACTTTCACATCATGACTTCCCATCGAAATTCTACAATGTACAGAAACTATGTGTCTAACTCCATCCTGAATACTGCAGGGATTACTATCACTGTCCTCATACCTAATCCCGGAGTATTGAGGATACTGCAGTCCTATCCTCGAGGAAACTTTCAGCAATAATGGGAACTACATGTACTTGAACATCCATAGTATTTACCCATATACAACATCATGACACAATGTTTGGACACTATACACAATACCATTATTAATACAGCTACAGTCAGAAACATTAAATAACATCAGCAAAGCCTTTCAATCACACAGAATCATTGCTTATCATTGCATTAATATTTTGAATTTATCAAATTGAATACCAGTACAAAGAACAAGCAATATTTCACTAATTCCTTCTTGAACAAACTTAGCTGCTGTTTGTAAGGACTTAGCTATATTTTATGCCATTTCTCAATTTAAGAATCCGACTGTCTAAATAGTTGATGTCTCCCTCCATAAACACGATCATAAGGATACATTGGATCAGGTAGGTTGTTATTACAGAAGTTCTTCAGAAATGGACCGACATGACACTATGAATCATGAATATCAAAAACCACAATCTGAAATCTCCTGACTTGTGCAATTTTGCATTTAAATATTTAACAATCAATTTTAGCATCAAGTTAGCAAACTGAAATCAGACAACATCACCAGAGTATATAAGTGTTTTTATAATTGTGTGCTTACCTTTTTGTCACATATGAAGAATGAAGGACTGATTTCTACCTAGAGTACCTAACACTTGACCCCCACACAGGTAAACTAACAGGTAATCAGTTCCCTAATCAATACTACTCCAGGTAACAACCCTTCTTATCAACAACTCACCACCTCAAGTGTGTACAGAATTAAACCAGAAAATTCTAAATTTACCTCAAAATCACAGTAAAACTCAATCAAATGAAATACACATATCTTAATTTCACCTACCTGCACCTGTTGCTATGGCTGACGTGCTGAATAAGGTGACACTTACACAGGTAAAATAAAGTGTATATTAGAGGAAGTGAGAATATTGCTTGGTCACTGGCATCCCCTGTCCAAATCTAACCCCTGTATTGTGATATAGGGCCAGGTCTCAATGACTCACCTAGCTCATACACCAACAGGTGTATATACAACAGGTATGTATTCACTTGTACCTCAGGTGTAAAAAAAGTTAAAGGTAAAAACTTGTTTGTACTAACTTTCAGTGATTAACAAATCTCTCAGTTTCACTGATACTTCAGGTGTAACAAACACAGGTAAAATTCTATCAACATCTCGACCAGGTAGGCAGACAAGCACAATGCTATAAAACTGCACCAACATATCAGTTTCATTCAAATGCAAGTTTGATTATTCATCTGAGAAGAGTTTGACATAAGAACTGTAGAAATCTGTTGGGAGAGAACAGAGTCCTGCTTCGCTACCAGAATACTAATGAGAAATATCTGGCAGATCCTATCTAAGACTACAAGTTATCTATCAGAAATTTGCATGTATACCAAGAAAGATAATGGTTAGTTCAGTACAAACACATGAAAACAGTGACAACCATCAAATCTCCCTTATTCCACTCTGAACAACCCAGTCCCTTATTCCACTCCGAACAACCCAGTCCCTTATTCCACTCCGAACAACACAGTCCCTTATTCCAGATAATCTCAGACAGTAAAAGGGTCAACCAAGGTAAATCATTGTCATCTCGGCTGTCCAAATAACACCAAGCCATAGCCTCTAATCATTGATACACTAGTACATTTTGTCACTCAGGCCCAAGTAAGAAAGAGTTGTCTCCCTTATATTTTTAGTCCTTTTCATATACCAGTAAACAAATATAAGAATGAAAACAAAACATTGCATAGTGAAATAAAATAAAGATTTAAAGAATAGAGTGTTTAGTTGCATAGTGTACTCATTTGAAAAAGATGCAATTGAAAGTTACTGAGATTAATCACAACAAAAGTCTGTGACCTGTTCTGATGTTAGATTAACGAAAACAAGACTGTATTCTGATTTAATTTTTTTAACTATAGTATCCATTTGACTCTAAAACATACTACATGATTATTAATAGTTTCTGAGTAAGTTATATGGTATGTTCTAAATTCAAACTTTGTAAAAATGTTTAGATTGTAGTTAAAAGAAAGGAAAACAGTCATGTTTTTGTAAAGAAATTTTCTAGCATATTTTTACACATATTTCTTGATAATGTTTATTGCAAACAAATATCTGTTGATTCTGGCTGAAGTTCAACATTACAAGTACATGTAAAAATGTACAATAACATCCAAACTGATACACCTATCCATGTAAAGTCTAAACTTGATGTAAAGAAACATGATACAGCAGAATATATAAGGTCCAGCAACTGAGAACATGATACAACAGAATTCTATGGTCCAGCGAATCAAAACATTTTGTGACACTCATGTCACAAAAACTCAGGCATTTTATCATGAAACTGTTATAATGAGGGATAAAAGACACAAAAGAAATTTTGGATTATCAGTATAGACATTGAGAATAAATTAGCATTTCCCTGGATAATATACCTGTATAGTGTAACCAAAGTAAAACTTAGCTTATAAATAGTCCCATAAACAATTCACAGATATAACCCAGTAATTATCAGATACTGAAGCTGGACATAGAGGCTGTTACTTATATCTTGGCTATGATCTCATCAGAGTAGATATTCCTTTATATCTCACCTTTTAAATCATGGCAAATATAACGATAAAGTTTATAACATTTCTTATTACGTTAGCTTATGTAAGAAATTGTTCTTTCCCCAGAAATGACACAAAATTGACATCAACATTATCTTTGTGCTATTCCGATGAACAGATTCACTGAAAATTTAATTTACAAACTAAAGTAATGTTATATTAACAAAAGTATCATTTGTACAAAGTCAGATGATTCATTGTGACAACACTTTAAAATGCCATTATCTGACAATAACATCTAAACCATTACAGAACTAAGTTTAGAAAAATAAACAAAGAAAATGTCCTATATATAAATGTAACTAACATAATACTTACATGTAATTCTGCCAGGCGAGTCAGAAGAGTAAGAGTTGGGTTGAGGTATTGGGAGACAAATTTCTCCAGGTCACCATGATATTGGGTGTTTAGTGTTTGTCTAGCCTGTCTCACGGCTGTCAAACGTCCCTCCTCCTCTGTATACAATGACGACAATTTGGTCTGCAACAAAAGCACCTGCTCATCCCCGGGGGATGTGACGGATGGAGTGACCACATCTTCCTCACAGTCCGTCCAATCCTCCGATTCCACCATCGGATCTGCATCACTCATGCCATCTCCAGACTCGCTCATTCCGGGAGACTCTAGTGTATCGTAATACACAGACGATGTTTCCACACATTCAGACGCTTCATTTTCCTTTCCATCTTCAAGAAAATATTCCCCATTTTTAGCTTGCTGCAACAAATTTTGTGTAACAAAAATTTTAATCTTAACTTGCTTCAATAAAGTTAGAGTCATCTGAAGCCTGTCAGTCATATATATTATAATTGTCAAACCTCAAGGTCGCTTATCTGATCATGCAAGGATTTCATTGTTACTGAACATTCTCCGCATTCTAAACAATGGAGAATGTTAGAAAACAAACCTGTTTATACATATACTCTGGCGTTAATAGAGGCTGGATGAGAGCCTGAGTTATACCATCATGTACTGTAACATACATACATCTTGTGCTCATTTTAACCAACAATATACTGTTGGTTAAAATTCGTGCTCGGTCCCTCAGCACCCAACAAAAGCACAGGTCCATGTGGTCCAAGGCTTTTTTTTGACAGATCTATACATGTTGAAGATGTTGATTACTGTAAATTAATCAGGCTTCACAAAAGTAATCACTTATCACCTGTGATGAGCAGCTGCATGACTCAATAGTGTCCACAGGAGTTTGATGTTCTGTCGATAATATACAGTGTATAGTATAAATATTTGAAAAATACACCTATATACTATAGGGGTATTTTTCATATATTTATAATATATATTATTGACAGAACGTCAAACTTCTGTGATACAACGAGTTAGTACAATGATAGCATACACTTTCTCGTAACACTTAGTCTGGTTTGTTCAAGACCTACAATATCTTCCACAGTTTACCTACTGTACCAATACCGTGATCTGATAGCCTAGTCTAATATTCACAGGTGTCGCCCGACACATTCGCCTGCAGCTGGCCCTACTTTCACTTTGTAGATGCGCGTGAGCCGGAAGTTCATTGTACAGGTAAACATAGTCTTTGTACAATGTTCGGTGTTATTTCATTGTTTATTAATCGCAAAATGAATTTAAAGTTGATTTCTCTATTAGGCTCACAGGGACCTGACACGAAAATTTTTAACGAACAGTATACATATATATTATTATAGTATTATATATTTATGTATACTGTTAGTTAAAAAAAATCGTGCCAGGTCCCTGTGATTAGGCTAGTCCACGAAACTTTTTGCAATAATATTGTGGGTGCCGATTGTGATAAGTCGTTAGGATGGTCACGTCACAACAGAAAGAGGATAATAATCGAATGAAATTTAAAGAAAAGAATGGAAATATATCTTATATTTTTGATTCCATATTGATAATTTCATTGTTAATGTCTTAGATATAACAGATCTCTGTATATAATCTAGATCTAGAGTATACATGTAAATATGTAACGTGACATGTGAACTGGTGCCCAGGGCACATAATGATAAGCCGGGGTACCAGCAGTTTGCACGAGGACAAAGCCAATCGTAATTTTCCCGCCAAAAACATTTATTCCTCTTGTTAAGTTGTTAACTTCAAGTTACAGCTAGACCTATAATGAGATGGTCACGATTTTAGCTTTACCAAAATGAGGTGTTCGTCTGAACCCTGGTACTGTTAGTATTGATATGTCCATCCTCGATATTCCAGGGGTTATTATCACTGTCCTTAACTCATTACATCCATGGATATAGCGACAGTGATGTACGAATATAATGACAGTGATAATAACCCCTAGAGCATTGATATTAATAGGAGTTTTCTCTCAGTATTTTATAAAAATTATTAATTTGACTTAATATATATCACCTGTGAATATAAATGTACGTAGTTTTTGCTTGCCCGTCAGAGTGCACAGAAATGTACCGATCGACATATAATTGTTCAACATACTTCACGTGTCGTACGTTTCCCGACCAGTAAAAAAAATTGTGAAATTGAAAAAAATGCCTTCTGAGAACTTACATATGGTTTGCTGATAGAAACAGAACAATTTTGTTTGGTCTTGTCTAGACGTATGACGTCGCATAGATTTGCTGTTAACTATCAATAGCCCAGTAAAGATGACATAGATCTACTAGTGGTTCTAGTGTAAACTCGGCATGTTTTAATGTCGACGTGTGTGTAAATTGTTCTCGTTTCTGGACTGATAGTAATGGTAGGCATTCTTACAATCCATTGGCTTTAGAACAGGAAAATCCCTGTATTCTTATAGTGATTATGAAATATAGTTTCATATTGTACCGGCGATTATAACTCAAACGTCATATAGCATCGTTCATTTTACACTACATTAACCGCACTGATTAATATTATACAGATACCATCAGTGAATATGCATGACGTGGGTTAGTGATTATCAAAAGTGACACTAACATTCGTCTCGGTTGATTTCATTTTTTCAGGTACATAAATCGCGTTTTCTATTTAAATTTATAGATATAGTTTCCCTATATACCTACATACAATATCCATGAATATACATTGTATGTGGTGGTTAAACTAACAGTATCAAGTTTTAAAGTGTAAACTGCAGAATGGAATGCTACTGTTGGTAAGTATACAACAATTTTTTTACGTACACAATAAACAGTAGTAGTGATAGATAGAATGTCACCATACCTACTGAATAATGCGCGTTCCGGACATGGTGTCTTCATCTCTGGTAATGGATTCACAGACACCTGACAGTTCGTATTGGACCAGTTAATGTTAGTCCTTATAAATGGAGTCACAGGCACGTGACAGTTCGTATTTGACCAGTCAATGTTAGTCCTTATTATGGAGTCACAGACACCTGACAGTTCGTATTGGACCAGTCAATATCAGTCCTTCTTATTGGATTCACAGGCACCTGGCAGTTCGTATTGGACCAGTCAATGTAAGTCCTTATTATGGAGTCACAGACACCTGACAGTTCGTATTGGACCAGTCAATGTAAGTCCTTATTATGGAGTCACAGACACCTGACAGTTCGTATTGGACCAGTCAATATCAGTCCTTCTTATTGGATTCACAGGCACCTGGCAGTTCGTATTGGACCAGTCAATGTTAGTCCTTATTATGGAGTCACAGACACATGACAGTTCGTATTGGACCAGTCAATATCAGTCCTTCTTATTGGATTCACAGGCACCTGGCAGTTCGTATTGGACCAGTCAATGTCAGTCCTTATTATTTGGATTCACAGGCACCTGACAGTTCGTATTAAACCAGTCAATGCCAGTCCTTATAAATGGAGTCACAGACACCTGACAGTTCGTATTGAACCAGTCAATATCAGTCTTTCTTAATGAATTCACAGACACCTGACAGTTCGTATTGGACCAGTCATTGTCAGTCCATCTTAATGAATTCACAGGCACCCGACAGTTCGTATTGAACCAGTCAATGTCAGTCCTTATTAATGGATTCACAGGCACCTGACAGTTCGTATTGGACCAGTCAATGTTAGTCCTTATTAATGAATTCACAGACACCTGACAGTTCGTATTGGACCAGTCAATATCAGTCCTTATAAATGGAGTCACATACACCTGACAGTTCGTATTGGACCAGTCAATATCAGTCCTTATAAATGGAGTCACAGACACCTGACAGTTCATATTGGACCAGTCAATGCTAGTCCTTATAAATGGAGTCACAGGCACCTGACAGTACGTATTGGACCAGTCAATGTTAGTCCTTATTCATGGATTCACAGACACCTGACAGTTCGTATTGGACCAGTCAATGTCAGTCCTTCTTAATGGATTCACAGACACCTGACAGTTCGTATTGGACCAGTCATTGCTAGTCCTTATAAATAGAGTCACAGATACCTAACAGTTCGTATTGGACCAGTCAATGTCAGTCCTTCTTAATGGAATCACAGGCACCTGACAGTTCATATTGGACCAGTTAATGCTAGTCCTTATAAATGGTTTCACAGGCACCTGACAGTTCGTATTGAACCAGTCAATGTCAGTCCTTCTTAATGGATTCACAGGCACCTATCAGTTCGTATTAAACCAGTCAATGTCAATCCTTATAAATGGAGTCACAGACACCTGACAGTTCGTATTGAACAAGTCAATATCAGTCCTTCTTAATGGATTCACAGACACCTGACAGTTCGTATTGGACCAGTCAATGTTAGTCCTTCTTAATGGATTCACAGACACCTGACAGTTCGTATTGGACCAGTCAATATCAGTCCTTCTTAATGGATTCACAGGCACCTGACAGTTCGTATTGGACCTGTCAATGTTAGTCCTTCTTAATGGATTCACAGGCACCTGGCAGTTCGTATTGGACCAGTCAATATCAGTCCTTATTAATGGATTCACAGGCACCTGACAGTTCGTATTGGACCAGTCAATGTTAGTCCTTATTCATGGATTCACAGACACCTGACAGTTCGTATTAGACCAGTCAATGTCAGTCCTTATTATTGCTTCACAGGCACCTGACAGTTCGTATTGGACCAGTCAATGTTAGTCCTTATTAATGGATTCACAGGCACCTGACAGTTCGTATTGGACCAATAAATGCTAGTCCTTATAATGGATTCACAGGCACCTGACAGTTCGTATTGAACCAGTCAACGTCAGTCCTTATTAATGGATTCACAGGCACCTGACAGTTCGTATTGGACCAATAAATGCTAGTCCTTATTATGGATTCACAGGCACCTGACAGTTCGTATTGGACCAGTCAACGTCAGTCCTTCTTAATGGATTCACAGGCATCTGACAGTTCGTATTGGACCAGTCAATGTCAGTCCTTCTTAAGGGATTCACAGGCACCTGACAGTTCGTATTGAACCAGTCAATGTCAGTCCTTCTTAATGGATTCACAGGCACCTGGCAGTTCGTATTGGACCAGTCAATGTTAGTACCTCTTAATGGATTCACAGGCACCTGACAGTTCGTATTGAACCAATAAATGCTAGTCCTTATTATGGATTCACAGGTACCTGAGAGTTCGTATTGAACCAGTCAATGTCAGTCCTTATTAATGGATTCACAGGCACCTGACAGTTCGTATTGGACCAGTCAATGTCAGTCCTTATTATTGCTTCACAGGCACCTGACAGTTCGTATTGGACCAGTCAATGTCAATCCTTCTTAATGGATTCACAGGCACCTGACAGTTCGTATTGGACCAGTCAATGTCAGTCCTTCTTAATGGATTCACAAGCACCTGACAGTTCGTATTGAACCAGTATATATCTGTCCTTCTTATTGGATTCACAGGCACCTGGCAGTTCGTATTGGACCAGTCAATGTCAGTCCTTGTTAATGGATTCACAGGCACCTGACAATTCGCATTGGACCAGTCAATGTTAGTACCTCTTAATGGATTTACAGACACCTGACAGTTCGTATTGGACCAATCAATATCAGTCCTTCTTAATGGATTCACAGGCACCTGACAGTTCGTATTGGACCAGTCAATGTTAGTCCTTGTTAATGGATTCACAGGCACCTGACAGTTCGTATTGGACCAGTCAATGTCAGTCCTTCTTAATGGATTCACAGGCACCTGGCAGTTCGTATTGGACCAGTCAATGTCAGTCCTTGTTAATGGATTCACAGGCACCTGACAGTTCGTATTAAACCAGTCAATGCCAGTCCTTATAAATGGATTCACAGGCACCTGACAGTTCGTATTGGACCAGTCAATGTCAATCCTTCTTAATGGATTCACAGGCACCTGACAGTTCGTATTGGACCAGTCAATGTTAGTCCTTCTTAATGGATTTACAGACACCTGACAGTTCGTATTGGACCAATCAATATCAGTCCTTCTTAATGGATTCACAGGCACCTGATAGTTCGTATTGGACCTGTCAATGTTAGTCCTTATTCCTGGATTCACAGACACCTGACAGTTCGTATTGGACCAGTCAATGTCAATCCTTATTATTGCTTCACAGGCACCTGACAGTTCGTATTGGACCAGTCAATGTCAGTCCTTATTAATTGATTCACAGGCACCTGACAGTTCGTATTGGACCAGTCAATGTTAGTCCTTATTCATGGATTCACAGACACCTGACAGTTCGTATTGGACCAGTCAATGTCAGTCCTTATTATTGCTTCACAGGCACCTGACAGTTCGTATTGGACCAGTCAATGTCAGTCCTTATTAATGGATTCACAGGCACTTGACAGTTCGTATTGGACCAATAAATGCTAGTCCTTATTATGGATTCACAGGCACCTGACAGTTCGTATTGGACCAGTCAATGTTAGTCCTTATTCATGGATTCAAAGACACCTGACAGTTCGTATTGGACCAGTTAATGTCAGTCCTTATTATTGATTCACAGGCACCTGACAGTTCGTATTGAACCAGTCAATGTCAGTCCTTATTAATGGATTCACAGGCACCTGACAGTTCGTATTGGACCAATAAATGCTAGTCCTTATTATGGATTCACAGGCACCTGACAGTTCGTATTGGACCAGTCAATGGCAGTCCTTCTTAATGGATTCACAGGCACCTGACAGTTCGTATTGAACCAGTCAATGTCAGTCCTTCTTAATGGATTCACAGGCACCTAGCAGTTCGTATTGGACCAGTCAATGTTAGTCCTTATTAATGGATTCACAGGTACCTGAGAGTTCGTATTGAACCAGTTAATGTCAGTCCTTATTAATGGATTCACAGGCACCTGACAGTTTATATTGGACCAATAAATTCTAGTCCTTATTATGGATTCACAGGCACCTGGCAGTTCGTATTGGACCAGTCAATGTTAGTACCTCTTAATGGATTCACAGACACCTGACAGTTCGTATTGGACCAGTCAATGTCAATCCTTCTTAATGGAGTCACAGGCACCACACAGTTCGTATTGGACCAGTCAATGTCAGTCCTTCTTAATGGATTCACAGGCACCTAGCAGTTCGTATTGAACCAATAAATGCTAGTCCTTATTATGGATTCACAGGTACCTGAGAGTTCGTATTGAACCAGTTAATGTCAGTCCTTATTAATGGATTCACAGGCACCTGACAGTTCGTATTGGACCAATAAATTCTAGTCCTTATTATGGATTCACAGGCACCTGGCAGTTCGTATTGGACCAGTCAATGTTAGTACCTCTTAATGGATTCACAGACACCTGACAGTTCGTATTGGACCAGTCAATGTCAATCCTTCTTAATGGAGTCACAGGCACCTCACAGTTCGTATTGGACCAGTCAATGTCAGTCCTTCTTAATGGATTCACAGGCACCTAGCAGTTCGTATTGAACCAATAAATGCTAGTCCTTATTATGGATTCACAGGTACCTGAGAGTTCGTATTGAACCAGTTAATGTCAGTCCTTATTAATGGATTCACAGGCACCTGACAGTTCGTATTGGACCAATAAATTCTAGTCCTTATTATGGATTCACAGGCACCTGGCAGTTCGTATTGGACCAGTCAATGTTAGTACCTCTTAATGGATTCACAGACACCTGACAGTTCGTATTGGACCAGTCAATGTTAGTACCTCTTAATGGATTCACAGACACCTGACAGTTCGTATTGGACCAGTCAATGTCAATCCTTCTTAATGGAGTCACAGGCACCTGACAGTTCGTATTGGACCAGTCAATGTCAGTCCTTCTTAATGGATTCACAAGCACCTGACAGTTCGTATTGGACCAGTCAATGTCAGTCCTTCTTAATGGATTCACAGGCACCTGACAGTTCGTATTGGACCAGTCAATGTCAGTCCTTCTTAATGGATTCACAGGCACCTGACAGTTCGTATTGGACCAGTCAATGTCAGTCCTTCTTAATGGATTCACAGGCACCTGACAGTTCGTATTGGACCAGTCAATGTCAGTCCTTCTTAATGGATTCACAGGCACCTGACAGTTCGTATTGGACCAGTCAATGTCAGTCCTTCTTAATGGATTCACAGGCACCTGACAGTTCGTATTGGACCAGTCAATGTCAGTCCTTCTTAATGGATTCACAGGCACCTGACAGTTCGTATTGGACCAGTCAATGTCAGTCCTTCTTAATGGATTCACAGGCACCTGACAGTTCGTATTGGACCAGTCAATGTCAGTCCTTCTTAATGGATTCACAGGCACCTGACAGTTCGTATTGGACCAGTCAATGTCAGTCCTTCTTAATGGATTCACAGGCACCTGACAGTTCGTATTGGACCAGTCAATGTCAGTCCTTCTTAATGGATTCACAGGCACCTGACAGTTCGTATTGGACCAGTCAATGTCAGTCCTTCTTAATGGATTCACAGGCACCTGACAGTTCGTATTGGACCAGTCAATGTCAGTCCTTCTTAATGGATTCACAGGCACCTGACAGTTCGTATTGGACCAGTCAATGTCAGTCCTTCTTAATGGATTCACAGGCACCTGACAGTTCGTATTGGACCAGTCAATGTCAGTCCTTCTTAATGGATTCACAGGCACCTGACAGTTCGTATTGGACCAGTCAATGTCAGTCCTTATTAATGGATTCACAAGCACTTGACAGTTCGTATTGGACCAATAAATGCTAGTCCTTATTATGGATTCACAGGCACCTGACAGTTCATATTGGACCAGTTAATGCTAGTCCTTATAAATGGAGTCACACACACCTGACAGTTCGTATTGGACCAGTCAATGTCAGTCCTTCTTAATGGATTCACAGGCACCTGACAGTTCGTATTAAACCAGTCAATGTCAGTCCTTATTATGGATTCACAGACACCTGACAGTTTGTATTGGACCAGTCAATGTCAGTCCTTCTTAATGGATTCACAGGCATCTGACAGTTCGTATTGGACCAGTCAATGTCAGTCCTTCTTAATGGATTCACAGGCACTTGACAGTTCGTATTGGACCAGTTAATGTTAGTCCTAAAAAACTTTCAGATGGCATTAGTTGAAATTCGATCGGCGGACTTTATTTTTTGCTTTATTCAGTCGATGTAATAACTCACTGATAAAATGTAACAAACTGGTGCATGTGGTTTGTCGCGGTGGATAGATTTTTTTCTGTGCTATGATAAAAACAAATACTTTATTCGTTATCTAAAATTAATTGGGCTTATTACCAAGTACAATGCAATTAAGTAATAGATATTTTTATTATTAATCTTTTTACTAGTTATGGTTCACTTGGTAGAAATATGTTGGACAAGCAAAGGTGTAAGCCAAGATGATGTTATAAGTCTTCCATCATTAAACATTATGAGAATGACAAACGCTTTTGTTCATCACGAAAACTTATTTCTAGTTCATTCGTTCATTGATTGATTCTTTCATTCATTCAATTAACGATTAAAACCAGTTTACTTTCGATTACTATTTCCTCGGCTTACTGAGTATCTGTATCCGTGTTGATGACTTCACAAAATCATGTATATTGTAATTATCTTAGGGATTAATCTCCAGTCTCCACAGAGTCTGTACGAAGTATGATTTACGTAATTTATACACCTTCGCTAGGTCCTTAAGTATTGATCTGTCTAACAAGTCGTATCGTTAAAGTTTTCTCGAAATTTTACTTGGTGAATGAAGTTCCTACCATTGTCGCCCCGTCATAAATTGTCCTGGCTGTCCCGTGTGCAGTCGTCTTTATTGACATATTGTACTTGATATCAACAATCCCATTACACATTATCAAACAGTAGATACCACGTGGTTGTCAATACTCCTGGTATTAGGAGCATACATGATCAGTTATAAGTACATTGTACATGACAAACAAGTCACTCAATTTCTTATGATTGTGAATGCTATTACGACATGCACATGGACATTCTCTGAATATTGATCTCGGTTTAATTCCATATATCTTTACAATAATTAAAGGCCAACTACCTTTCCGGGGCAAAACATAAAGATTTCTTAAAAACAAGAGGCCCATGGGCCTTAACGGTCACCTGAGTTAGAATATATAATGAAACAAGTAATGAAACAAATTAAAGACATATAAACACTATATGCTGGGCCTTGAAGTTGGTCAGTGATTTATAAATTTGACTTTTAAGACTATGAAGAGTATTTGCTTCCATCAAACCTGTGAACTTAGAGGTATTTTTTGAAATTTTAATCATTTTGACCCTGTTTGGTCCTGCCCCTGTGGTCCCCCAGGGGGTCATCGATGACGGATATGGATGTTAAAATGCTATATCTTAGGCTTATAATTCTAATCAAGTTTGACTAATTTCCTACGAAAATTGGGCAAATAATGTTCACAAATATGTTTTTCCTATATAAACTAAAGTAAACTTGACCCCTCCCCAGTGTAAAGTAAGACCCCAGGTCATATAATTCACAATTTTTTATAAAACACCTTAAGACCTTTCCATCTATAATCATTTGATTAACCATTTCCAGAATTTTAAAAGAATATTTTTGAAGTTTTAGCCTATTTGACCTTTTGGCCCACACCCCTGCCCCCAGGGGTCGGCCTGGACACAATATGGATATGATATTAAAATGCTATCTCAGGCTAATAATTCCTAACAAAGTTTGACTCGTTTCCAATGAAAATTGAGCAAAACATGCTCATAATGTGTTTTCCCTATATACTAATAAACTTGACCCTCACCAGGGGGAAACGTGAGACCCCAGGGTCATTTAATTCACAATTTTGTAAAGGACCTTAAGACCTTTCTATTTATGAAAAGTATTGATTCTACCATTTCCAGAATTTCAGAAGAAGATTTTTGAAGTTTTAGCCTATTTGACCCCTTTTGACCCCGCTCCTAAGGCCCCTGGGGGTCAGTCATAGAAAATTTGTTAATAGGATTAAATGGCCATCTCATACTGATAATTCTGACAACATTTGACTCATTTCCTATTACAAATGACCAAATAATGCGCAAAAATGTGTTTTCCCAATATAAACTATAGTAAACTTAACCCCCTCCCCAGGGGGAAACTAGAGACCCCAGGGTCATATAATTCACAATTTTTGTAAAGGACCTTAATACCTTTCTATCTATGAAGAGTATTTGATTCTACCACATCTGTGAGTAGAGAAGAAGATTTTTGAAATTTTACTCAATTTTACACCTTTTGGCCCCTCCCACAGCCCCCTGGGGGTCGGGGACCATATAATTCACAATTTTGATTGGCCTTATGCCTTAGAAGGTTTGTGCAAAATTTCATTGAAATTGCTTTAGCAGTTTTGGAGAAGAAGACGAAAATGTAAATTGTTTACGGACATACGACGGACGACGCACGACGCACGACGACGGACAAAAGGCGATTAGAATAGGTCACTTGAGACTTCGTCTCAGGTGACCTAAAAACAACGTTAGTAACGTCAGAAAATAGGTGATGGTACGTGTTACGGTAAGTTAATAAGTTTTGCGACTCTACGAAATTATCGATCTAGTTTTACATTTCCATTTTAAAAATTAAAAGTCGTTTCGGAAAGGTAGTGAACCTTTAAAACTAGGAAATTATTGATAAGGTAGAATGTTGCGATTTACAGCTAGTTTGGAAGACAAGTTAGAGATTTACTGTGGCAAGTTAGGCGTTACAACAACCCCATGTACGCTATACCACAAACGTAACTTACCCTTCAAGTTCCAGCCTTATTCATCAGCTAATAGAATAGATAAATACTTATCTTAACTCACATATTAATAATATGGAAACAATATGCATACATTGAATGCCACACAATGATAATCATTAATTAACGGGATCGTCCTTTTTACCTGAACAGGTGTGTATTGAATATATATTACAGGTGAGACATATTCAGTTTGTAGTACTATACGTTACCTCTTTATTTCGGAAATATCCTAACACCATGTTAGCGAATCCGAGGGATAGTCCCCTGAGTGTACGCTCTCCTCCCAGTAGTCCCGACCTCCCAGGGGTCGTCATGTTATATCACCCCCTCCCGGGGATGTCCTATCTCTCTTTGTCCGTGCCGTACATCCCAAGAAAAATGTCATTCACACACCTGTATGTGTCACATTAAATCTGACAAAACAGCAGGCTCCATCAGATCACTGATTAGAATTCGACAGGTAAATCCAGGTGTATCAAAGTGATGGTATGTAATAGTGTACGGCGTGTAAACAAGAGGGTGCCCAGTATTGGCTGGTATCACGCCATACTGTACAGGCAGCCCACACCTAATATTACAGGTAACATAACCTCACCACACAAAATTTACACTTATCAAGCCGAGACTCGCTGACCCAAAACTGTGTCCCACTGTCATTTGAATAAATATCTATATATACTTAACAGGTTAAAGTGCTTTGTAACAAAAAAACATCTGACAATCAGGTTTTTACTTTCACCATTTCCTAACCTTATAACCTCAATATTCTAATTTAGCCTCTTCTCTCGCCTTCATCATCACCCAAAATAATATTCTTTATCTTTCCATCACGATCCCAAATCAGGAAAGACATGTAATCTTTGCATACATTACAAAGAAGTTTCAACGAGGAAAAGATTAAGGTAAAATGTATTATTTCCGGATATTTGTGTTTACTTTAAATAGCTCTCGGGTCCTTGTATGTAAATTATTACTATCTCCCGGGTCCCTGTGATAACATATAATGTACCTAACTTCCAGGATTCTGTGATTTGTATAGTATAACTAACTTCCAGGTCCCTGTAATCACGTAGCCTATAACTAATACCGGGGTCCCTGTGCCTATGTACACCGGAACTAACTCACGGATCTCTGTAATTATGTATATTGTAGCTAGCTCTCGGGTCCCTGTGATTAAGTATATTGTAGCTAACTCTCGGGTCCCTGTGATTATGTATATTGTAGCTATCTCTCGGGTCCCTGTGATTATGTATATTGTAGCTAACTCGCGGGTCACTGTGATTATGTATATTGTAGCTAACTCTCGGGTCTCTGTGTTTATGTATAGTGTAACTTACTTTCATATCCCTGTGATTATGTATACTGAAACTAAATTTCGGGTCCCTGTGATTATGTATATTGTAGCTTACTTTCAGGACCCTGTGATTATGTAGCCTATAACTAATCCCCGGGTCCCTGTGATTATGTATATTGTAACTAACTCTCGGGTCCCTGTGATTATGTATACTGGAACTAACTCTCAGGTCCCTGTGATTATTTGCCTATAACTAATCCCCGGGTCCCTGTGATTATGTATACTGTAACTAACTCTCGGGTCCCTGTGATTATGTAGCCTATAACTAATCCCCGGGTCCCTGTGATTATGTATACTGGAACTAACTCTCAGGTCCCTGTGATTATGTAGCCTTTAATTAATCCCCGGGTCCCTGTGATTATGTATACTGGAACTAACTCTCGAGTCCCTGTGATTTTGTATACTGTAGCTAACTCTCGGGTCCCTATGATTATGTATAGTGGAACTAACTCTCGGGTCCCTGTGATTATGTTTATTGTAGCTAACTCTCGGGTCCCTATGATTATGTATATTGTAGCTTATTCTCGGGTCCCTGTGATTGTCTCCCTGGCCGCGGTACAAGGTTAGAATTATAGTAAAAAGTTTTCCCGCTCTATTATCCGAAAAGAGTAGCCAGTCGTGTGTTTTATGTAACACCACGTGATATTCCTAGAAAGCCAAAATCATTTCAAACACAACTAGGATTATAGTATTGAAGACATAAAAAAGATGTAGGCTATAACCATAGGATTTCTCTACTATTAGTCTTTCATTCAGGTCCAACTACATTGTATAATGGACGTGGATATAGGTTTAAATGTTGGATTTACTTTTACAGGTATAAAAGTAAGCTACATGAATCTCACTGCTACACACCTTATCTAGACTACTTGTTTATTACATTGACAATTCTGGCTGGACTTATTTTACAACCATGACAAATCTAGCTCGCATGACTGACGATGGGCTGTTGACTCTCACGAGAGCATGTTTACCAAGTTATATAAATATGTCACTCATTGTAAATGTCATATATGATAAACAGATAGGAACAGACAATGTTTAGTATGTATGTATTACATAAAAGTAGGTATATAGGTATAGAAACTACGCTCCATCGCCTGCACATGTACCGTACATCATATAGATCTTATTTCGGATAAAATCACAAGGGTCTGAGAAATAGTTAGTTTATACCAATATGGACCCACCAGAGTGGCCATAGACCAAGGCCGTTTTCGACTGGTTGGACCTAGTTGTTCGCTTATAAATTAAAGACGGGCCTGGTGATTTTATATTGTTTTCAGACGAGCTTTGACAAAGCCCTCACAGGCCTGAATCATAAACTGCAGGTCCGTCAGGACTTATACTTGAAATAATGACTTACAAACGGTCAAACCGGTTGTTCCGAATAAACTAAAACGGCCTTGTTTAGACGTTTTAGGGATCCAGATGAAAAATAATACTCTAGTACTATATGATATATACTGCAACTAATTCTCAGATCCTTGAATTGTGGACAAATTGGTCCTCTCAACTGAAGGTTGACAAGACATACTATACTATCCCACGGTTAGTACACCTTCTACCAGAAACACACATATATATATATATATATATATATATATAATCATGTAATATATTTCTGGTATTACACTATTGAACATATCATTGTCAGAGATCGAGCTAGACCCTCTTAATAGCTCGTCACACAATATCAAGCCTAAAAATGCCAAAGGTGAATTTCAAATAATTGGCTGTCGTAAACGTACATTTGTATTTCTTTCCTGTTCTCCGAGCCCTGGACGTACTAACTATTATGACACTTGAACGACTTTGGAACCAATATAAATGCAAAGGGCATATATATAGCATGTTGGGCTAAGACTACTTGATTAAATAAATGACGTTGCCTTATATCCATCCTCTTTATGTGAGTCCGCCCATTGACTTCTTCCTGGGCTATGGTGACATTGTGGTTCTACATCTGTCGATATAGTGGTTAATAAACTAGTACGTAGGTCAGCACTTCAGATGTTGACAGTGTGGTTCTACATCTGTCGATATAGTGGCTAATAAACTAGTAGGTAGGTCAGTACTTCAGATAGGGACAGTGTGGTTCTCCATCTGTCGATATAGTGGTTAATTAACTAGTAGGTAGGTCAGTACTTCAGATGGTGACAGTGTGGTTCTACATCTGTCGATATAGTGGTTAATACACTTGTAGGTAGGTCAGTACTTCAGATAGTGACAGTGTGGTTCTACATCTGTCGATATAGTGGTTAATAAACTAGTAGGTAGGTCAGTACTTCAGATGGTGACAGTATGGTTCTACATCTGTCGATATAGTGGTTAATTAACTAGTAGGTAGGTCAGTACTTCAAATGGTGACAGCGTGGTTCTACATCTGTCGATATAGTGGTTAATTAACTAGTAGGTAGGTGTTACATGAACGAATAACAGAAATGAGAAACCAGCAGCTAAATTGTTATGTATGACACTAAATACATGTAGTTATGAGATAAGGGAGATAACTCCTATAGCTTTTTTTTATCAATACATCCTATAAAGGTCATATCATTAATCTAGGTTATAGAACTTTCTAGAATATAATCATGTATAAACAAATATGTTTGTAAACATGTTGATTTTAAGTAGAGATCTAGAATGATCTATTTCCAGAAAGTTATGTGTGTTTATTTGTTTACTGCTTTTAGTTAGATATTTCTAGAAGTAGAAGGTTCTCTAATATTCTTGAATTAGGGTTTAGCTATATATACTCCAGCTGTCCAAGGCTAATCAGAACTGTAATGAGACATATTAAGAATTGTGCAGTGCCATATAAGATTCTATTGGGAGAGCTATTGTGACTTTATCTGTGGATTATTACAACACTTTGTGTGGATTTATTCATATTGCCTGGAACTTTACAAATCATCTGTGGACATTCATTTTCCTCGTGGAGTTTTGATTATTGTTAATTTGAAACCTGGAGGGA
>SAYR01043553.1:0-28183 GCA_004382745.1 Argopecten irradians irradians
AGGGAGAGGAGAGGTAAATCTTTAAATCGCTACTTGTCCTAGAGTTCTGCATGGTTTCTACAAGAATTAGCGAAGAAACATCCTTGGAGGGCAGTGGAAAGAATTTGTAGAAATTTTGGGTCTGAATCCCCAGGAGCAGGGAGAGGCAGGCCCAATGAGGGGAAAGTGAGAGATTAAATCTTTAAATTGCTACTAGCGTATAAGAGTTCTGAATGGGAGGTAACCAAATTTTTGGTCACAAAACATCCTTTTTGCAAAGGGAACGAACCTGTATAAATTTTGCTCTGGTCCCGCAGACGGCAGGGGGGCGGTGCCCATAGAGGAGAATTAGAGGTATAGTCTTTTAAATCGATACTTATTCATAGAGGTGCTGCTGAATGTAAGCCAAGATTGCAAAATATCCTTGGTCGGGACTAAAGTAACTGAGTTTATATAGAATTTTTGGCTCTGGGTCTTGTTATATCATGGGGCCAGGAGGGCGGGGCCAGTAGGGGAATTATAAGGCTAAATCTATTAAATCGGTCTTGTCCTAGGAGTTTCTGCATGGAATGTAACCTAAATTTGTCCAAAAGCATCCTGCGGGAAGGGGAACAGAATTGTTTTAAATTTTGGCTCTGACCCTGCGGGGCGGAGAGGTGGGGCCTATAGAGGAATAGAGGTAAATCCTTTGAATCGCCTCCCCCCACTACTAGTAAGAGTTTGCCCATAGAATGGTAACAAATTGGCCGCCAAACATCTTTTTTGGAGGGGACAGAACCTGTATTATGTGTTGGCTCTGCCCCCCGCTGGGGCAGGAGGCGCGCGGGACCAAGTGGGGATTTAGAGGTTAATATTAAAATTCCTTCAGAAAAGAAACAATGAACCTGTATTCAGAACATTACTTGGCATTACAAACCAGGTGAGCGATACCTCTGGGCCTCTTGTTTAGTATTACTTATTGTCGAAATATTGTTTTTGGTCTCAGGAATTTGAAGCTGAATGGATCATTTCATTGTTTCGGATTAGAGGGAAAGAGTCCCTTCCTGGTATTGAAGGCACAATGGACGATTGATGCCTTCAAGGCGGTTATTACAGATCCCAAGTTCACAGCTTCCTTGTCACACATGCTGAGTCGCAAGTGGAAACAATACGAAAAGTCGGGTGTTCTGCGACTAGAACTACTCCTAGAGCTTTGGGCAGACGAGATATTCTTTGAGAAAAGAGAGATTCTCTTCATAGTGATGGAAACCTTGAACCTTATTGCAAAGCCGGTTTTAGAGGATCCAGATGCCGATGTTGATTACTACATAGTACCAAGTATGCTGCGAAACGCTGATCTTGAGGTGATTCAACCCATTCTTGATGCACCCGACACCATCACCACTGTCACATTGTGTTTGAAATTCAACAAGCCCTTCATCCCACAGGCCGTGTGGGACAAGATGATTGCGTCTTGTATCCATAGATTTGGATCACTCCATCTACCAGCACATGAGGAGTTGACGTTTATCTGGAGAGGATTTGCTTGTCTAGCTGTGGATTCCGTGTGGAATGTGATCATCCATTGTAAAGACAACGCTATGAAAGTCACAATGTTTAAAAACGCCAAGGAAGACACACCACAAGAGCGTGTAGGGGCCGGAGTGAACGTGCTATGCATCCTTGAGTTTCTTCTTAAGCGCATTCTAGAATCAAATCACCAAGAGCATCTCGATTACCAGTTTTACTTCCACAACGACTACCGGATTACATCCAGTGACAAAATGGTGGAGAGGGACGATCTTAAAAAGAATACAAGTGCCAAATGTCATGGTTTGAAAGGAGAACAGTGGATAGACAGAGATGAAATTTACACCTGGTTCAAGCACCCGAATTCTGAGGTATGTATCTTAGAATTTTATATGTTTAAAATAAAAATTTTTGTTCAAAATGAACTCATTGTTTTGCATATTCTGCTGTATTATTTTATTCGGGTTTTTTTTCTTCTTTTTTTTAGCTGTTGCATATTGTATTGATACATATTTTTCTTTATTTGTAGAAACTGGAAGTGACTTCGAACCTTGGCGGTATGTACTATGATACAGAAGATACAGAACCTATTATATTAAAATTAGGAGAAACATACCTTCTTTTAATAAGTGAAAACGTGTAACGATTACATTATATATATATACTTTAAAACTCACAGCGTAGCTAAAGCATCTTGTGCAAAATATGTTTTTTCTATTTACATATATCGCATGATTAGCAAACATATTCGTTGATATCACCAACAAAAGATATAAAGATATAATGTATAATCCACACTTGTAAATATATCAATTAAGTTGCATATATTAATTCATATTCATCTTTTATTCATTGTTTTGCTCTGTGGATGTGAAGAAATATTCGAATATTTGTTCGTTTGGATACTATTTGAGTACAATTTAGGAAAAAAGTATGCAAATATTAGAAAGGTGCTTGAAAGAATCAAATTATACATTAATAACGAACCGATTGATAATAGTGTGCGTGTATAAGCAAAAGCTAGGTAATTAAGATAGTGTAATACGCAATTATTTTGTAGTTTGAACAAAATGTATCCTTTTTTCTATAGCTAGTAAAGATTCGAGCAGTCACATAGTTTCAAGGCCTCGGGCGTATTTTCAATATTGTAGTGTCCAACGGAGACCAACGTTTTAACTCACATTAATCGTAATAACAGTTGAGAACAAGTGTCATACATGGCATATCCTGTCTACCCCTGATTACCTCCTAATATTGATTTAATTGACGAAGCACACGTTTTTTATATCAACGAATTAAAATAGTTTTAATATCTAAACAATTTTCTGAAGACAAGTAACAATTACAACACTCTTCCAAAAAACGGAAATAAATTTACCTAGAAATTGGTTGTCTCATGGTGTTTCACACCTGGTATAAGGGTCACCGCTGGTGGTAATCGTTGTTGCTAATTAACGTCTCGTGATAAAGTTTAATTTACCATTTAGCCTTTATCTTAAACGAGAAATCGAATATTCTAATACAGTAATTTTGATGAAATTGACACATCTGCTGTTTTGATATTGTTACACGTTTGATACAGAGCTAATGGCCAGGTTACCGAAGAGAAAACTTACCTACAGAGAAGTCAATAGAGTTTCTAGATTCATAGGCAACGGATGTCGGACATTCTTTGTTGAACTTGACCTTCCAATCGAGACACTAGAGCAGGAGATGGAAGAACATCGACATCTAGCCTTCAGATCCCGAATAACGAAGCTGTTTGTTCAACGAATGAAGCTGAAGGCGGGTATGGACTTCGCCACTGTTGCTGATGCGATGTCACGAAATGGAATGGATCCCACAAAGCTCACCAGCGTCATTGACGAAAACAGGGAGAGCGTTTTCGTAGGTAAGTTAGGTGAAGATTAATCAATGGACAGGATAATACAATTTTTAACGTGAATATGAAATGAAATAAGTATACGCATAAAGTGTTGTTTATCTAAATCAATCAGATTACTTTTTATTAGAAACTTTGCTATCATCTAAAGCTCTTCATATTTTTAGATGACATGTACATGTACTTATATCATCTGTGGTTACCTAAAAACGTTTCTTTACAACGGTTTTTTTGCCCATCGTCATCAATTGGACAATGTCAATCTATTCGTGGTTATCCGACAGTCCTTAAATCATTTTCTATACTTTTCTATAGTGAAAAGAGTCTAATATTTCAGATGTTTGCGCCCGTGAAATTTTGACCGGTCAACGTCGAAATGTTGACTGGTCAAGATTGAAATATTGAATGCTAACGTCATAATGACGTCAATGACGTCACAATTCATTAGTATTCGCCACTACCCGGCATCTTCCGCCGTTATGCGATAACCAATGGAAGTACAATTATTAACAGAAAGTGAATTGTTAAAGGAAGTATAATAATGGATTTTCGGTCAACATGTGTTATGTCGAACCAAAAAAACAAACTGTTGCCCGAGGCCGAAGGCCGAGGGTAACAGTTTGGTCCGAGGGTTCGACATAACACATGTTGACCTCAAACCCAGTCAACAAATGTATAATGTTTTTACTTCATTGTCCCAAGACCGAGGCATGATAAGGTATGAAACATCTGTTTTGTTACCTGAATGGTCCAGAAATCTCGAATTGGTGTTCAATAAAGCAAACGATGAACTTGAAAATTCGCTAGATTTGTATCATACAAGGCCGTGCGAAGTTGCATTTCCCATGGATGATGTTTTTCGTATTTACAGCGCTTCTACCTTTCGTATGTTCCTTAATTATCAAAATGTCATCGGCCCGATATTTCACCAAATCACTGTAACGCAATTATAGTCGTCCAAGCATCTGTTGAGAATGACGAATATTCGAACGAATATTTGGGTCCGGCGCAACGGTGTTTATGACGTCAACACTTAAGCTCGTGCAAACATTCCCAGTCGGTTAACAGTCAAACTATTGACCGGTCAATAGTTTCTGAGGATTTGTATATATATAACGATTTTAAAGCAACCAACGTCGTGTGAAAACAGTCGAAAATATTTAATTTATATTTCATATATATAGAGTCAGGTAACACCGAATATTGAATTCGTAAATCTCGTGCATGGCTAATCGTAAGCCTGATTTGTGTATGATCGTGAGTGGCAGAATGCAAGGGGTATTCATAATGGTTAAATTGTCAATTACTATTTAGCTGTTACATTCCGCGTGTGTAAAAATTCGCGATGTATTTTTTTTTATCTTATCTAGGGGTTATGTTCGCGAATTATATTAAAGCGTCATTCATACGACAGACCATAACATGTAAAACTGTGGCTTTAATCAGTTTCGCAAGGTATTTAATTTTGCGAACTTGGATGTGGATTTAGCGAAATAGCATCTGAGAATATAAACATTTATAAAGGAGTACTGTGTAGGGCAGTGGAATGGCCGTCATACGGCGAACTTTGTTACTTTTAATTGTCAAACAAAGTCTGATGTCATTATCTATCTTTGATCTGCATTTAGCTTTGGGCAAAAATTACAATATGCCATCAGAAAACCACAAAGCTTTTAGCTTGGTTAACGCTGAATAATGTCTCGGATTGAGAGACGTTAATGTGGTCATAAATAATTCTGTAATGTGTCACCTTTTACTATAAGGAAATGATGAAAGGATCTCGTAAGGTCATACGGATGCTCTGCTATACCTCCAGTGGTTCGCATTCATTTTGAAAAGAATGAAATGACAAGTTGTTTGACAATTTGCCATCTACGGTTTACTTAACCAAAGAGAAGTGTCGGTTATGATCGGATGAGTAAGGATGTTATAGTCATTGAGGAATTGTTTACTCACCCTAGTTATGTTTGTTTAGATATTCGCCATCGTAAGACATAAAGGCGATTTCTTCTTTAGTAGCAGAGTGATAGGTTTTTTATTTGTTGTTTTTCCAGACGATCGATTACCGGTACCATGGTTACAGAAACCACTTTCTGTAAACGATGTTTCAGTCATCGAAAGATATTTAGATGTAAAAGCGTACTTCAGTCTTTTCCTTGAACTTGGATTTTCACCAAAAACAGTAGACGATTTCGACGACCAGTACAGACATAAAGCCACAAGTGAAAAGATCAAAGCTTTACTGAAAGCTTTCATTACCAAGTCAAAGCCTCGACCAACGAGGAACGCGATTTTACTGGCAATGAGGGAGTGTAACATGGACACAGAATCCCTAATCACAGCACTGAAGAACACTTAGATTTAGATGTAAATGGAGAGAGTACTTCGTTTTTAAACACATCAACCTTTATGTACTCATGTGTTTGTACATCGTGGGAGTACCACCAGTAGATCAGCAGTACCTGGTCAACTTTTATCGTCGTATACGAATACTTCAATGTGTGATACTTTCATCTGGTTACGCAATACTCAACTTAATTTAAAATAAATCAAGTTTCCTTAATAAGTGCTTCAAGTTTTGCAGAAATATCTTTTGTTTTGCATTTGGGATTATCCAATAACAATTGTTATATCTTGTCTTATATCAATGTACACATATAGGAAGACTACCTGCCGCGCGTACAGTTTTGTATACATGTGGCCGAGTGGTTAAGATGTCTTAACATATTATCACAAGCCACCCATCTCTGTGTCGCGAGTTCAAATCCTAGGTGGGGCAGTTGCCAGGTACTGACTGCTGCTCGGTGGTTTTTCGCCGGGTAATCCGGCTTTCCTCCACCAACAAATCTTTCACGTCCTTGAATGAACTTGACTATTAATAGGACGTTAAACTAATAAAACATAAACCAGCGAGATAGTGTGCATGGAAACATCCAAACAAAACAGACATGGATTAGAAGTACTAGAGAGCATCAAACAATTAATGTACATACAATTATGATAATATGAACAATTATTGTATTCCACTATTTCTATTGTGTCCGTTATGGTGTGCATTTCAATTGAAGTAAGTATTTGTTTCATATTGCTGTTTAGATTTTAGACGTGAACATGTATTGTGTAAATAGGAAACAGTCAAGACGTGTCCAAAAAATGTCTTAACATCGATGTAAAATATCCAATAAAAGAATACATGGAACAATTGAGATGTCGGAAAACCTTGAATATTACAATTTAGGGGTTAATGTAGAAACTCCATTTCAAATATTACTAGCCGCCATTGACTTAGTATAGAGCAAGAGTGCAGATCAACTTTTAAAAATATATATTTTTAGGTCATCTGACTGGAAAGGTCTGGATGACCTATAACCATCATACTTCGTCTGTCGTCTTATGTCGTTGGCAGTCCGCTGTCCACCGTTCAAACGATTTCTTTTCATTAACTGATAGGCCTAGGGTACTGATATTGGCCTGTAGCATAATGAACTATATCAATAAATGAATGACCTTGACCGTCATTTAAGGTCACACTTGTCAAATAGGCAAAAAACAACGTTTTCTTATGAATGACTAAGAGACATAGAGACTTAGTATTGGGCCTATGGCATGCTGGGGTGAAGGGCTACCACGTTTGTTCAAATTAATAAACTTGACCGCCATTCAAGGTCACATTGGCCAAATAGGCTAAAATCTTTAAACGACTTATTGTGTATAGCTAAGAGTCCTAGACACCTTATATTGGACTTGTAGTATGTTGGCATGAAGGGCTACAATTTATATGAAAATCAATTACCTTGACCTCAATTTAAGGTCAAACTTGTCAGAAGCTGAACCTCTTCTAATAAAGAGTTCTTTGTATTGTCATAAGTGTCTGTCACTACTATATTCTTTGAGGTATTGTATTGTGTCAATAGGCCCACCGTTAAGGCCCATGAGCTTGTTGTTTTTCACATTTTGGTATTTATTCATATCATGTATTTAAAGTGACAATTCAATGAGGCTAATTCTGTTACATAACCATGAAGCAAAATATGACATAAATGCATTGTTCTATATCAAAACATATAAACAATATAAACATATAACAAGAAATATTGACAAATTCCACGATGCTGTTAAGTAATTTTGATTAATACCGTTGAAATTCAAAATCATTGATCAATACGATTAAACAGGTATATCATGTATGCTGTACCCATACCCGAGCCAAAGTCACGTACGTTAATCAAATGCAATATGTGTAATGACGGACAGCAAGTTTAAACATTTCACATACATTTCACTACAGTGGGCTTTTCTGGTATATCAGAGTAAAACCAACTAATCTAATTTCCATTAGAACTGGTTTGTTTCCGATATATATGCAAATTTAAATGTACTCTTATACTGAATTGTCCCTTTAATATACAATATATATTATTTCTTGTTTTTTTTTATTTTTAATTGTAGCAGTGTTCCTATTAAATGTATCTTAAACTATATCTTTTTGTGGACAGTTTGCTAATTATTTTCTACGTGG
Organism: Argopecten irradians irradians; assembly: GCA_004382745.1. Taxonomy (NCBI): domain Eukaryota; kingdom Metazoa; phylum Mollusca; class Bivalvia; order Pectinida; family Pectinidae; genus Argopecten; species Argopecten irradians. The sequence continues at coordinate 7,890 of SAYR01043553.1, forward strand.
CAATCGTTAACAAACTAGATGATATAGCTTATAAATTAATGGTTCGCAAGTAATGTTTAGTTCAATTATAAAAGGTAGTTAGAATGTCACCAGCGATATTAATGGATTTCTGCGAGGAAATGTTTATAGGTATAACTGCAACTATTTTATGTTTCTAGTAGATAACACATTATAACCATTATATCACTGGTGTCAAACATATCATTTCTGTTTTGTGAACGAACTGAACACTTTCGCTGCCATCATTCCTTATTTAATTGTCAATCAGACAGTCTAGTTTGTTTTGTGACGGGAATTTGTAACTCCAAACATAAGTTCTACTTGATTATATATGTTACCATTTGTGCATAAATGTTTTAATTTCTCTTTTGTGTTTTTTATATTGATTATGTGATGCTATATTCTTGTGAATACTTAACAAGTATGTGCATAGGTTTTAAAGGGGTTATCGAATCAATAATGTAGTCTAGAGATACAGGCCAAATTGGTTTATGTATTTGGTAGCTTACCTATATTGAATATATAATATATTTTATGATTACCATTCAGGCATATTTACTGTGTTTTCATTAATTCACAAAACGAATTACACTAATGGTTAACTGGCAAAATCAAGCAAATTGAATCATCAACGCTAAAAAAATTATCAATATAATATATTGATTATGATGTCATAACATTTTGTAGTCTAACAGTAGTTCAGCAGTCCAAAAGTAAAAATTAGTTTTAGGAATTAAACATCGAATTTATTTTATTTTTTAGATTTAAAATGTAAAATAAGTCGTATACCTTAGTGTACTGAAGTGTAAATTGAGGAACAGTGTTTACATGGGGGGTTGGGAGGGGGGTGATAATGAGTAAGGTTGTATTTCTGACAATATAACGGTGTAATTGTGTGTGATTGACATGAGCTTGAATATGAGAGCTCATCTTTTCATTCATAAACGGACTTTTCTGCGGTTACGAGTCTATAAGGTATTGACGCTAGCATTGTACGTCATAGCGATTTTAACTGAGATTTAAAAAAATATTTCAAGAATAGTTTTAAAAACATTCAATTGTCGTCGACCACCATTGTCTTTCTTTCCATCCGTATTTCAACGCGCATACCAACCCCTATATACAGTAGGTAAATCGATGCACGTGAAGTTGGGTCCTCGACTCGGACTGGACCAAGGACGTAAAGTGCCATCAGTCTATCATTACATCTAGTGTGTGGTAACATTGTTTATTTTCCGTTTGATTATGCATTATCTATATTTAGAATGCGTCCATGGGTGTCCAACCACGTGCTTTACACGGGGATCAGTCACTGGCTCCCATCAAACTAAACTTACTTCCATGGATGCGACACAGTCACAATAAAGTGTATCTCAAAAACGATTTTTAAAACATGTCATTTAATTGTATACTTTGTAGAAACACTGTTACATTTAAGTATGTGTTTGCGTTAAAACGCGATTATAGCATGCCATCACACAAGAAATTATGTAACTAAAATAACTTAATAGGCCTTCAACTCGGTGTTAGTGTTCGTTATGTGATTGGATAATACAAAATTCAACTCATATTATGTTTATTTGTTTTTAACTAACAAAAAGTGGTTCTGATTTGATGTTATCAATATACAATGGTGATCGTTAAGATGTAAATTTTATATTATAGCGAACTGACAAGTTAAAACGATGACTACCAGGTTTTAGTTATATATTTGTATATAATAAACACATTAATACCTATTTAATCTTACGTTGTTTTTTTTATATAACTGGTATTAGATACGAATGTAAATGGCGTTTTGAAACCAAAAGTGGAAGACAATTAATAAAGATAGCCCCGATAGTAATAATTAAACTATTAACGAACATAGTCAATTGGTTTTTTGCCTGGATATGTGGTGATTGAACTGAAATCAGTTCCCATAGTTAATGTCATAAGTACCTGCAAATATCAGACCCCATCTTCTCAAATAGGTTTTCCCTGTAAAGATTATGCGAAATATTTACGTTTTACAGTTCTCAGCCAATGTGTTATTATGGTCGGTTTTGTGGCACTGATTATTTATGTGGCCAGCTTATTTTCTGTTATCCTTAGACCAACAGACGTTTCCGTAAAATATATGCGTCATAGTCAAGCTGTAGCGAGCAGATTAAAGCTGTTTTTAAGCACAGTGCAAAGTGTGTTGTCTACTGCACCGCGATTAAACTACATGCTTGTGAAAGAATCGTGATATTATTTTTTGTATTTTTCCCTGGAAAGCTAAACCTGCGGAATCTAGGTTTTATGACATTAATGTTGTCATTCTAAAAAATGACCCACACCTATTCAGGTTCATAAATCAATTATTTCTAATAAAATAAAACATGTAATAAATTATTTAAGATCATTTTCCATCCTCGATACTTCAGGGGTTAATATAATTTGACGTTATACCCACCGTGAGACTATCTAAAAAAACTGAAGGCACACAGAACAGAACAGATAATTTAGTCCTTTGATGTACGTACATCACAAGAGCCGTATAACGGTACACTGGTTGATAGTGTATTTTTACAGATGGGCGTGGCTTTCTCTATAGTTTTCCAAAGGGAAAGGCCTATGATTGGTTCAGATTTGTTTCTCCTGAACTGCCTTCGGTTTTTACTATTATGTAGTCCGGGGTGGATATACCATCAGTTATAGTAACCCTGAAGTATCGAGGATGATCATTTTCACATCTCTAAAAATTCCATTCCGAGGAATTGACCAATCCCAGGAAAAATACGGTAGACATATGACCCAATGCTGACTATGTCATGTAAGCAGATTGGTACGTTCCATACGGATCTTAAAGACACGGTAGACATACAATTTTATGTGGGCCCTTAGTAGTGTTGCAGACAAAAAAAACTACTTAAAAATAGAAGTATAGCCTTACTAATATGAAGAGAAGTATGTTTCAAAACAACAAGTCAGATGTAAATAACATGTTTATTTTATTTTATTATGCGTACATTTTCGATCAAACACATACCGACCAATTGAGTGATTAAATTATGTTGCTACTGTTTTCACGTCTGACGCCATGAACAATATTAAGTTATGTCCCGTGAAAATTCGTTGACTGCCACCATGAAGAACATGACGATGTCTCTTGCTATATATTTCTAATGCATTCTTTAATTGATTCTGCATGCTCAGTACAATGTCATATTTAGTTGTAAAGAAGATAATTATTTGTTAAAGTGGAGAAATGCAAGACAAATGTGCATGGTTTGGTTGTCTACCCTGTCGGCAACATCAGCATTTGAATTCATTGATGAGGACGACTTTTTGACATTTAGATTGAACTGAATTTCGGTTACTAGCTACTATGTATGGCAAGCAGAACATCTGAACCGCGACTGAGAAAATATTTTAGTGGGTTGAATGTTTGTGTTCAAAATGAAGATATGGCGTTAATTGATTTAATGTTTAATTTAAAAAAATGGTGAAAGTACTTCACTCTTTGTATCTATAATAGCACACTGGCAAAAATCAAGGATTTATTAGAACTTGGCAAAAATACAAAAAGAAAAGAAAATAAACAAAAAAAAACAAAACGAAATAAACAAAACTGCATTTTACAAGTCGTTTTGTATCTATATAATATCCAATTTAATCTTACGTGCGCCCTTTCTCTAAATATCCTATTTCCATGCTTTTGACAATTCTTAAGGAACTATCTTTGTTTGTCATGTATGTTTATAAAATTGTATTCAGAAAGCAGGCCCAGAGAAGAAAGACAAATAATAAGGGCTTTTCTCACCTATGGGTGAACAGACTTATTGTTTTTTGTGCTGTTTTTTATTGTTATTCTGCACAGAAAGTTGTATTCAAAGGATCTCCGAAATGGTAAGATATATTCCAATAAGCATGTCACCATAATGTAGGGCATCAGTTGATGGTGAGACAGCAGCAGTTTATGTTGGTCAAAATCCAATATGGCCTTTATGACTTAATTTCCGGTTTAAAACTCGACTAATTTCTTTCTGTTTTGGATATTTTATTTAAAATAAATTACGGAGCAAATAACTAATGAAATACTTTTCTGTTAAACGTCACATTCCGATTGGTAATATTTACATTATCACTTCGCTCCGCCTCAATGAAATTAGTAAACTCCGATCACTTAATTTCCCAAAGAAGATGCACGGTCACGCGCTGACCTCTGACCAGAGTGAGAATACATTTTGACATTGTGAACATTGTGACCTAGTTTTACGCCGCTTCAGTTTTGAATGTACTTTCTGCGATGACGCACACTAGTAATATAATTTGCATTTAGAAACACAAACAGAAATACTTGATAAATTGATATTAGAAATTGTCAATAGTCTAATATACTTGTCTTTTTTTTATCAAACGCTGACTTAGGCTGAAGCCCCTTGAATAAATGCTAAACATAGGCTACAGTAGGCTAAACGAGCGCATATATATATTTAGGTTCACCACACATCTATGTCTAGGCATAATTGAACGCCAATCGTTACGATAATTGTACGGTGACATGTAGGAACGATAGACTCCGTGAAAATATTGGCAACGAAACGATTCCGTGGGTGTCTTTCTTTCTATCCGTATTTCAACGAAAGCACCATGTTTTTGGACTGCATCGCATAATATCTTCATAGGACACACTGATGTTGGTTTCACACCAGGTTAGTAATACATAATTAAATGACAGCTGCACAATACAGACAGAAATATGTCATTCAGTTACTATTCAATATATACTGATATCGAGTTTTAAAAGGTTTTATTATGTTATAAATACCAATCTGTTCGGCATTTTACCAATTGTCATTTTCTTTGAAACCAGACCCCTGCTAAATCCAGCAGCGGATCGCAACAGAATTGACAATCATTCTTAAATTAAGGGCACCTTTCGGGAAAAAAATCATTAACAAATCTTCCTCTCAAGTTCTAAAAGACAAAGATACCTAATAGCATGCTGACATAAATATCTACCAGGTTTATTAATCTGAATGACATTGACCTTTATTCAAGGTCACATGGGCCAAAATTCCTAAACCTTCAAATGAATTCTTGTGAACTTCTAGAAAGTCTAGAGACCTAATATTAGGTCATAGGCCGATAAAAATATAAAGATGTACTTAATATCAGTTAAATTTCCATTTATTAATGTTCTGCATCAAAAAAAGTCTTTAACATTATTTTTCACTCAACAGTTACAACTACATGCGTAAACTATTGCTTTTACCAACTGTCCGTCTAAAACTACAAAGTTAGTAACAACTGTTTCCTCTGACAATTCAATGACTCTAGCTGTACCTCCCGACTGACTCTCAAATAACTGCCCAACTCCAATGGTATCCTTCCTTTATAGTGACATCATTTACATCTGTATTGTAAAACTTATATTATTAGATATATGCTCAATTCTAAGGATACATAAAATTCTATTCTTAACTAAATAATTTATTCTAAGTATACATATTTTTAGTTTATAAAATGTTATTCTTAACTAAATAATACATATTTATAGAACTGATATGAATACGCATGCATACCTAAGATATGATTCCCCTGAACTCTTGTGACGCTGGCCAAAATTAGGCATAGCGGCCCAGATACCATAACTAAAGATAGAACAATACTGCAATTTGCAAATTAAAGACTGGTCATCTGTTTATGCACCACATCTCTATCTGTCGCTAAAGATAGGCTTCGGATCGTGACGTATACAAATAACTTTAATAAGAAATTCCCCCGTCAATCTTAGCCTAATGACTGACCCTTACTACAGACAGCTCATTAGTTAGGCTCTATAGGTACACATCACTGACCCCTTTATTTACATACCAACTCCCCTACAGTTTCCCTAATGTTCTCACCACCATTACTACATCATTAGCCCTTTCAGAGCGAAATCCCTTTCATGTTTATAAAATGTTTATAGCTGGCGTTGACCATTAACCACGATCTCGTTTAACCCCCTGCTGGTCTGCCGACACAATAACTACAAAAATAATTGGACAAATTAATAGTTACATCAAATTAATAATCCTAGTAATCTAATTTACCTGTTATATAAACCTACAAGCTAAAACTACTTAAAATATAGATATACTCAACCTTTGTATGATAAAAATCGCCACATTGTTTTGCAATGTTTGTATTCCGCATTTGCATATTACAGAGTTATCTGCCCTTGATGGTAGGTATTTTTGTTACGTCATGTGTTTGCGAACGTAACGTCATAGGATTCAGTGAACACGACATGAGTTTCGCTCGTAAAATAATGACATCACAATAGATAGTCCGCTAAACTGCCTATATTATTAGGCTTTTTTATTTTTATTTTTTTTTTTTTTGCCTAATATATTAGGCAAAAAAAAAGCCTGATAATATAGGCAAGTTAAGCGGACTACACAATAGATACCTAACCAAAGGGAGGTGTTGGTAATATGCAAAGACGAAAAGGTAATGACGTTTAAGAACATGATAGGACAGTTCCGTTAACGCAATTAGTAATGAGGAGGACGGTGTTTAGTTATCCATATTTATTTCACGTAGAAAATCTCATGTCATTTTTTTTTAAACGTGTAAAACAAGTTATGTGAAATGGTTTCTCTTGAAATAACGTAGTCACAAGATAATTTAATAAGAATTTGGAAGGTCGTAATAAGGACTTGCCACGCACTTAAGGTTGTGAAGTACATACGGAACAAGACACTAGATTTATCTAAATGAATGATTACTTTATTTCGTGGTTACTGTATGCACCACGTGACACCTGCTACGATTTGTGCAGGGCTATTTGGGTTATATTGGGGATGGAATGATGTTAAAAGAAGATATCCGCGCTAACGTCATTTCAACGGAGAGATTACAAAGGGTTTTATCAAACACTACTGGAGATACTAATGCCATACGGTTTTTTGGTATCACATGGTATATGGATTAGTCCAATTAGCCTTAACAATTTAATGAATAACTCCCTCCCCATATAAAAATGAGAGGCCAAACGACCAGATTATAGGGCCTTATTGTACTATAAATAAGGATTTACTCAGGTCTTTTAAAAAGACAACATATACCTTCATACCTGTATTTGTATCTGTGGTATTTCAACTTTATTACTACCGACTGCAAGTCTATTTAAACTATTGACTATGATCTCCTTAGAGAAAATATATTTCAAAATTTATTTATTTTTCCAATTTGTTTAAAAAGCATTCACCAAAATGACGTAGAGACCCGATAATCAAATTTATTTATATACACATATTATTGGGCACAAAGGGCTGCAATTAGGACAAAAACAGGACCGTTGGTCTTTTCCCCTCATTTTGGACATTATGAACTGAAATAATTATTACATTACAATAATATAAAATAGTGTTGGTTTTGGTGTTTGGTTTGTTTTTAAAGATCTTCTTTTTATTTGGAAGAAAATTTATTATATTCCGGTATTATCAAAACGGTTGACTTGTAAATAAATAGCGCTAATAATGATGTGAAAAAATAAAAACAACCAAAATAATGATTATTGTTAAATTAAAAATATATAAAGAATACTATTTTTGTCAGAGGTCAAATTGTCAGACATTTAAACACCATTTCGAGGTCACAATTCTTTGAATATTTTATAAAAAATACATTCGTATTAAGGTATATGATAGTGTCTTAACTACGATTAGCCTCACATTTTCGATTATTTTGACGTTAAAAAAGAACATCAAGAGATGACGTCACAATCACCGGAAGGAGGGATTAATAAGATTACTATGGAATGTTTCACGGACACCACTGAGATGACAGCCACCTTCAAAAGTCGTGCACAAGCACGTCTTTTCACTTCCTGGGACCGTATACGGCTGATAATGTATGTAAGATGTTTTTTTTTGGTCTGGGGATCCACTCTCCCACCAACTGCTGAAGGTTCGTTCCGCTTTTAATCCTAATAAATCTGCTATGGAATGTTCCTTAAGCACCACTGAGATGCCAGCCACCTTCAAAAGTCGTGCACGAGCACGTCTTCTCACTGCCTGGGACCTTATACGGCTGATACTGTATGTAAGATGGGTTTTTGGTCTGGGGATCCACTCTCCCACTCACTGCTGAAGGTTCGTTCTGCTTTCAATCCTAATAAGATTGCTATGGAATGTTCCATTAGCACCACTGAGATGGCAGCCACCTTCAAAAGTCATGCATGAGCACGTCTTCCCACTGCCTAGGACCGTATACGACTGATAATGTATGTAAGATGGGTTTATTGAACTGGATGTCTAGGTTCCGAATTCGTTTAGCGAATAACGAATAACTTCCCATCTTTATTTTGCTATTGACTGTGTGCTCTGACATTCTACACTCTTCTTTCTTCCCGTAATGTTGAAGTCTTCAAATGGTGATACGTGTCAAATTGTTCAGCTGAAGGCCAGAAACAATCTTTGATATAAGAAGATACTGAACAAAAAACATTGAATTACTGCAAATGATTATGTCCATTGTCTGCCGTTATTTTCGAAGAAAGAAACTCAAATCGCAACACAGTTCTTATTGTTCCATTCGACATCGATATGACGTTGCTTTTATCAGGTTAATTTGAACGGTGGAACAACAGCATGACAATACTCTTTATCGAGTACACTGGCCTGATTTCTTCAATTAAGCGTAAATTCTACATCGGTTTTTCTTACCTGATTGTTAGCATGGATGAACAAATGTACAATTAATGTACAATATTTACATTGTCACTGCAGTTCCACTATGTAACCTTACCAAGCGCAGTTGGCAGTCATATAGACAATGAAATTCAAGCGCTTAGTTTGACGTCATTATCATTGTGACGTCACAATTGTCTCGCCAGCGATCACAGAAGACGGCTGTTCAAATGACTGTTCCATTCATGACGATAACGAATAATTATTTCATTATGGATGCAAAATATCCTGGGATTCCATCATAAAATTGCAACCAAGTGTAAATATAAGCATTGAACGTCTTTCAGTTTGCATTCATAGCCAATATGAATGCAAACTGGACAGAGGTAAATCCAACATGAAGTTCTAGCCTCTGCCAGTTTGCATTCATATTGGCTATGAATGCCAACTGAAAGACGTTCAATGCTGAAATGTGCGCATAGAAAAATGTATGAGAGAGGAAAATGATAAATGGATGTACAGTATGTAAAAAAGGTTTTGAATGAGAGCCCTCCTACACGAGGACAAAAAATGTACATGAAATAAATAATTAAATGAATTTTATTTTTTCCTAAAAAGGATACAACAATTTGTGTAAAGCAAAAGCGTTTACCCTTCGTCAATCAACGGTAAAATTTGTTTTTTACTAAAACTAAAAAAAAAATATTCTTGAATGATGAAAATTCTGTGCGATCACCAGTTATATATTAAACACTTTTGTATATAGCTGTATGATTATCTTGTCTCATTTGTAATTAAGCACCAATTTGTATCATCACATTTACCGTGTGTAGTGAGCTTAGTACGTGCTCAAAATATATTAATTATCAATAAGATTTCGTAACAAAATTATACAGCACGGTTTCTATGTTAGCCCTATTGTGTTCGTTACTACCTGAATTAATGACTAGGTCTCTGACGTCGAAGGTATCATTCACTGCGGCCGATCAGTCTTCCTCTAACATATCATCTTCTGTATAGTTGGTAACTTTCGCGGGTGTAGATTTTCGCGACCTACGGTTTGGAACTTATTTTCGGGCTTTTTTGTAGCAATTAAAAAAGGCATTTATTTGACATTATGTGTTGTGAGAATCAACGACTTTCGAAAAAAAAATCAAATCAAGAGGTATTAAATTTTGCGACTTCGGTTTTATTCACGAGTACAGCAAAATTAAAACCCCGCGAATATTAGCAATTATACAGAACGTTAAGGCGCCCAGTACAGTACGCCAACACGCATTTACGTGTAGTGCAATCTATTGGAGCTTCTCGCGTGCGTTGGTACATTGTGTTTCCTGTCAATTTGGTAGTTAGTTTTCAATATTTTAATCAGGTTAGTAAGTCCGCGAAGTTTATTTGGAAGGATTAGAAAATCCACTGTCTAGGTAATACACTTTTTAATGTGCAGCAGGATGTTTCACGTAGTGTATGTTTCCCGGTTAAAATCCTTACCTGCTGATCAATCATTACATTACCCTATAAAAGATATGATGGCGATAGATTCCTCGTTGAATGAGATTAATAAGAAATTGAACAAGATTGATAAAGCTGACGTCGCCTTCTGTAGTATACAAAGGCCATGCTATGCTTCATTCTTCTTTTAATAATATTTTCATGTGTTTTTAAAGGTTTGTTGGTTTTTTGAAGTCCTGTGGTTTGTAGAGTTGCTATTCGTGAAATGATTTGTAACGTGGTGATGAATGATGACTGACGATTATATGTATCAGCATATGTGCAATTACTTTAAACCAAATTTTATAACATGACCTTGCTATACTACATTCGCCTTTTACTCGCATATGATTTCAAATTATACTAAGTGTTTATGAATAATGTTTGTATAAGCGTAAAAAATAAAGCAAGATATTTGATATTTCAAGAACTTACATATGATATAATGATATAATAACAGCATAACCATGAACAAGCCCCCGATTGTATCAACTCTTAGCAATACATTGTTACATTGCTCTAAGAAAATATGTACATGTACTATTAATAAAGTAGAAATAAATATTCTATAATTAATCATAGGTATATATACGGTAGTGTGTAGATACAATATAACATAATACCTGTCAATTATCAGTTATAATTGTACATGATGCAATATAATCAACTGAGTACATTTTGACCTTGGGTACAGTTTTAACATATACATAGCAATGACCAATATACTTTAAGGCAAACGGTAGTTGATAAACCATTTAGAAAACTTGACCAATTATATAGAAATTGATTAGTGCACGATTGCAAATGTATTATGAATGATATTTAAAATAAACCAATCAGTAAAATATGTGAAAAATATAAAAAAAATAGTAATAGTACATGTGCTCAGAGTGAAATGAATAGGTAATGCCGATAGTTGTTTAATCATCTTTGAAATATCCAATAGAGTTATTGTTCAAAATGTTTACATATCTTGATTTTGCCAAATAACGGATGATAATCGTAAGCATAGAAATTCAAGTAATTATTAAATATATAACGATGAAGAAAACAAGAATGTCTCACGTGATCAAATGCCGAATAAAATAATGTAGAACAATGGCATTTTAACTAATTTTCAAACTCAACAAATAAAATGTTTAAATATTTGTTTTAAATCGTGATATATCCTATTTCTACCAGTACATCAACATTGGTATTTTGAGTTTGATATTTAAAATTATTAAGTCAGAATGTTTTAATGGCGACGTTCATATCATATCAGATTTAACAAAATATAGAATACGGTCATAAGATGCATACACTTTTATGAATAATAAAACAATATGTTAAATACTGATATAGACAACTGCCATTAAACAGAAACATATCCATAACATTTATTCATAACTTAATAGTTGAAAGAAGTAAATGTTACCAAAGTTGGGTTTATATAGAAAAGTTATGCTTATACGTGTTGACCGAAATGTTTGTCTATATGCATAAAAGCCATCCTCGAAACATCATAGGCTACTTTCTCTATTGTTATATTCATCCCCGGTCTATTTCAAGGTCAACTTGAAGCTGTGGAGAAAAACTATGGCAAATCATAGACCTTTAGAGATTTCCTTTGAAAAATACAGTAAGTATTTTAATTCAAGATAAATATATAAAAATTAATTAATTGCGTCCCGAAAACAAAGATGAAAATGAAACTGTATCCTATATGGAATGAAGCACTGATTGCGCATGCACCAAAAGTAAAACCGATCATTTCATATTCTTTGTGTTAATTAGACAAATATATACACGATTGAATACCAATTATTGTTCAAATGGTGAATATCGTTTATGCTCTGTCGGCGGTGGAGCATCTTGAATGAAATGTAATATGAAATTTTTGTGTGGCTGCAAGCGATGATAATTATCATTATCGCCAAAACATAGCGTTTTTCAGTGCTTTGCATGCAGGTATCTCTTTGTGTAGATGTGTTTTTCACAGAATACCTTGCATGATATATATGATATGGTCTGAAATAGTCTTAAAATATAAATATTAATTGTCAAAAATAGCGGTTAGTTCGAACAGCGACTGTGTTCATTAGCTCTTTGTCTCTCCTAAAAAATAGATATCCATTCCCAGACTGCGACTAAGACAATGCTTAGCAGCATCAATATTCTGTAATTGCATATTGCACTGTTATCTGCCCTTGCGGGTAGGTATTGATTGTGACGTCATGTGTTTGCGAGCGTGTAACACAATATACTTGGATAATAAATATTACATCATAATTGTGTACATGTGTATTTGTAATAAATATATCAGGTAAAAGACCTTTGTATCAGCTGGGATGTGTATTGGGCTTACTAGACATAAGCTTAATGTCCTAATGGAAGGGTCTGGATACAATAACTAAATCAAAGTCATTGCTATTATAAGTATTTGATAGTTGTCAGAGACTTAAGCTAGACATCATATCATCAGCCAGGCTTTGACCAATGAATGCTAAGGGTAGTCAAAGATTTGGTCAAACCTCAGTATAAAAAGAGGTGCACGATCTATTGCCAGTAGTAGTAGTAGTAGTAGAGATACGGACACGGGCAGACACTACTCATGTTCGGCCATTGGAACCTAAAGTGTTTAATCTTTTTTCGAGTGACTAACGCTTTCGTAGCAACACTGATACATAAGGAAATATGATGTTTACGCTATGAAGGAACTGTAGTCCATCTTGATGAACATATAACTGATTTCCATGTTGCTTAATTATTTTTGGATCTATTTAAAGAGGAATCAAATTTGAACCTGGGTTGGACATTTATGACGCATAAAAAGGGCATACGAAGTGTCACAAACGTCATACTTTCTCGCAGAAAACGACGTGAATTGCGCTCTCAAAATGATTACGTCACAATGGATACCTACCTGTAAGGGAGCTTACTCTGTTATATGCAAAGACGAAATATATATTTTTTTGAAACACACCTTAATATTTACTGCAATAGAGAGCTAGGTTCCTATTATTACAAAACTGTGTGCAGTAGACTCCCACTCAGTGGCCCTATTGTATACTGCATGGCTGACAGGCCATGTGTGTAAGATTTAATTAATACACGTATACATATGATTGTTTGAGTTTGAAATATAATTACTTATTAACCGGTTATAACAGGAATACAAATTATATTGATAATGAAACCAATTTTATTATCAGTTCATTTTAGCGGTCTTCACAGTGTTCTTGGACTTTCCCGAAGATATCAGATTGTAAATTAAATGTAAGATATTTACCAGCGAAAATGGCTAACGATCAAACTATACATGGTTTAATTCACAAAAGACATTGTATGTCATTTAAAAGACATGTCTAAATATAGAAGTCATCGTAAACAGCCTGGTGAATATATAGGTTAGTGCTAGTAATGTGTATGGAATGAGGAAGGAAATTAAGTTACAAGACACCCGTTAATATATTTACGTCTTAGGCTTTCATGTTCCATAAACTGGTAATGTGAAATAATGGAATTAATCACAGACGGATGAGAGATTCCAGGTAATAGACAACGTTAACATAAATAAGTATCCACACTGATAAAGATACCAATCTATTAGGTAAGTACGCGCTTTCAATATACATACATGTATATTAACCATTTATCAAACAGTCTTTTCCAAGCCAACCTCCATTTTTTATGTCTTGCCGTAACATATTTTACTTTCTCAGTTCGTCTTTTATTAATACTAAAATGTTCTGTTTACTACAAGACTACATGAAGCAGTGTTTACTCTCAGTAACAACCCTGGCGGTAATTATACAATTAGTCATGTTATTTACCTTCCAACATCCACAGACAGATAACATTCTAATGGCCAGGCCTTGGATTAATGGAGGCAACATATCAATTTAACTCTGTAGGCACTTATATCGAAAATATTATTAGATATATCTATATTTGTATACTAATATATCGGCAACCCAAAAAGAAATGTTTACACTGGCGTTAATGTTATACATTAAACTATACAGTGTTGTGAGGTGGTGTTTTTTCATTAGACATTAAACTATACAATGTTGTGAGGTGGTGTTTTAAGAGTAGATTTTAAACTATACAGTGTTTTGAGGTGGTGTTTTAACATTAGACATTAAACTATACAGTGATGTGAGGTGGTGTTTTTACATTAGACATTTAATTATACAGTGTTGTGAGGTGGTGTTTTAACATTAACATTAGACATTAAACTATACAGTGTTGTGAGGTGGTGTTTTAACATTAGACATTAAACTATACAGTGATGTGAGGTGGTGTTTTAACATTAGACATTAAACTAAACAGTGATGTGAGCAGGTGTTTTAACATTAGACATTAAACTATACAGTGTTGTATGGTGGTGTTTTAACATTAGACATTATTAAACTATACAGTGTTGTGAGGTGGTGTTTTAACATTAGACATTAAACTATCCAGTTATGTGAGGTGGTGTTTTAACATTAGACATTAAACTATACAGTGTTGTGAGGTGGTGTTTTAACATTAGACATTATTAAACTATACAGTGTTGTGAGGTGGTGTTTTAACATTAGACATTAAACTATACAGTGTTGTGAGGTGGTGTTTTAACATTATACATTAAACTATACAGTGTTGTGAGGTGGTGTTTTAACATTAGACATTATTAAACTATACAGTGTTGTATGGTGGTGTTTTAACATTAGACATTAAACTATACAGTGTTGTGAGGTGGTGTTTTAACATTAGACATTAAACTATACAGTGATGTGATGTGGTGTTTTAACATTAGACATTAAACTATACAGTGTTGTATGGTGGTGTTTTAACATTAGACATTAAACTATACAGTGTTGTGAGGTGGTGTTTTAAGAGTAGATTTTAAACTATACAGTGTTTTGAGGTGGCGTTTTAACATTATACATTAAACTATACAGTGTTGTCAGGTGGTGTTTTAACATTAAACATTAAACTATACAGTGTTGTATGGTGGTGTTTTAACATTAGACATTAAACTATACAGTGTTGTGAGGTGGTGTTTTAACATTAGACTTTAAACTATACAGTGATGTGAGGTGGTGTTTTAACATAAGACTTTAAACTATACAGTGTTGTGAGGTGGTGTTTTAACATTAGACATTAAACTATACAGTGATGTGTGGTGGTGTTTTAGCATTAGACATTAAACTATACAGTGTTGTGAGGTGGTGTTTTAAGAGTAGATTTTAAACTATACAGTGTTTTGAGGTGGTGTTTTAACATTAGACATTATTAAACTATACAGTGTTGTGATGTGGTGTTTTAACATTAGACATTAAACTATACAGTGTTGTATGGTGGTGTTTTAACATTAGACATTAAACTATACAGTGATGTGAGGTGGTGTTTTTACATTAGACATTAAACTATACAGTGTTGTGATGTGGTGTTTTAACATTATACATTAAACTATACAGTGTTGTGATGTGGTGTTTTAACATTAGACATTAAACTATACAGTGTTGTGAGGTGGTGTTTTAACATTAGACATTAAACTATACAGTGATGTGAGGTGGTGTTTTAAGAGTAGATTTTAAACTATACAGTGTTTTGAGGTGGTGTTTTAACATTATACATTAAACTATACAGTGTTGTCAGGTGGTGTTTTTACATTAAACATTAAACTATACAGTGTTGTGAGGTGGTGTTTTAACATTAGACATTAAACTATACAGTGATGTGAGATGGTGTTTTAACATTAGACATTAAGATATACAGTGTTGTGAGGTGGTGTTTTTTCATTAGACATTAAACTATACAGTGTTGTGAGGTGGTGTTTAAACATTAGACATTAAACTATACAGTGATGTGAGATGGTGTTTTAACATTAGACATTAAGATATACAGTGATGTGAGGTGGTGTTGTTTTAACATTAAACATTAAACTATACAGTGATGTGAAGTTGTGTTATTTTAACATTAGACATTTAACTATACAGTGTTGTGAGGTGGTGTTTTAACATTAGACATTAAACTATACAGTGATGTGAAGTTGTGTTGTTTTAACATTAGACATTTAATTATACAGTGTTGTGAGATGGTGTTTTAACATTAACATTAGACATTAAACTATACAGTGTTGTGAGTTTGTGTTTTAACATTAGACATTAAACTATATGTGATGTGAGTTTGTTTTTTTATCATTAGACGTTGAAGGATACATTAATTTGTATTAAGTATATTACTATATTTACGAATGCATATCATCGGTTTGGATCACGACAAGAAACCAAATACCTGTCGTTATGACATGTATTATGTGTTAGCCGTGATTGTTATAGTTGGGTATACCAGAGTGTTACAGATAAAGGTTCCTGTGAGGTTAGCTCTGACACACGTCCAAAACGTAACATTGTATCCTGGGCTCGCAATGTTTTATAAAAAAACATGATATGGGTCTTTGGTATTGTGTAAAACTGGTTGGCGTAATATCGACTAAATATAGAAATCATTTATATATTAAGCATGGTTAGACAGTTATTCCGACTAATCAATTGGTCAATGATACGCATGAGCAAGTTTAAAATACCCAAGCTTATCAGGATATAGTTCATGGGAAATCTTTAAATCATAATAACAGAACAAAATATCATTCTCTATCAATGGTTAATGTGCAGTAACTGGACAGATAAAAGCTGTAAATACTGAAAAAGAACCCAACAAAGACAAGAGACTTTTAAATTCTACCTGTAATGTCACATGTAAAGATATATATCACATATAGAGATATAAAGCGGTATACATGTACAATGTAATACACACAAGTTGTTTGCGTTTATACATAGCATACAGTTACGGAAGTTAATGAATTTTTTTATGAAAAAAAATTTACATTTTTACATATCGGACCATATACCGGTATATATGTGTACAACCCGCCCCGCAAATACAAAAACAAATTTCCAATTCCATTATATATTTAACAGTAAACACAGCTACTGAAGAAATTTGATTTTCTTTGAGAGAATTTCTTCCATAAACATTAGTTTTTCAATATCTTTTTCATTTAGAAACATGTATATGTACACAAGGTATTTTGAAAAAAAAAATCTTCATCAATATTTAACATAAAGTTTACTGATTAAGAAATTGAAAAGTATCAAAAATGTAATAAATTTCTTATTCTAGAACCTAAACTAGCCTATCATAAAATGACTGCACAAACTCACAAAGTAAAACATATATACAATGTATTTACATTAATATATAAAGCTACAAGTAGATCACCACTATACAAACAGACATTTGACTAAGAATGTCTTATTTAGCTATATTCTGAAAACAAATATCATTGTTTTGCAAATTGAATTGCTGGCTTGTGCTGAAAATTTCCTGCAATTATGGAGTTATCACTCCTACTGATTTTTATAGAAAATGCAACCACATACATGAACCGGTACATGTATATCCCTTCACTGATCCGATTGAATATTTTACGAGAATTCTAAGTAATTTCTTACACATATAAGATATAATTAATGTATATGAAACTCTTTGAAATCTGTAAGTTTGATAATGACATGATTTCATCATAAAGCATTTTAATGTTTTAATTACTGAATTTTACTGAACTTAAAAGACCAAAATTCTTCAAAGACTGGTACTGTAAACACAACTTTTTAAAGTTGGCCCTAGACAATAGGAAAAGCCGGTACGATACACTGGGATTGAATAAAGGGAGATTATATGCAAATTTATTAATTTTCGAGGAATGCAGTTGTCCCATCGCAAAATGCGTCCCATTTCTGACAAATCCACTTCTGGATGGAGATTGAAGTGAGATATGTATGTAGCAATTAAAAGAAAGACGGCTTGGCCCTGGGTGATATTTTTTGTTCAGTGGGAAGCCCCTGTTTTAAATTAATTTTTTTTTTTCAAAAAATGGTACATCCAATTGGTACATTTAAAAAAAACTAAAATAGGTTAGAGATTACAATTTTAGGCTCCTCCGGAAGTGTGTCTTGATCGGAAATACTATGTAGCTTAATTTACTTGAAGCAAAGTTCAGGCAAATTTATTGAAACATATTGGCCGGATATTTATTTCACATTTGAATGACTATATTTGTATTCCTAAGTCATGTGCTTTATTTTCATAAAATGTCCAAATCTGCTGTGTTCTGCCAACTTGATCGAAAAAGATCGTGGGAGGATGTGGGATGGGTAAGGGGAGGTAATTGGTTTATTTGCTCAATTTCATGGTATGTATGCAAGGTTTATGTTAATTAATTCAGCTGAAATTCATTTTTTGTTTCATTCCAAAAACTAAGTCATGCGATAATAACTTATCGGGCATCATACAATACATATGGCATGAATTCTGGTTATTTCAACTTGATTGATTTATCAATTTCCTGCCATATAATGTACATAAAAACTTATAACAACAGCTTTATTTTGTTATTTTCTCTTTAAAAACACTACTATTTAACTTTTCGTGTTCTCTAAAAAGTATGTATTTGTAAAAGATTGTGTGTTTGGTCAGGCCGATATTATCTATGATTATTTATGAAAATGTATTTTTCAGGGTAAAATTCAAAGCTTGTGATGTCATATGCATGATATTTCCACTTTTTTGATATCATGTCATTATCTATATGTCAGAATCAGTTTGTTTAAATGAATGACCTTGACTTTTATTCAATGCTACATGATTCAAATAGGCTAAAATCTTTTTATCAAGAACCTAGAGGCCTAGCCACCTTATATTACCTGGGTCATACATAGAAATTCTTATTTCTTAATTCTCTTATATGTATGTAAAACCTCTCTGTTAAGACAACTTGAGGGTCTGGACGAAAACGGTCTTAATAGCGGGGTGTTTTTTTTAATACTGAGGTGCATCGAATTGACTTCTGATCAGTAAGAACCGTAACTCTGCATATAATTATCAAAAATAGTATACATGTATATACGTGTACTGTATATGTAGTATACATATATATGCAATGTGTGTCTCATATGTATATAGTTACATAATAGACTTGTATATTTTTATTGTAGTTGAATAAGCATAAGAGAAAACAGAGAAGATATTATTATTTTAAATTAATAATTTAATAAATAGATTCTAATAAATTCTAAATCACATAACATACATACATTAATTTAGCAGTATACAATGCATTTAAATTATATCTACTAGTTGGGCGACACCTGAAGGAGTGTCGCGGATGAAATGAAGAGAAGAGAAAGGGAAGATAAATCTTGTTGTTACCCTTAAACGGGACCAATTCCATTAGGTTATGAACGAGAGGCCGATGGGCCTTAACGGTCATCTGACTATTGGCACAATACAACACCTCAAAGAATAAAGAAGTGGCACACAGTTATAAGGCAATCCAAAAAAACTCATTTATTAGAAGAAGTGCAGGTCCTGATATATTTAATGAATTAGACCATGAATGAAGGTCCCTTGATCCCCACCATGCTGCAAATCCAATTTCCATTCTCAAGGTATTCATTCATGTTACAGGCTCAATATCAGGTCTCTATAGGCCTTTAAGTTATCACACGAAGTCGTTAAAATGTTTTAGCCTATTTGAACCTGATGAAGGTCCATGATAGATTTATTTGAACAATCTTTATAGCTCTCAAGACGCCGCCCCTACTAGCACTGGACTCTTGGCTCCGGAGAGACCATAGGAGTACGTTAGTAAGGTATTTTGCATTGACAACGCCCATGTGACGCTTGAGTGAAAGGTCAAGGTCTTCATTTGAACACTTGTAGCCATTCATTCAGCATGCGACAGACCAATTCAGATCTCTCAGGCCTCTGGTTATTCATAAGAGCGTCATGTTAAATATTTTACTATTTCACCCCTGTGAGCCTTGAATGAAAGGTCATGTCTCATTTGAACAAAGTTGGTAACCATATTCATGCTGGTGCATGTCACAGGCCAAAATCAGTCTCTAGGCCTACTTAGTTATTCCATGAAGTCGTTTAAAGATTTTAGCCTATTTGACCCCTGTGACCTTGAATGAAAGTCAGGTCATCTGTTTGACAATTTGGTGCCCATTTATTCTCAGCATGGCCACAGACCCAATAATGCAGATCTTTAGGCCTTCTTGTTATTCACAAGAGGTCATTTCAAAGATTTTTAACCCCTTTCGACCCCTGTGACCTTGA
>SAYR01043553.1:28208-92395 GCA_004382745.1 Argopecten irradians irradians
TCCTCGACCACTTCTTTCCACACATTTTACGACAGAAATGAAGGTTTGACAGTTTAAAGGCCTCATCCCTATTTGACCAATTTAGCCCATCCCTCAGGCCCCTGCGGTCAGTCAGTTATGGGAAATATGTTAATAGGGATTCAAATGACCATTCATAACCTGATATCTCTTGATTCATTTTCTATTACAAATGACCAAATAATGCTCCAAAAAAATGTGAGTTTTACTAAACTAAAACCTATAGTAAACTTCGGACCCCCTTCCCCACGTGATCCATTCTATGAAAGAGTATTTGATTCCACTTTTCTGGAATTTTTAGAAGAAGATGGTTGAAGTTTTAGCCTAATGACCCCTTTTGGCCCCAACCTCAGGTTCCTAGGGGACCATATAATTCCAATTTTGACTTGACCTCTGGCTGCAAAAGGTCTCTGCAAAATTAGATTAGGTCACTTGCGGACTCTCCATCTCAGGTGACCTCCAACAACGAGTCCTGCATTAGACTTCCTTTCAAGATTAACAGAGAAAGTGAACACCCAACTTCAACCAACCCACTGAGTGATAGTAACCCCTGGCGTATGGAGAAGGATTAGGCTATTACTCTCCTATTTCTTAAATAAAGGGAGACTTAAAACTTGGATTGTGGCATTTTATAATTGTCCCCTATGACATACAATAAGCAAGGAGTTCATCATAATTGCATTTGCTGCCTGGGAATATGCATTTTTCTGAAGTAAATCATGCAAAAGTTCTACTTGCATAGCAGATACCCCCAATTTTATCGAAAAAAAAAGCTAAAAAAAAATGGTATAATAGACAATATCGCCTGGCTGGCACGCAATCTCTCTACAAATACTACATTTGAGAGAACAAGAATTTAAACAGTGTTTTTACAGAGAAAAGAAAACCAAAATAAAGACTTACTGCATAATATCAAGTTTAAAATAACCAGAAAATGTATAAATCTATGGAAATAGATGTATGTTTAATGTATGTTATGTACGTTCATGAATGATTGCAATTACAATAACATACATGATATGAATGTACTCATTGGTATGTCAGATAGTGAATGTGTATCATGCCCTAGATTATGTAACTGTACCTATAAAATGTCTTGAAAAATAAAAAAATTATAAAAAAAAATAAAAATAACCCAGAATTCCAATTTAATATAAAAATAAAAATAATTAACTATACAATGAAATAAAAAATAAACACACTTATAGTTTTATTTTAAAAAAAGCCCAAACACAACAACTACATACAATTTATTTATTTACATTTCAAAAATATTAAACATTTAAAAACTATTGATAAAAAATAACACACAAATCACCAATAATAGACATTTAAAAGTGAATAACAAAACAACAATACAAATCAACTTAAACAATAAAGGTTAACAATATTTTAGTAACAAAATAGTTAAAAAAAAAATATAATACAATTTATACAAAAATAAAATATATCAAATTTTTAACCATAAATATATATAGGTTACAATTACATCCATCACTGTACAATACCGACCTATACTTAAAATAATAAAATTACAATAAGAAGTTGATAAAAAAGATTTAAAATCCAACATTACCAAAAAACTCACATTAAGAACAAATTCACAACAAAATAGTATTAAATAAAAAATTTAAATAAACACATATCAAACTAAAAAACACACGAATTTAACCAACAACAACTGCGTCACCGTAAACACTGGTGTAGGAATACAATACACGATCGGCCACCACATAACAATGTACAAAAGCAAACATAACAAGACAAAGTTAAAACCAACAGCTAACAAATAAGTACATTATCCAAAGATAACAACTAAATAACAATAACTTCAAACTAATACACAAATAAAAACCCACAGACATAAATTACAAACCAGTAGTGCCACAAATTACCAGTTCAGAACAAAATATTACAACAACACAATAACCAAAATAAAACAGAAAAATAAAATAAAAAACAACTGACTATAGGTCCTCGACGAATAAAAACGAGGTTAACCCCCCATTTAGATAACTACGCCAATATCAATATAACAAACAGAGTTTTTAAATTTACAACACAAAAAAAACAACTAACAAGAAAAAACATCAAAATAAAAGAAATCAAATAAAAAACAAGATAATACCAGTTAAAATATGGATTGTATCGTTTCATATGACACGGCATCAAAGATTTGCAGAAGATGCATGATAATTATACTACGTACATTTCACGAATAATCATGTAAAAGTCTCTCTACTCCCATTTTTTTATATCATAAGAATGTTTTTTCCACATGTAGATAAAAAAATTGTCAGATAATTATGACAATATTGGTCTGTACCGAATACTAATCCTTATAACTAAACATACAGTTTCTCTGTTTTTTGCTAATTCTTTTAGTGCTATGAGTCATTTTGCTAGAAAACTATACCTTAAAAAATAATAAGCCATATTACCTCCCTATTATCCATACCCCAATGAAACTGCTTCATATGAACATTATTAAAGAATATAAGTTTTTATTTTAAAACCCACGTAACCTTTTACAAAGTAAGTTCAGTTGTATTGATGGCCATGTATCATGCATCTGACTCCAATACATGTACTGCATAAGATAATATAACAGTATAGTGCTTTAATCAAGAGAAATGCCTCGGAAATGATAACTGGCTAATTCGAATTTCATGTTGAGCAATTAGAGGTAATGAGTAGTATATTAGGCGTGCCAATCTTTCTTAATTATCTATAACATTTATGTGACCTTTTATGGAGAACCTATTACGTGGGGGTCACAGTGGACCAAGCAGTTGGTAAAGCTTGTCCCAACATATTACCCCAAGCACGATCTCCACCTTTTTCTGCGGTCACCAAGTTCGGAATCCTATGTGGGAATTTTGACGGTACTGACAGGCTGGTCGGTGATTTTTCTCCGGGTTCTCCGGCTTTCCTCCACCATCACCTGGCACTCCTTAAATGAACCCTTGCCATGGCTGTCAACTTAGGACGTTAACTAATAAAAAAAGAGAACTCTATTCTATATCCAAATGTACATCCTAATTGGAACACACTTATGGTACCAGGTAATTAATTATTTTACAATCGCTTGATTTACTTGCTGAATGATAATGAAAATCAGTAAATAAATCATCACATTAAGGATTCCTTATTTGTAGCTTTTATTCATACGCAGAAGATGATATTACTTAAATTGGTACATTTTCAATACTTCAGTCATTTTGTTTTATTTAATTCATATTGAATTATTTATATTTGAGGAAGATTACCTACATATATATATGATATATATATGGTACTAGTATTTAAAATAGTTTACCGTTTCCAAGGTGATTATTCATCACAGATGAAAAAGAATGTCAACAGCAAGCAAATCATATATTTAAAAGTCTATACCTTAACCGAACATGGCTTTCAATGATCAATTTTTTTTAAAATTGTTTTTGTTGATTTAGAAACATTTTGAAAACCTTTCTCAAGTGGATGAGTGCTGTTACAAGTTTGACATTATCTACTGGTATAGGTGAGTGTTTATAACCAGGTTCCCTTTACCTAGATTACTGTATGATATGAAAAAAAACCCAGAAAACTGTTGTTATTTTTGGAAATAAAAATGTCAAAAATTCCTTAAAGGCTCGTGTATTTCAAAATTTTATAAATTTTAAGTTTAAAAATTTCAAAATGATGTAGCCATGTGTGTAGATTCTATTTATCACAACTAAGTATTAATTCAAAACATAGTCAAATCTTCAGTGATTCTCACAGGACAGTGGCGGTAGGAGATGAGAACGATAGGGGGGGGCCGAAAGGTCCTCAATAATTCATAATTCATTAACACGCCCCCCGACGCCCCTTCTACCCACAAGGACGACACTTGCTCTCTCTCTTATTTCATATATTCGAGTTCAGCATATTATTGGCGGGTCCGAGGGATCTTGAACATACCGGATCACACCATCGGCACATTGTTTGTGTAACTAAAAATATTACATCAACTGATTGTCTTGCTTAAGACATATAAACATATAAATCTGTTTAAGAGCATTTTTGTAATAGTATAATTCCTTTGATGGACATTTTTTAGTCTAGTTTCGTGTATTGGAATTTTCATTATTAAAGTCTGACATTAAACACGCTTGAATGTTTTAGGAAACGCGCAGCGAAATATTTCTAAAAAAGTTCAAAAATGTGTAGGGAGGACCCTTTTTTCTTTCAATAATTGTGAATTTTTAGAACATTTCTCACTCTTGTGGCGAAAATGGCAGGAGGAGTGGGGCAAAAAAGACATGTTGCCCCCCTTTGCCCCCTCCCCCGCTTTCCTACCGCCCCGCCAGGAAAAAGGGCATCCATGCGTTGCTTTAGTTTAAAATCACTTGAACCTTCAATAAATGACCACCAGATCAGGAGTCAGGGCGACCAAGAGATATCAACAACTTCTTTACAAGGAAACATCTTACAAATTTTCTAGAACCATTGTTTATTTAATTCTACGTCTATATTGAATCCTTTGAGAGAATAGCCAGGGCTTAAGCTTTCTGGGGTCAAAATTCGCGGATTACTTTGTTTAGTTTCAATTCTGTTTTTATGTAAGAGTGGCGGAATCAGGCTTGGATTCGATGTTGTTCAATCGAATAATCATCAAACATCACAAACGTCATTAATATCTACGAGCCACAATAACGTTCGTCTTACAACTATTTATGACATGACCGTATATAACATTTGCTAATGGGTCAGAGTGATCATTATTATTATGTATGCTAATTTTCACAACACGGGGTTCAATCTTGACTGATTCCTTGTTCCGGCATCCTACATTGTAATTATTAGCGCAGTAGTTGGTCTATCACTATATACAACACAGCAAAAATTGATGAAATGAATTTTCATTAATATTATTTGCCCTCCACCACCCAGTCTGCTACAGTAACTTAAGCACTAAGCAATTATTATGTGTCATGTAAAACTGCAGTGCATAACAATGTCATATCTACATGTAATAATCGTTGATCATATCCTTGTCAAACTACATGTTACATTGTTACCATTTTTTTCTGGTTCCGTTTTCTTTAGTTTGTCTAATATTCAGATTACTCAAAGACGTTTCGGTACCTCCTGAAATCATTGCCCCTGTTCACTTTTATTGATACCGAAGAAGACTTCCGCCATGTACCGAAAGGACATGAACGAAGCGAACGTTACGTACCGTTACATGTGAGCCTAACGCACTACCGAAACGATTATACATGTGTATATGTGCTTGACTTTATGGTTAATACTAGCAATTTAATCATATGCCAAAACGAATATATTTAGGAGATACAATATATTCAAACGGCATCGGCCTCAAAGCGGTACAGTTGTCAGTTTACGTGCGTAAGCCACGATTAGAACCGACATGCATGGTTCTGTTGTCAGACAGCTCACTCCGCGAATGTGATCATTAAACAGAACTGTAAACAGTTAACGTAACGTTATATTTGCAGGCCTACAAAAAACAATCAAATATACTTGATAATACTAAATATCCTACCAATAATTGATATTGATGTCTTATAACAAGTAAAGTGCAAACAATTACTTACTGATTAAGCCGGATTTAACTTGAACATTCAAGGCGGCTTCAACGTTTCCCCATTACTCAACCGGATACAACAATACACATTCCTTATAGGGGGCGCGATAGTCGCGCGCATTTGATTTGTGTTGCGTTCGAGGACAGTTTACAAATAGATTCTTTTCATTGTTGCCACCTTGTTGACGCATTTGTGTAACCTAAATTCTGATGATTTAGTGCATACATTACTTACTATATCTTATAATGTTTAGTTACTATCTACGGAAAATGTTCAAAAATATCACTTCATTTTATAAATGGTACATTTTGCCGCGTCCAATCGTCAGAATAGCTCAGAAAGAAGGCGCCTGGGGACCCCGAAATATCTTCGTCTGTTGTGGAAAATTACCGAGAAACCTGCCAAATACCACCTCTTTATTCATGGCTGTATTGTGGCCGTTGTATATAACATTTCCAAAAGTAAGAACTACCGTTTTGTTCAGAATTACAAGGACTTTTTATATGTAGAGTTCTAGCTTCTCAGCTTTATTAATTTATTTACTAGGATTGATTAAACAGAAATCAGTGGTCAAAATGCCGATTTTGGGGGTTTTACACCAAAATATCTCGTCGTTTTGAATTTTCACAGCTAAGGTGATTATATCAATCGATAGATCACGCCGTGATTAGCTTACATTCAAAATTTCAGCAAAATATATCGTTGGATTTCCTTATTACTCAAATCGCGGTTATAAGCGGGTTGATAGCTAAAAGTTGTCGTGTTAACATTTCGTTCCGAAGGAACGATAACAGTTGTTATCGTACCTTACGTCTCTTCATTTCATATGAGCTGAAAAGTAAATGTAGATCCAAAACGAAAAGTACATTTGAATACAGTTTGTAACTTTGAGTCTTTGTAATTACTTTAGATTCCAATAGCAGAAAGCATACACCACATTAAATATACTGTAGATATCATTTCAAGATTTTGAAAAATTGTTCATGTCCAACTCATTTTGATATTTGTTTCACGAAAAGTTTTTAAGTTAAGCTCACGTATATAATTTTTTTTCCATCATATGTTCACATAGTCTGGTAATGTTCACACTTCAAAAGTTAGTTCACGGCTGTCAAACTTTCACTTACTAAAGAAAGAGTCTATTGTGAACTGTCTGGCGTTACACTGAATGTCAATGGCATGTTCCACCATACAATCCTCAGCATCGTTAAACATATACAGTAAATCCGGAAACCCCTTCCTTGTGGAAAATCCTTGAAGATGATAAAGACATCTCAGTGCGTCTTGTGCTGTCTTGATATGATTTTCCTCGGTGTCCTCTTCCTGCTGGTCATCTGGATTAGGGGTGACATCAGACTCGTCGTCAAGATGCTCATCATCACGGCTAAGTGTATCTTTGATCAGACTGTCCTCCCATCCGGCATCTAACACTTGGATATATTCTTCGTTTATACTTGTGTAATGGTAAGAACATATCGCAGGTGGTATTTGATGGAATGTAGTAAAGTTAGCATGATAAACGTAGTCGCAATATCTCGTATTAATTTTTAAATTAAATGAATTCTTGTTCAATCATTTACCTTTACAAAGTGTATATTTTAAAACATTTATAAGCTATTGTACATTTACTACATTTGCATGTATATAAGTATTTATGTATATCGTCCTCTGTATTTTTTATCATGTATATACAGAGTTATCGTTATTTGTTCCCTTTATAATGTCTATGCGTGAATAAACACATTTTAAATAAAAAATTTCAATATATTCCCTTTGTGGTTTTTTGTCGATATTGAGTATGTGCTTTAAAATGTAATAATTGTTTCTGTTACTCAATTACTTTGAGTTTAAACTTAAGGTGACCGCGATCTTTCAATACATATAAATTAGTAACAAGTATGCTATTTCGTAGATGTGTTGCACAGGTAAAAAGCGAATGAACAAAACCGATAAAAGATATATCAAACTCTATAAATTACATTTATTTTTACATCAACTACGAAACAATTATATATATCTAATAGCAAAATATTATCTACACGAGTTCATTTCTATCATGACTCTGGATCTTCATGCCTATCTCTTTCGATCTGTTCTGTTCAAATAATACATTTAGTTTTTTACCAGGGGATTAAACGAACGCATACCGTTATTTCATAAAAGCCACCCATTGCAACCAATTTGGATTCGAGTATAAAGGGAAATGAACGAAGTACGGTAAAGAGATAATATTAATTAGAATATGTTTTAGCTCATGGCACATTCATGTTGATTTTCAAGTAAATATTGAATAACTGCATTCAAAAATCTGATTGGTATCTAATATACACATTTGTTATTCATCACCAGCCGAGTTAGATACACTAAACAGAACATAACGATATTTCCTTTCTTACTATTGTCACGATGTACTTTAAAACTCTCCCAAAAATAATATATGCCACAACCTACCAACGTATTACATGACATTTGTCTTATTCAATATATGACATTGTTTTTATTTTGTAGGTAAATAGAGGAGTTGCTGTTGTATACTGAGAGTGACATACGTAGGATATCATGGAGCTTCTGCGCAGGCGTGCACACTCTAGATATCTAAGAATGAGGTAGGAATCAATTTTACTTGATAAGAATAGTAAGAGAAAAGACGTTTATCATTTTAACATATCGGTTTGGTTGCTGTATTGAATTGCATTGTTTGTACCGGTAAGTAGTGTGTATGATTTGGAATATCGTCTCGATGAAAAAAAAACACAGTTAATACTGGTGAACACATTTAATACAGGTGAGCACATTCTATAAGAAGACATATGCCTCCTTGACGTAAACATGCATGCATTTAGTTCAATAACGAGTAATTGATTGTTCGTTTCAAAAAGACACTCATTATATAGGAATGCATGGGGTAGTCATTCATAATTAAACTGATTTGGTATTAATATATGTTTTATGTAATTCAGATTTTTGAATATCAATGAGTAACTATTTGAGTAATATGAAAATGTCACTACCCCTTTTTGCGCATATCGACAAATAATACTTATCTTGTTTTCTTGAATATGAATTATTTGTTGTATAAACAAGTCAAACAACTCGAGGTTATTGGATACTAAATTTATTTGAAACTCGTACTTACTGTGTTTTTAAAGTTATACAAAACATAAGACGCGCTGAAGATCTTGCCTTTTGTAACGTTTAAAGAATAACGCACTCATTTCATATATGATGCATTTATTTGTTACAGGTCTCAAACAAATGATCCGAAGTTTTGCTGTTCGTCATTGTGAAATAGACAAACGATGGAACAGTACCAAGTAAGTTGGATTTTGTATCTTTCTAATTTTAAAATTTGGACTACTGCCTTATTTGCGTATATGTATTTACGAGTGGAATACCTATCTGCAATATATAGGGATTGAATGTATTTTTTTCTAATTTTCATAGCGGCTATGAATAGCAGAAGCTATCTACATATTGAATGGAGCGCGTTAGCGCTCCTCGGACGATATGTAGATACAATGTAGCTGCTGCTATCCATAGCCGCTATGAAAATTAGAAAAATGCATTCAATCCATACATTTACATTAGAATAATTTAGGAAAATAAAAATTACTTAAAGGTTTTCATATTATATTTAAAATTATGACACCCACATACGACGTGAAACGAGATTAATGGAACAACTGGATGACGACGTCGTTCCACAACGTGGAGTTTCCAAGATTCCGCCTTCCGGTCGACCTTTTTTTGCAAATAACAAACGATAAACTAGAAATACTATAATAGTTAATATAAGATTTGATTGACTTATTACAGTAAACCTTAGTTGATTCTATATCAAGAAACAACACATTACATATTATACATTAAAATATTGTGGGGGACTATTTTTCATTCATATGAAACTGGCGCATTGTTTGAAATCAGCTGATCGATGCACGAGAATCGTTATCATAGTGTAATCATAGTGTTTTCATAGGCAAATGTTTATTTTCGTCAGTTGGTTGATTCATATAGTGACGAAACACTCAGAATGAAAATATAATTGAATTGTACCGCTGGTAATATGATGAATAGCATCGTAAAGGCAATAATTGCCAAGATGTCATAAAATGATACTACATTGTATGTGGATAGTTTTTTTCTGGAGAAAAAAAAACTGAGGTCAGTTAAACAATAGTCTGTATTCGGTGTAGCCTAAACGATAAATTGTATATATCAATTTATTTCAAACATTTATAATAATGATTATTATATAATTTTAAGCATATGGTATTTCAGAAAATTGTGTTTTAAGTTTTAAAGTAAAGTTTAAAAGGGGATATGCTAAGTATTGTATATTCCTTTGATTATACCTGTTTTCACTCAGAATTCGATATCAGTCTTTTGAAATCTGGGACATCTTGGTACTTGTTTATATGTAAGCAATTAAATATACAAAAATAATTAAGTGCACGCTTAACATTTGCCAATACTAGTCGCAATATAACTTTTGTGTAGTGAGAATTTCTCTTTACCTCGATCGGTTGAACGTCAGACTAGTTATCCAGACGTCCCAATCCCTTGCAGTGCAATAATGAAATTTATATATAAAATCCACCTCCGTAAAGTTGATTCCTAGTTCCCAGTTCCTTATTCCATTACTTATTCGATTCCCTGATTACTTATTCGATTTCTAGCAACTTATTAACGTTATAAATGGTTCACAATGCATTATTATGCATCACAATGATCTAGTTGACCTTTTAATTCCTCATCAAGGGCCCATTACTTATTCGATTCCCTGATTACTTATTCAATTCCCTAATTACATATTTGATTTCTAGCAACTAATTAGCGTTAGAAATAGTTCAAACTGCATTATTATGCATCACAATGATCCAGTTGACATTTTGATTACTCATTAAGGGCTCATTACTTATTCGATTCCCTGATTACTTACTCGATTTCCTGAATTTTTATCCTATTCCCTGATTACTTATTCGATTTCTAGCAACTAATTAACGTTAGAAATGGTTAAAAAAGCATTATTATGCATCACAATGATAGTTTACCTTGTAATTGCTCATTTAGGGCCCATTACTTATTACTAAGTCACCGTCTTTTTCCTCGGATAGAACATAATGATTAGCATTTATCTTGAAACTTTGATATATTAAGAACATGAATGACTATCATTGTGGAATATGCAGCATCATATTTCATTACGTTGACAGATGAATTAGATAAATGACTATCATTATTGAATATGTAGTATAACATTTCATTGAATATGATTAACGACAATGACCTGTTTAATGAAATGGCAACAAGACAGATAATTACCATTTTCTATAGTGAATGAGCCCGCAAAAGTTTTTATTTCATGTTACCTTAGGAATATCACTGTCCTCTGTCGTTCGATGTACGGATGCGGGCAAGTGGGACTGCTGCATTTTTCCTTGATCATTGTTTGAATTGGTTCGTTGAAAATGTCAGCGAACATCTCATCTTTCTCGTCATATAGGTTGATGACTTTTTCACAAAGTGATCGCTCCTTTACCATGGTTAGCCATGTGGCCTTGGCGTCTGCAAAGTTTCCGGTTGACATCAGATGTAAAGAATTAAGTAGGGTGTTCAATATCGGATTTTGGCGGTTACAATCTGTAAATATGGACGGGTTTTTTCAAATGAGTGATATACGTGATTGTCATAAAATTTCTCAATGGTGCAAGTGTTCCTAAGATGTTGCCCGATTCTGGATACACCTCCCCACCGAGGCATAGGTGGAAATTTCTGAAGAACGCTCACATGTTTCGCTACTGTTTGTTTTTCATTTCCAGATCGTTTATCTTGTTCTTGGCGGCTGTGACCCGAATTCCTTGCAGTCTGTTTTGGTTTCTTGGGAGGTTGATACCTATTTTTGCCGCGTTTTCTCTTTCTTGACCACTTTTTTTCGGCAACATCAATAGTTCTTCTCTTCCTTTTGGCACATCTTATTTCAGGTAGGTTCAGTTCCTTTATTCGAGCATTGATACTTCGCTTGAGGTTCGGCGCAAATTTGGCCGGTCTCAGACGCCCCTTTCCTTTCAATGAAACCTTCTTAGCAACCCTGAACCAGGCTTCCACATTTGCATTTGAATCGCGAGTTTCATTTGTTTCCATCGGTAGTGATTCTGAATCGCACTAATAGCGTCCAAGTCAACCAAGAAGGAGACCGCTCCAAAGTGGATAAATGGGAAAGAATCTCTTAACTAGAATATCTACTATTTGTGGACAGTAGAAACTAATGGAGGGTTCTTTGTCGTTGATGCATCTTGTGAGATCTCTTTCTGTCTGTTCAGCCATGGCGATGATTCAGTTATGGAGAAATCTTGATTATCCAGTTTGAAACTATGCTCAGTTTCATCTTCAGTGTCTTCACAATTTTCATCGGTCGTCCAGTCTGGATATTTCTGATATCTCTCAATGACGGCTTCTCTCGCTTTTTTGACATCATCTGTATCTTCTGTAGATAGAAGTACCATGAAAATTGATAATATATCTTCCTTCACACTTTCAAGGGATGTTTCATTGGAGAGAAGAGCAAATGACTTCCTTAGATACCTAAAGATTTCCTTGTCTTTTCCAGAGGTTTGGCGTGCGTGTTTACAAAAAGTCTTGGTCATATGGACAATGCAAATGTGTACAACAGTTAAACTAGACAGGTCTTAATTCTGCATTCGGTGATGTACTATGTCCCATGCAACTTTAAGATAGCGTTTTATAGACATGCAGTTGAAGGCCATGAGTATACTGTTACATTAACGAATAACAGAAAGGAGAAACCAGCAGCTTAATTCAAAACACAATTTAATTATATATACAATATTATACAGAGATGGTTTATAATATCTAAAGTAATTGATGGTGGTACAAGAGTAGTACGATGATTTAAAGTGTTACTTATCTGTATGCGAATGTCCTGGTATAATCCTTGATCCTTCCAGGTTTCAAATTAACAATAATCACAAATCCACAAGGAAATTGAATGTCCACCGATGATTTGTAAAGTTCCAGGCAATATGAATAAATCCACACAAAGTGTTGTAATAATCCACAGATAAAGTCACAATAGCTCTTCCAATAGAATCTTATATGGCGCTGTACAATTCTTGATATGTCTTATTACAGGTCTCATTACAGTTCTGATTAGCCTTGGGCAGCTGGAGTATATATAGCTTAACCCTAATTCAAGAATATTGGAGAACCTTCTACTTCTAGAAATATCTAACCAAAAACAGTAAACAAGTAAACACACATAACTTTCTGGAAATAGATCATTCTAGATCTCTACTTAAAATCAACATGTTTACAAACATATTTGTTTATACATGATTATATTCTAGAAAGTTCTATAACCTAGATTAATGATATGACCTTTATAGGATGTATTGATAAAAAAAGCTATAGGAGTTATCTCCCTTATCTCATAACTACATGTATTTAGTGTCATACATAACAATACTGTTTATCAAAGCCCAACTTCAGTCAACTTCCAACTTTCTTGGCTGAAATGATTTGGATTTCTCCTCAACTGCCCTCTGGAAAAATGTGAGAAAATGTATAATGGAAGGTTGCGAGTGGTATGTAGTTACCATGTCAGCAATTAGTAGATGTGGAAGGTTTTCCTCTGGTTTGATAAGAACAGAAGAGGTACGGCCTCTTCTGGTCTGGGAATGATTTGATGAGACATCCTGTTGAGTCGATATACATATCTGGTCTAGCCATCTTCACAAGAACCTCAATTTGGGCATGTGAAAACATTATTACCGTGAAAGGATCGACTGCAACATACTCAAGATAGCCCGCATATCTGGATGTTTGGTCAGTGTCATCATCAATGTAACTTTGTCTCAAAGATATTGTTTCTTGAATGATGTCCTTGTGAAGCATTTCTGCTTGCACAATCTCATTCACGGTCTTTCTAAGGACTGTCTTTGATGGACAGGATTCAATATCTCCAAGTTCATATCCATGTTTAGATAAGGCCTCAATGTTCTGATAATACACGTTGTCAATCCCTACGGCAAGAACTTTCCTTGCATTACCAGTTAATGGACGCCTTTCAGGTCTGTCGTTACAGACTTTACATTTCAATGTAGCATACAAAGACATTATCAAAAGGCTCTGTGTGTTCATCGTGGATAATCAAATCAATGTTTCTTTCACATTTTGAACGTCTGCATTGTACTTTTCCCTGAAAAATGGCGCTTGGTATTTTCTGCTGTGCTCTAATTTTACTCTGTTGTAAATATATGAAAGACATATCCCTTTTGTTATAACTCTTCAAGTTTGCTGCCGATTACTTTATGCCGACCTTTCTTTAGGCATCAAGGTTGGTTTTGTCTTTGTTGGTAATGGCGCAATAACTTCCCATTCCGCCCTATCAATATCTATTTCTGTTTTAACATTTCCTCTAACGTCGCTGAGGTTTTCAAAATTCTCAGTATTGTTCGAGGCGGTATCTTCAGTAGAATGTGATGATGGACGACGATTCCGATCTCCAAGGGGTTTTCTCCTTTTATCAAACATAGGACTACGTCGGGGTGTCATATCAGCATTGCCATCTGATGACTCGGCGTGGCTCGGGTCTGGTTGCTCATGGGAATGTATTTCAAGACGACGATTGTGATTCCCAAGGGGTTTTCTCCTCTTACCGAATATAGAATTACGTCGAGGTGTCACATCATTTTTGTCATCCGATGACTCGGCGTTGCTAAGGTCTGGTTGGTCATTGGAATGCGGTGCACGACGACGAATCCGATCGCCAAGGTGTGTTCTCCTTTTACCGAACACGGGACTACGTCGAGGTGTCACATCAGCATTATCATCTGATGACTCTCCCTTGCTCGGGTCTTGTTGCTCATGGGAATGTGGTTCAAAACGACGATTCTGATCCCCAAAGGGTTTTCTCCTTTTATATAACATGGGAACACGTCGGGGACTCATATCCGCATTGCATCCGATGGTTCGTCGTTGCTCGGGTTTGGTTGGTCATGGAAATGTGATGCAAGACGACGATTCCGTTCCCTAAGTGGTTTTCGCCTTTTACTGAACATGCAACTACGTCGAGGTGTCACATCAGCATTGTCATCCGATGACTCGGCGTTGCTAAGATATGATTGGTTATTGGAATGTTGTGCAAGACGACGATTCTGATCCCCAAGGGTTTTTCTCCTTTTATTGAACATGGAAACACGTCGGGGACTTGTATCAGAATTGTCATCCGATGACTCGGCGTTGCTCTGGTCTGGTTGCTCATGGGAATGTGGTGCAAGACGACGATTCTGATCCCAAAGGGGTTTTCTCCTTTTATGGAACATGAGACCACATCGGGAACTCATATCAGCATTTTCATCCGATGGCTCAGTTTTTATCCTTTTACCGAACATTTGACTACGTCGGGGTGTCTCATCAGCATTGTCATCCGATGAATCGGAGTTGCCCGGGTCTAGTTTCTAATGGGAATATAGTGCAAGACGACGATTCTGATCCCTGATAATTGTGTGATCAGTCGTTTAGGATGTCCACTTTGTTCGTTGTAGGTAGTTTGAGTTTCAGTTTCATTTCGGCCAAAATTTGGCAAAGTTACTATGTGCACTTTCCGATCAAACCTCTTTGGTGTGATTCTTTTTCTCTTTCTCTTGAAAAAAAAACAGTTTTATTGAATGTAATTTTTCTTTAAGTAGAATATCCTCACGAGTTACAATAATATGATAAACTCTGTTGTATTCAACGTGTTTAATCAAAATTTGATTATGTATTGATTGAGTCCATTTTACCTCCAAATCCGTGAAATTTACAAACCTGTGATGAAATTATTAAATTGCAAATATCGCTTTTATGCTTTATTCAGTATGAATGAATATTGAGAATCAATTGTAAGACAAAGATCACCATATTACGTGTGGTACCAATAAAATAATAATCAATGGCTGCAGTGTCTATTTGATGTCCTAAGAGTCGAATAACACTTTCGTATTGTTAAAGAAATTAACTTTACACATCGAGAGGTATTTGAACATTGAACAATTCTATTAAAAATTCAAGCATATTCATAAAATTGCATGATTTATAAAAAGTCGTAGCTTTTAATATTAATTCGAAACTTTCAAAATGAAGTGCTATGATGTTAATTGTGTAAATTTGAAATATTTAATGCATACGTGATTACATAGAAATATGCATAATTAAAATAATTGAAATATTTTTCACTTCCTGCCTATTGACTTTATTTTTGTTTAGGAAACAGTAAGAGCGTAATCTGGAACAGACTACTACATTTATTGATATATTTTTAAAAGACATGTATACAAAGTATTAATAAAGGACGTACTAGTTATCTTAATTTCAACATTTTTATGATATGATAAAATGTTTTAAAATTTGACATATCATCCCAAAAAGTATATTGTTTTCATACAAGAATTATAATAAATGACTGATTTGGCGGTCTTTTTGAACATTTTAATATCTTGCTATTCAGTAGAGCTATTCTTTACTATTTTCTACTTAATTATTTTCAATTAAATGTACATATATGAATCGAAATGGCTTTCCATCTTTAAAATGGGAATGTAAAACAAGTTAGAATCACAATAACTATTAACTTATCGTTTATATATGTTACATCTACTGTCACATTCCGAACAATTATATAAAACTAAATAGCATATCCGGCGTCGTCCTAATTACCGAGCGAAATGAGTCTTTTTCTTAATTCAACT
This sequence comes from Argopecten irradians irradians, assembly GCA_004382745.1. Lineage (NCBI taxonomy): Eukaryota > Metazoa > Mollusca > Bivalvia > Pectinida > Pectinidae > Argopecten > Argopecten irradians. The sequence goes on from SAYR01043553.1 coordinate 44,551, forward strand.
TTTTGTTGTTACATTGATCAACACGTGGTCATGTTCTTTCACACTTAATACATAAGCAGACACTTAACACATACACAACATCCTTAATCCAATTTTTATTAATAATATAGTGTGTACATATATGTTTTCCCTAATAACAGCTTTAAAAAAGGTCTTTCCCTTAATGTCAATGTACCATCAAAATATTTGGTTACAAAATTCCATTTTGGCTTATTTTTCTCTTTTCTTTATTAGATACGATTTCAAGTCAATTTCTATTGCCATTTTCAATGGTTTACATACTATTTCATTGATAAAATCAAACAAGATGCTCATGGGTCGCAACGGCCACCTGATATTTGATACAAATTAGTTATATCATTTGCTAGTCAACTACTGTCCTTTGTTCACGAAAGTTTCATTTAGCTTTTTTGCATATTAACTGACATTAACATGTTCAAAAGGTTAACTAATTATTATTGCAAAGGGCAATAACTCTGTGAGTTATGATCTAATCACGCTGATTTTCGAAGTCGAAGATCTTTCTTATGTAAGCCTACATAAAAAAGTTTCATTAAGCTAAGTGCATATAAGTTATCGCGTTCACAAGGTCCTGCTATAATATTAGTGCAAAGGGCAGTATCTCCATCAGGGGTAAGAAATATTTGTGACCTTACTACTAAAAATGGCCCATTTTGAATTTCGAAATTTTTGTAATATTGTCAGGTAATTTCTTTTTATTTAAGGGACTTTTTCGATTGATTCAACATTATTCACATCAACATCGAAATGCAACTAACAAAACCCTTTTATAGACCCTTTATACCTCACCACATTCAGATTACGCTAAAAAGACAACTATGCATTTTGAACCATTTCTAACGTTAATTAGTTCCTAGAAATCGAATAAGTAATCAGGGAATCGAATAAGAAATCAGGAAATCGAATAAGTAATCAGGGAATCGAATAAGTAATGGGCTCTTAATGAGTAATTAAAAGGTCAACTTGATCATTGTTATGCATAATAATGCATTTTAATCATTTCTAACATTGACTAGTTGCTAGAAATCGAATAAGTAATCAGGGAATCGAATAAGTATTAAGGAAATCGAATAATTATTGGGCCGTTAATGAGTAATTAAAAGGTCAACTAGATCATTGAGATGTATAATGATGCATTCTGAACCATTTCTAACGTTACTTAGTTGCAAGAAATCGAATAAAAGTCAGAAATTGAATCAGTAATGGGCCCTTTATAAGTATTTAAAAGGTCAACTAGATCATTGTGATGCATAATAATGCAATTTGAACCATTTTTAACGTTACTTAGTTGCAAGAAATCGAATAAAAGTCAGGAATTGAATCAGTAATGGGCCCTTAATGTGTAATTAAATGGTCAACTAGATCATTGTGATGCATCATAATGCATTTTGAAACATTTATAACGTTAACTAGTTACTAGAATTCGAATAAGTAATCAGAGAATCGAATGAGTAATGGAATAAGGAACTGGGAACTAGGAATCAACTTCACGGAAATATAAAATCCTACAATCTGTTACACTAGTACCCATGTAGGAACTCAGGAATGAGACTAAACGGTAAATGTACAGGAATCGTTGTGACCACTGGAATGTAATGGACGAGTTTATTCCTGGGAAGTGCGTATGTTACCCTGGTCAATAATAACCGCAATATACCTTTCGGCTAGAGGGACAACCTCTTTAAATTCATTGGTTGAGCGTCGTACTTACTAATGGCGGATGCAGTCTACAAAATCCTGCACTCTGTTGTACATATTTATCCTATAACATTTCACAAAATCATAGTAGTTAAGCATCGTTTATGTTTTCAAACATATGTTTTTAAAAACCAACAGCGACTCTTATTGGTTAAATTCAACTTAGATCTAATCTTCAAAGCTTATTTAATTTAAAATGCAAAGATAGCAGGTAGTTGTGTATTAACAACAATAGAACTGATCACTACAGTATAAAAACTAGAGATAAAGTTATTGGATAAACAAGTTCTCCAACGCGTGACTCTTATTTATCTTGTTAGATAATTAAATGCCATATAGTGGTCGATATATATATGATATATTTTCGAAGAGATAAAGAAAAATTTCTTATTTGAGACTTATATCCTCTTTACATATAAATAAAAGACAATATAAATGATTTCTTTCAAAAAGAGGTAATTAAAAACTTTAAAAACGCCACTAAATGGTCACTAAAATGTTGGCAAAATTAGACGTGGCATATCAGATTATCTGAATACATGCCTATCGACTAGCCAATTTTAAAACATTTTATTGTATATTTTATTAATTTCCATTGATATGTATTTTAAGTGTGCAAAGTTTATATTGGATGGAATTCATCTCATTATTCAATTATTTTATTCTAAAATCCCTTTTCCATTAATTTAAATATACATACATGTATATCGATATAGATGGTACGTATCAAATACAATGTTGACACGTATTAGCTAATACCACCTTGTTTACACTGATTCAATATCTTTGGTTTTAAGATTGATTTGAAACTACAGAATGCTGCAGAAAGAGGGTACAAAGAGGAAGTTATCGCTTGTTTACGGAACGGAGCAGACCCTAACAAGGTAGGAGTTAGGAAACGATATATATGAATATGTAGGGAACGTACATACCACTGATCTGTAGAAAATATGGAGAAACAGATTTTAATATTTTCATGAGAGTGTTTTTCGTTCATGTGTCATGAAATCATATATTTCGATTCAATATTCAATTTTACGTTGGGGATATATTTTCCATCAGAGGCTATTCAAGTTCAGTCAATTATACTGAAATTATATCAAACAAATTTATTTAGTTTTTTATCTCCATTGCTTTGCCATTTAAAATTATCTAGACTCAATGCGATTCCAGTTTTGATATTAACTATTTGTGTATAGGCCTGCGGCATCATCCCAAATAAGTACCATGTATCCAAAGATTATCGACGCTTTGAAAAGGAACCAATAATGTACAAAAACAAATGTTGATCGCGGTGGACAAGTTTAGGGAAATTATAAATGTCTTGCTATAATGCTTTCAGATTTTAAAATTTACATGTGATTGTTTTTCTTTCATATGTCATAAAATCATATATATTTTTTTAATGTGCCTGTACTCTATTTGAAACACCACACTTTCGTACTTATTGCATGCAATACTTTATAATTTAGGGGTATTGGATTGTTTAGGCCATAATTAAATGTCCGTCTGTGTCGATGGTGTATAGTTGTCTGTAAACTATACGCGTACGGAGTGGCTCCATTATCCAGGAATTCCATCTAGGCGGGTAGTGACACGGGATGTAAACATACTGCTTATGACTGTCTAGCCTTAATGAAATTCATTTTCTTGTGGAACTACTTCTGCCGTGTTCCAGAGATTCCATCAAGGTGATTGGCCACTTCTTTACATGACATATATGCAGATGCTACTGTGTTTTTCATCGTTGATGGGATTCGATTTTCTGTCTGAATACTTCTGTCGCAATTCTCCAGCAATTTCATCGACGGAGGTTTTTGGTCACTTCTGTACATGGCGTATAAGCAGATACTGCACTATCTGTGGTCTTTCTTTTGGCCCTATTTCAATATTCGTTTGTTTAGAATGTCTTGATCAGAATCCAAAATACGTTAATGAAATACTGAAATACTTGAAAACGGTAAGCATAAAAAGATCTATACTTAAATGCAATATAGTTGTTTTCGCAGTGACGTATTAACACCTTGAATGGATTGACATCTCACCGTAGAATATCTTCAAAACATTCAGAATGCTGGTTTTATCAGTGACTATCATACTTTCAGACTAGGCGAAGCCGATGATAACATAATTATGAGTAAATAATAGACATGACTATCATAGAAAATGGACATGTTTATGTTGTAAAGAGAAATGTCAGTATTCATAGAATAGCAAACGTTATAAATATTACAGACATGATTAGTCAATTGGAAGCTGGGGTCAAGGTCGAGACCAAGTATCTGGTCAGGTTCCATTAGGGTTATAAAATGTACGTTCGGGCATGGGTTGTCTGTATGAAGAGGTGCAAGTACAACAAATAATTAAGTACCTGGTTTTTGTTCTATCCTTTGGCGAGGTTATCAAGTTTGGCTAGCTGTAGAGTCGCTACATATATTTCATGCATATCTCACCACTGTCGACGGGAACTAACTCGGAATAAAAGTAATACAGCTGGTTGACTCGAGTCAAATGCCTCGCTACGTTTTTCCCACGCCCAATTGGAACACCTGGTCATTTATGTTAATATATATTTTCCATATACTTAAAATATGTAATACAGATTTAACTCAATTTTACCGTTAATTTTACTATTATAGATATGTTTTGCGATATTTAACCGCTTGCTGTCATTGCTAACATTAATGTACAGTTTGCCTATCTCCTCCCATCTAATTAATTTTTTTGAATACCTGATTAAAATTAATCAGGATAAAGATGTTTGGTATTTGTGATGGCCAGTGAATACTTCGTCTTTCCATTTAACATTATAGTTAATAACGTCTTGGAATGTACAGCTGGACTTCTATGTAAAATCCAACACCTTCTGTGGCATTACTATGATCATTGTTGATGCTTTTGCAGAAAATCATTTTATTGTGTTTTACGCTCTTTATAACTAGTCGTACGTGTTGTGAGAGGAGAAACTCTAATATCATTGATAAAAGGGTGATATTGTGATACACCGATAGTCCTTGGATTCTTATTTGCCACCTTTGTTGTCAGTAATATAAAACTGTGATAAGCTTCTCCAAATGCTGAGGCCACAAAGTTGGGCTGACGAAAATGGCTTTAGATTTTCAAGATCAATAACTGTATGCATGCATTTCTGTCAAAAACGAAAACCACACAACGATCAAGAACTCGCACTCATGAAATGCTTCTGCGTATCTAACGGGCACTTGATAGATCAAAACGTGACTACGGCTCAATTGTTTATGGATCGGCTCGCAGCTCCTATCTACAGATGCTTGACCCTATCCAGATTCAGGGATTGCGTCTCGCACTTGGAGCTTTTCGAACAACACATGTGAAGAGTCTCCATGTGGAAGCTAATGAGCCATCTATAGATGATCGACGAAAGACATTATATACAGTATGCTGCTCAACTCAAATCGAATCCTAAAAACCCCGCATTTAATCTTGCTTTTAACTCACAACATCAAGAAATATTTATATAAATTCAAAAGCTCATACCAGCATTTGGCATTAGAATTTCAAAATTTTTGCAGGAACTAAATATAAACTTCTACACCATTGACGAGTACACCGTGGATGTTGCCTCCATTTTTTTCTGTGGAAGCATGTGCTATCGGTCTGGCGCTTGACCATATCGAAAAACTCTACATTGAAAAGGCAATCATCTGTTCCGATTCTCTCTCTGTCCTGAAAGCTTTGAAATCAAGAAACCCTAGAAACACATTAATCCAAAATCTATCGATCCGAACATTTCGATTATCTTCTAAAACTCAAATTACTTATCTCTGGATTCCCAGCCATGTGGGTATAAAGGGGATGAAAAGGTCGATGAAGCAGCTAAGACTGCTCTTCACCTCACATACTGATTTGAAACTACCTTACACTGACATCAAACCTTCAATTTAGTCAGCCATTAAACCCCATTGGCAACAAAGGTGGTCTACCGAAACAAACATTTAACTGTTTGAAATACAACCTAACACTTAATCCTAAACTCTCCAGTCGGAGAGACCGCAGACAGGAAGTTGTTCTATCTCGGCTCCAGACTTGACACACATATTTTACACATTCCTATCTATTAAGAGCAGAAGGTCATCCCGCATGCCATGCATGTGATTCTCCTCTCACAGTTGAGCATGTTTTATTGCATTGTATTGATTTTAAACACAAACGAGATAAGTACATGTATTATGATGTCTCTGACATGTACACATTGTTCCATGTCGTGAGACATAATCGTATTCTCAACTATCTCAAAGAGATCGGCATTTTTAACAAAATTTGAACGTTTTCTCATCTTATCTTATATTCATATCAACACAACACTAATCGTTTCAGCAATATTGTGCATGAGTTCTCTCATGCTTTTTAGCTAAAAATATTTTATCCTATGCAATTCTTTTTGATTAAATCAACATTTACAATTTTATTTTTGTTTTTACTTGCCTTCTTCTTATCCTGATCTTTTAGGTACAGACCTTGTTTATATCCTAATACTAATGCCTGTCATGTAGCCCTAAATGACCTTAGATGGGCCGTAAAACTCAAACAAACAAACAAACTGTAGTCTCGGTAATCGTTAAGTAGCATTTATAGTTTGTTGCTCCCTAACACCTTGGCTTCAAATCAGCAAGTGCATCCGTTATGTATGTAAGTAACACTGCTCCTTTACGTTTCTCGCTATATAACAACTAGATGATTCGGGGTCGGATGGACTTCCTCTCTTTTTTGTCATTTTAGCCATAGTTTCTTCCCACATCATTTTCCCCGTTTGATTAAAGATGATGCATGGAGTTTAACCCAACTTTACTGATAGTCTTACTGGCTTAATGATACCACGGGTCTATAATTTGAGACATTTCCCATTTTCCTGCTTTACTTAATGGAATTTGCACTACCCTTTTTTGAAAACTTCCCAGAAAATCACTGTTCCACTTCATCTGGTAATTAAATTGCAAATTGGGACACATTGGCACATCGGAAAAAATAATTTGTATTTAGAAGTACTTTAAAATTTTAAGTAAATTAAGTTATGTGAACCATTTATTGGTGAACATTTGTACATGTTATTTTTTTCAGTTATCTAGTGAAAACCATCAGATTTGATGAATTATGTTTCGAAAATCATTCAAATGAACAAACGAACATGTCTTATACCCTAGTTACAACACATGCTTTAACCCTATATATGTTTATATGGAAACATACTTGTATAAATCACTTTGAATTGCCATTACAGTTATAACATTATAAAAATGTGAAATGAAATTGTGGAACACAACTTCGGTTTGTGGTCTGACCAATGTACTTTGTTCACTGCATTGAAGATGAAATCAAATTGTCACACTCTGTAAAATTCGATATACGTTCGTGTTTTGCCACATCGGTGCCTATCAAATCATTAATTTAATATTTAATCATTATGAATCAATACATGGCAGCTTTTGATAATGTTTTTTTCGGACTTGAATAAACTTAATAAATACCTCGACAGATTCAGTGGTATTTGACGACGATGAGGTAGAATTAATCATGTCGTCAGGGATAGCCCTTCTTTTCGTTTGTTTTACGTCTTTTACAGAACTTAAGAATATGAGTAATCTTTCATTTGAACTTCAATATTTGAAATATAATTTTTATATTTAAACTTTAAATTGTTTTAGAAATTTACGATATTTACAGTAAAACGATTTATTTCTGGGAATCTAGTTGTCTTCCTGAACAACGTATATATTAGTTCCATGTTGTTCCATTGTTCCACGGGAGAAAGTGGCGTTTAACTGATAAAATGCAACTTGTAAGCTTAAACTATATCAAAGGCAACATCGAATGTGAGTCGTAGCATAATGAATGAAATATAAATTCATGTTTGAATTTCATCATCGATGTAGAATCTGCTCTTTTAAAGGCGTTGAATTCGGCAGCAAAGGGCGGTCATATAGACATCGGGAAAGAATGTCAAAAGTGTTAAACTGCTTGCGACCATATATTAGAACAAAAAGAACAAAACAAATCAATTTCATGCCGTAAGCCTGGTAAACATTACCACCAGTGCAATGTTCGATTAATTACCATTTCAATGTAAATTGAACCTTTGGATGTATTTTTTTCAACATAACCTCATGTCGGTCATCATAAATCTAGATAATACATCATTATTCAGTTTTTTTGTCGAATCGTTAAGATACAATTGATCATATAGACAGGGGTTTATATTTTGAGACAATATTCCCATTCCCCTGTTGTCCATACGGGAATGTACATTCCTTGGTACACTCTGTAAAAAATGACACTCATTTACTGATGTTCTTACATGCCTAACTTATGTGGGTTAATATTGCGTTTCATTAGTTTTTCATCGCTATATTTTTGTAAATATCGTTGTACATTGTTATACAGATTTCAACATGACAGATATCGATGGCGTCGCATTGCTAACGTGTTCTGCGTTTTGTCTGCACTAGCTGACACGAAGGCCTTTATTTGTAAATTTCGGATTTTTAAATAGCAATGATTTTACCCAATAATATTCACATGGAAAAAAAAGCATTAGACATTAAGTGAGTAAGATGATGTTTACTGTTAGGATAGATGAATTGTATCCCACTTTTTTGCTTGTTGCAGTATGTTTATTTCCCGATGACTGTATTAAATGGTAATTGGTATGTCTGCTCCCGAAACCACCACATGTGAGCACAACACTTAAGTCCACCAATCTTGCCCCACTCTCATGTATTTATATAGTGTTGATGCTGTCTTTAATGTGTACTATGTGTAATTCGGTACCGATGACCTCCGTCCTCCTGCGCACTTTATTAGTGGTTGACTTTGTGTACTTTACTTAGTTTGACGTTCAGCTCTAAGTTGGCACACAGTGATAGTTTAGCTTAGGATCATTCTGGAATCCTACTTATAATCAACATGTTTGCAAAAATGTATGATACTATTCCAGAAAAATATATAACCTAGATTAATTATATGACAATAGAAAGTATTACTCATATAGCTATAGGAGTTATTTCCTGTATCTATTAACTACATGAATTTAGTGTCATACATAACACAACATAGTAAAACACTGTTGTTTTAATCCAATGGCTTTCTACTTCTGTAAAGGGAATACAATTTTACAGCTGGATTTATTGCGAAGGATAATGAAATGTCGTTACCTTTCATGCATAGAAGAATTTGTAGTCATGTGTCTACCCAGATAAAATTTCCGGGACGTACAGACCTAGAACAAAGTAGTAATCTACCAAAATAATTTAATTCAATCGGGAACTCTATCAACTTATTACTCTAGAACATATGATTATCTTACAATATCAAAAAATTGTCAAGTAGCAGCTTTCAGAATCTAGAAAGTAAATATTCGGTGTGTGATAAAGTGTTTTAAGTTATACATCTGCATCACTCTGACTAAAAGACACGACTGAAGCTAAGTTTTTGGGTATATTATATAAATTACAACAGAGAATGAAAATGTCCAGTTAATGTCATTTTTATTAAATGACGAGTAATAACATGGCAGACATGGTAACAACAATGTCAGCCATGCTCCATACACATATATACAACATAAGTAAATATTTTTGATATAACCAAAAAAGTGGAGGATCAAAATATGCCATGGACATACAGTTATATACATAAAACATAATATGAGTTCTTATTACAATATTCATTGTAAATATTATCATAGAAAAAGATCATTATCATAAGTACATGACAAAGTATGATAGTTAGGAGAAAGAAACATGTGCAAATGGATGGGATGGTGGAAAATCAGAATACCGAGCACCAATCTTCCCAAGCAATTTTTTTTCTTTGTTTTGTCACGTGACCGAATGACCAGTTCAGATTGGCTTATCACATAAACCGGTATAGGGATAACTCGATTTACTTTATCTGTCAAGGTACATAGCCATATGTCAAAATCGGTTCAGGTCAACTCGATTTACATAAAATTTCGAAATATAACATAAATGTATATTATCGGTATAAATTGTATTAATGCTATACATCTATATCACTCTGACTAAACGACACGACTGAAGCTAAGTTTTTGGGTATGTTATATAAATTACAACATAGAATGAAAATGTCCAGTTAATGTCAGTTTTATTAAATGACGAGTAATAACATGGCAGACATGGTAACAACAATGTCAGCCATGCTGCATAAAAATGTATACAACATAAGTAAATATTTTGATATAAACAAAAAGGTGGAGCATCAAAACATGCCATCGGACTGCAATGACTTGAGTGTCACCCAAAGTCGTGTCTGAATGTTGTCGTTATGAAATTGTTTGTTGGAGCAGCATCTCCAATTAAACAAATTGAAATACAGAAAACCGTCAAATTAAAGTATATAACAAAATAATGTAGTTGCATATCTTTACACGAATATGGAACATATAATTAAGCTGAGACTTAATCCAACATCCGTTATCAACATAGTATAATGTCAAATTACCATGTATACATTGCATCTATAGCATAAAGCTGAAGGTTCAATTTTCATGTCGGTCATCATAAATCCAGAAAATACATCATTATTATGTGGGTTATTATCGCACCTCGGACAGAAATGTCCCCAAATGATTGGCAGATAGCCGTCACGTGGTGACCCCCTATCACTTTATAGGGGGTCAGTAAATTTTATTATGGTGCAATATGGCGGCTCTCGCCCTCGCTTCAAAATGTAAACACATTATCTTAACTAAACATACCACCTTTTTACCGTAAAACTATATATTACTTGTTATTTTTTGTGTAAAAATAACTTTAGTCATTTCAATACTTCAAATTACATGAAATGCATTTTTTGAAATACGAGTTGCTTCCCCTCCGCCAGTTTGAAAGTTGATGACGCGGCAAAAGTCAAACGTAACAATTCAAGCGTTTTCTAGACTGTGATTATAAACAAATGAAGGTGTTCGTACCTACAAATCAATCTTCACTCTATAATCATTTTATCGGAATAACTTTTAAGTGATTATATCAGCGAGAATGCACAGATGATCAAGGAGATTGTGCTTAAAATGTTAGATGGATGTTTGTGTCACTCTTGTTTGTGATGCTTTCAATACATATGCAGACGGTCGGGTGTCGTATTGAGGTAGGCCTACTGTACACATAGGAATGTCGAAATTATTGTTGATTTATGAATTATTCATTATTATTATGCAGGTTCCTTATACAGTATATTTGAAAATTTTTGAAATAAATACAAAGATAAATATCTAGCCTAGGCCAATTATTTTAAAAGTGGCGATTGTGTGTTATCATTCGTGCCAGTATGATTTTAGTTTGATTTCAGATTCTTTCTCAAACAAATATGAAACAAAGAATCAATAAAACAAATGAATGGTCCTCGATGCGATAAATTCGTTATATAGTCAGTTTCTGGCCCCCTATAAAGGCATAGAGGGTCAGTAAGAAGCATAGAAGGCTCGGGCTACGCCCTCGCCCCCTATAAAACTTACTGACCCTCTACGCCTTTTATAGGGGGTCAGTAGCTGACTATATAACTAATAATGTTGCACCTCATTTAGTTGTCCATTACTATATTTGTGTAAGTTATATATTGTTGTACATTGTAATACAGATTTCAACATCACGGATGTCGTCGCAATGTTTACGCGTTCTGCGTTTGTCTGCACTAGTTGACACGAAGGCCTTTATTTGTTAATTGCGGATTTTTGGTACTTTTCTTACGTTTTAATAGTGGATATATTATATATTAAACATTTTATAATCAAACAATTGGAAATATGCATTGAGCGAAAAACATATAATGTGATGAAAGGATTATCACAAATCTTTTGTGGTTATGTTTTGTATTAATACCACTATTGATATGGCCATTAATTACTGTTTAAATAACAATGATTCTACCCAAATATATTCACATGGAAAACATTAAGTAAGATGATGTTTATTGGTGGGATATATGAATTTTATCCATCTGTTTTGCTGGTTTCTCGCTAATTGTATTAAATAGGAAGTAGTACGCTGCTCCCTAGTAATCTCTATAGGAAAGTTGAAATCAGCACATGTGAGCGCAACATTTAAGTCCACTAATCTTTCTGTCATGTATTTATATAGTGCTGATGATGTCTTCAATGTGGACTATGTATAATTCTGTACCGATGATCTCCCGCACTTAATTAATGGTTGACTTTGTTTGTTTTTCTTAGTTTCACGTTCAGCTCTAAGTTGGCACACAGTGATAGTTTAGTAGCATTAAGAGTTTGTTATATTCTACGATAGTGACGTCCATCACTGCTGCACGGTATCCAAATCCCTGATAAGCAAGTACAGTCTGTTTTTGTGTTTAGCTTTGCTCTTTTACTTGATGATTCCGGATTCGATAAATTGCCACTTCTAGGCTCTCACCATTTTGATACTTTAGCAATATTTTTATATCATATCATTTGCTTCCACTTTAGTATTGTGTCATGTAGGTTGATATATCTAAAATGTCTCGATTTGTTTTAGTGTGACGCATTGGAATATGCAGCGGGTGGAGGGCATACAGACATCGTAAAACTGTTGTTGAGCCACAGGGCAGACCCTAATAAGGTGAGTTCATATATCAGTCTCAATCATGTCTTACATTTGATATTGTAATAAGAGGCAAAGTAGTATTATTTTAATGTTTTTACTACGTGAAATAAACATGGCGAAAAGTTAAGCCATGTATAATATTGATTATGAATGTCAAATAGTGTATTGCAGTTGCGACCAATTATTAGTGCAAAGAGAAAAAAACTATTCGTTTTGCTTGTACAGTTCAATATACCAAATATTCCATAAACATCGTTGCGAATGCAATGTTCGATTAATTGCCACATGCGTTGCCAAACATTTTAAAAGCAACATATTGATATTACAAGAATACCGCGGGTCGTATCTCTTTTTCTATTATTGTTTCTAGAGGACCATGTCAATTATACCATACTATCTCTTTTCCTATATTACCATCATTTATAGATGAATATACGGCTAGGTTTAGTTTGACTTATAACCAATTAAACTAAATATGTTTTTAATATATCGCGGGACATAATCAGTCCCCCATCTATCGTCCTAATTACTGTGAGTTAGTTGACTATCACTGCAGACAGCAAAATAACGAAAGGAATCTTCAATGTTAAAATAGAGTTCGCAGGTAACATTGCCTTTGTTTGGTATTGGTAAAGTAATAGTTAACTGACTGCACTGTATATCTGCTCATTTAGGGATTCATTAGCACAATCTGTAAACATAATTTGTATTTAGAAGTTCTTTAAAATTTAAAGTAAATGTACCATTAATGGCAGACCTGAAAAAGATGAGTATACCATACATACCAGTCTCATTCATGTCGCTGAGTAAGAAATGTTTTAATTCTGTAGTAAAAGACAACATAATATTATGTCCGTTAAATACAATTTAAACTATGAACAATACAGAAGGATGTCAAAAGTGTTAAATCTGCTGGCGACGATATATTAGAACAAAGGGATTCGATTTCGATTGTACACTTCCATGCCGTAAGCCAGGTAAAGCATTGCCAGCAATGCAATGTTCGATTTACTGCCATTTCAATGTACATTGCGTGAACCTCAACCTTTGGATGTTAATTTTTCAACATAACCTCATGTTGGTCATCATAAATCCACAAAATTCATCACTATTCAGTTTTTTTCAATCGTGTAGTTACTTTGATTCATTGGCTGGTATTTTTGTTGAATTTCTTTAAAATCATTTTCATTACGTAAAAAGAGTTTAAGGTGACTGTTTAATATGACAATTTCGTCAAGGAATTGATGGCCACAAAACGAATGGGTGCTTTAGGTGTTGCCTAAAGGGTGGGTTAAGCGTATAAGATTCATGGTTGCCAGCGTGATTCATAATATCATATAATAAAGCGTTTCTGTCTGAGTTAGGTTTAGTAAATGTTTCCCAATATCAAAATCGATGAGATCAAATCCGTCATCTTCTTCTCCCTGGACTAATTCATGCTTCGCTGCGCTGATGATTGAATCATCACAAAGTAACTAGATTTCTAACAAAGAATCTCTTCATATGGGTTTATATGTATCGATGATTTCCCCCGGTAAAATACAGAGATATCTTTTATCTCTCTATCAAGCGTTAGCTGAACCATACGAACCCGGTATAACCACTTCCAATATGGGATAAAGAGTTTTATTTATCCGTAGTATTTTAGCTCATTATATAATATTATCTTGACTTTCATTTTGTATTTCGTTTATATCCTGATGTTATTCCTTATTATGTTTTCTATGTTAGTGCTGTCTTTAACAACGTCCTTACTTAATAGTGAGAAGTTTGTGGTTTTCATTAATATCAGTAACTGCACAAGTATGGATTAAATCATCTCTCTACTTTGTTTGTATTTTCCCCTTTTGGATTCTTTAGGACGTTTATAATGGTAAATTAAAATTTCAATTTTAATGTATTTTATACAGGCAAGTAGTTTTTTTTTAAATATTAATGTTTCATATTAATATTTTGTACGTTGTTATATTCCGTGCAATTATCTGAGAGGAGGGTCAAGGGGCAAGTAAGAGGTAATTAGGTCAAGGTCTTATCACGCGTAGTATTATCTACTGACCAGTGCGCGTGTGTCAGCTTCATTACCCACTTTATCACAAGATGGACACAAGTCAAGGTCAGTTTTTCTGATATTTTTCAATATTTTATCAGTATTCAGGTCAACCCCAGCATGCCATGGGGAGTAAGTAATCAAGAACTGTATGTGCAATCATTCTTTTTAAATACTTTGATATTCAACATAGTAAAACTTGTTTTAATACAATGGCACTCTACTTCTGGAAAGGGAATGCAATCTTACAGCTGGAGTTATTGCGAAGGACAATGAAATGTCGTTACCTTCCATACATACAAGAATTGTTACTAGTCATTTGTCTACCCAGAAAAAAAATCTGGGAGGAACAGACCTGCAACAAAGTAGTAATCTACCAAAAAAATTTCAATTCAATTGGGAACTATTAACTTAATACTATATTATATATAGTACATAATATTATCTTACAATATCAAAAAAATATCAAGTAACAACTTTCAGAATTTTCAAGTAAATATTGAGTGTGTGATAAAATAATTGAGTTTTTCTATGGGCATCGCTTTAAGTACAATGCGCTTATCATTAATTCTACCACAAACTGATGGCATCACCATCAAGACAATTCATCAGGGCACCAGAACAGGATTTGCCCTTACTTGATCCTAAGAACAGCTCAAATCATATTATAAATGTATCCTGATCAGACAAAAAAAACCTTTCAAATAAAACGTTTATCGAATGTCATAAAGTTGACTTAAATATATGATTACTAATGGAAGAATTCAGATTCGAGTCGTTCAATATAATGGTACTCATGGGGTTGAAGCTTTATCTATCATGATGTCTTATATTTGGTCATAGCTACTGACACCGGGTGATGTTACAACCTGTTTGAACCTGACGTTTAACCAACCCTAGGTTAATGCTTGCAATATCAAAAGGCATTATGTTTTGTTTGATACAAATATTTAAGTAGTATATTGGAATTAAACGTTTTACCCTGGGAGGGCTTTTAGCATCAGCGTTTCCCGTCTTTGTTTAGTTATTTCGATTTTTATGGAAGTCTTCAATATTTTTTGGCTAAAATTCGCAATTTTACGATGAAATAAAAGTAAACTGAAAAAAATAAATAAATCATAGTTTGCTTCGTAAAACCAATATCCACTTTCATTTCCCTATGCTGCTCTACTAATATAGATTTATTAGAAAGGAAGAACATATCATATATCATTGGAGGTCATTTTGAAAAATGCGTGTATTTCCGGTAAACAGAAAGATCTTGTATGTGCCTTAGGCTAATTTTGTTTGTAATGCCCTCAGGTACTTTCATACCAAAGGAGACATTTGCATCATGACTTGAAGTCAAAAGTCACTTAACCGGCCTGCTATACAAGTTAGGCAAACCTATATTGTTTAGTTATCATCGCATTCGTTTAGTTCAATAGTATTTCCCCCCTTTCTTGATCTGTTTTACCTTTATTTCCCTGTCTGTTATAAAGTGTCCCGATTAGGTCCCGATTAGCGAATCTTTACACACAGTAAATCTAATTGGTGTTTTCCAATATATAACACCTGACATTTTAACGTAGAAGTCGTTTGTAATGGTGTTAGTATGTTCTCGTTCATATCTCGCTTTGCTGCAATTGTCGATAAAACCGTTTAAAAGTAGCGTGTCAGTAAATCAATTACTTCAAACTTACACAAAAATATACTGTTAACCAACTTATTTTCGGGTGTGATTACAAGCCGTCTGTTGTGGAGTAACAATAAATCGTAAACATTATATATCTTTAGTTATGTGTGCTGCAGTTTTCATAGAAATGAGAAAAAAAGCTTTAAATATGACATGTTCAAAACATTCTCTCCAAGTAGTGTTCTGCTATTCAAAATTTGACATTTTCAGAGTGATAATATTAATTATAAAGTGACTAATCAAGATATTTTTTCATCCGAGCACATGAACGAATAACGAACAAATCTTATTAACAGTGTTTTAAATCTATGTTGTTGCAAAGGTTTATAAAGCATTATACAAACAATAATTGTATAATTTTCAGAGCTTAGTTTATCAAAAATTATGGTTTTCAGAATAGTACATGCAATAAAAACCTTGTAAAATGTTTTCGCTCATTTATGACTGTAAGTCGCGATATAAGTTCGCCATGAAAAGGAAATCGGACACAGAAATGAGAAATTGAGTCGCCCTAACAAAAATCATTAGGTATAAAAAGGAAATTAAGTCGTCGCAAAAGTCGTTTGGTATAGAAAATATTATAATGTCGTCCTTAAAAGTTGTATAAAAGAAGATAAGACGTCCTTAACAGTCGTTTGGTATAGAAAAGTAAATTACGTTGTCGTCAAAAGTCGTTTGGTATAAAAAAGTAAACCAAGTCGTCGTCAAATACGTTTGGTATAAAAGAGAAGGAAATGAAGTCTTCTTAAAAAGTCGCTGGATATAGTAGAAGAAGAAATTAATACGTTTTAAAAAGTCGTTAGGTATAAAAAAGGAAATTAAGGCGTCGTCAAAAGTAGTTAGGTATAGAAAAGTAAATAAATTCGTCGTCAAAAGTCGTTAGGTACAGAAAAGGAGATTAGATCGTCGTCAAAAGTAGTTAGGTATAGAAAAGGAAATTAAGTCGTCGTCAAAAGTAGTTAGGTACAGAAAAGGAAATTAAGGTATCGTCAAAAGTCAATTGATATAGAAAAGGCGAAAATAAGTTTGGTTACAGTATTCAGGTGACACCTGGAGAAGGCCATAGACAACGAAAATGTAACTCCATTGATTAGAATAAGTCATAAAAATACACAAAAAAGAGGAAAACTGAGGTGTGGACATATGATCAAAATTTCGAACGATGAAACTTCATTATGTCGAAATTGCGTTTAGGTCATCGGAGTGTAGCTTAAAATATCACTTATGTATAACAGGATATGTCTAAAGAAGTTGCATCATCCCAACAGAAGCAGAAATGCAGCGTCATCCATAAATAACAATTACATTGATTAGGTATAGCTAGTGCCATACTTGTAAAGTGATTTATCTTCAGATGATGTCTGTTTATATGTCTTAATGCTTACATTTTCACTTCGATCCGCCTCAGTGGAACTACATGTAGTTAATTCTGATCGCTGATTTTATCAATGAGGATGCGTGGTCACGCTCTGACCTCTGACCGGCGTGAGAATACATTTTGACATTGTTTACATTGTGACCTAGGTTTACGCCGTTTCAGTTTTGAAGTAGCATTATACGATGATGCCTATACTTATCGTTGTACATTAAGAACAGAAATGCTTAATTACGATATATTAGAAATTGCAAGTATTGCGTAGCTAATTGTAAAAGACAAGGCATAGTAAATAACTTCGATGAAACGTTGTAATAGGCTCAAGCCACGGGAAAATGCTGAGCATACTCAACACAGTGAGGTTCACCACGCATTTAAGCAGGCATAATTGAACTCGAACACTTGCATTGATATGAAGAGTACAATATACATACGGTGACATACACAAGAAGAAACGATATATTCAATGACAACACGCTTAGATTATACACACACTGAATTCATTGACATTAGGCCTAACGTCTATTATCACCGAAACGATTCCGTGGGTGTCAATGCCAATGGCAATGAATTGTCGTTGAAAAACGCAAAAATTTCAAATCGATCTTTCTCCAATCTGCATCGCATGCCATAGACACATAGATTGGGTATCACATAATACATATTTAAATGACAGCTGCAAACAAATACCAGACGGAAATACAATATTTAGTTACATTCGACAATCATTGAAATTTAGTTTTAAACGGTGTGGTGATGCAAAGATACCTACTGTTCGGCATTTCAACAATCGTCTTTTCTTAGATACCGGACCACTGCTAAATAGAGCAACTGCATATCACATTCCCTGCATTGTCAATACTGGGCAGTAAGTTTTGTATTTGAAGCGACATAATGTTTTTATGATGCAATTCAAGACATTAAATAAAAAAATATATATAATTAAAAATCGCCGATTTTAATCTTAACAATGTCCAAAGAATAAAATCATTTTCGGAACTATATTTTGTGTTGCCTTGGCAACGAGAAGAACTGACTGGCGGCTGTTCCGCAGCTGTACAAGCAACAATAAGATTCGACTTTTTTCAACGTAGGGAATTTTTGATTGGTTCACGTTATTATAAGGATTGGCACACTTCATTTGCATAATATTTACATTCTTCATCAGTTATGGTAAGCAACAAAATCGATAATCAATCCTTAATTGTTGGCGTAAGTTGTAATAAAATAATGCCGAACAAGATATTTAGTTTGAGAAACATAAAACGTTCAGTTTAAGTTTCTACATTTGTACATTACGTACACCACTGAAAACTCAGATATGTTTTGTTTCAGGGTGATGCGCTATATGAGGCAGCTTTTCTTGGTCATAGAGAAATTGTGGGACTTTTGTTGAGCCATGGAGCAGACCCTAATTCGGTGAGTATTTTCGCAATCAATGTTTATCTCTTAATCATCAATAAAAGGACGCAGTTATAAAAACAAATAAACAATTTTTGGTATTACATTCTGGATCTAAATAGTTTTTGTATACATGTACATGAAAAATATTCTGGTTTAGTTTATAACGCCATAGACAGTTTATGCAATGCTATTGTTACACAAACCTGTGGCACATATTTAATCACCAGCTGAAAAAAAGACTTTCGATTTTTGATACAACTGCTCTTACATATTGCTATGTGTGTTATTGAGCACTGAGTGTTTAATGTTTTATTGATTTGTTCCCGGTTATAATAAATATGCGTACTATTTCTGTGATGTCAGCCTTTTACAAGACGATACCCATTTTGCCTCCATATAATTATATATAAACTTACATTAAAATTACCATTCGTTGGTGTTTCCGAAAATATAACTGAAAAAACTTGTCATTGATAATACCAATTTGGTCGAATACTTCTACTGAGTAAAGATTTGGATGTCTGTAATAGTTGAGCACTCAATGATTGGATGTCTGTCAATTGTGAAAAAAAAGTAAACCCGTGCTTGCCTCGGATGATATCCAACGCTGTATGTTGATACTTTACTTTCTCCATTAAATTCCCTCCGATGAATGCTGTGGTTTCGTGATATTTCTGTTCTATAAACTCACGGAAATGTTCCAATGTTCCAGATAGTCCATCGAGGTAGTTGGTCAACCATCTAATGGCATGTAAATATATACTACTATGGACTTTGTGGCCTTCATCGTTGATGAGATTTATTTTCTAGTCTATATATTCAACTGCAATTGGGCAGGTGGTAATGAATTGTCTCTGATTACTACATTCTCGACACCTGTTTGATCATTGTATATCTGATCATAGCATTCTAGGTTCTCCACCTGTATTAGTATGGTGTTATCATATCTAAAACCCTACTCGTAAGTCTCGTAAGGTTAATTGCCTAAGTGTTCTATAGCAGGATCCGACAATAATGTACTTTGCCTTCGGTAAATAAAGTCTAATGGAGAGGCATTCATCATATCCTGTAGTATACGTGTTAATGTTACATCATCTCTTATTTATGTACAGACCACACCATCAGAACGATTTCGGTTTCTTATAATATAAAAAAAAAACATCTAAGGGATATGGTGATTGGGACATCCTAACAGATCTTTTTGTTATTTCTTCTTGAGTCGGGTATAGAACTCGATACCAGATAATAAGAATTTCCTGTAACACTACAATATATTGTTACACTATACTGACCGTGTAGGTGTTAACATAACCCTGCCTACATCAAGCCACATTATCCTTGACAGCGACATTGTTTTGTTTATGTTTACCTCTGGAGTGAACATGTAAACACTGTCACTAGACACTTATACATTTATACGTACAGTGCCAACAACCCATGTTATTCACACAATTCAGCATTTTACCCAATGATAATTGTAAAGCCAAAACTGTACCAAAAAAAATCATCCTGGATGAGCCGCCAACTTGTCACAATGTTGACGAATATTCATATTTTCCTGGGATCTTTTCTTGTATAGCAGTGCTTTAACTGTGACAACAAAGGCCTTGGTATACATTTAACAATTTAATAAGCACACAATACATGAAAACATTATAATGTGGTCTATATGTTGGGCACCAACGACTCTTACGATTTTAAAGTTCAATCGTCCACGATTCAATGCGTCCCGCATGGGCGTTCTCACATCTTGAATCCTCTATGTCACTTCACCACCATACCATGATACGAAACGAACCAGTCATTTTTGACATATGTATGTAGATTTCTAGTCCAGATTATCACCTAGCACACCCAACTATAGTATTATTCGCTCCATCACCTTGTGTCCTCTGCTTTGTCTCTGCTTCCCGCATTGCTGGCCACACTGTTTCTGTGTTTCCCTCTCGTTTATTTCCACTAAGTTTAAAGGTTAAAAAAGCAACATTTAATTGATTCATTTCAAGTTGTGGATATTTGAAGACTTCGTAACACCAGAAAATCTTAATACACATTCAAAAGAGGGAATTCAAAATCATGAACAGTCATGTTTCTTGTTACTTAAGACATTGAAAATGATTTGCCAAAACAGATTACATCATGTGTTCATAGCAACCATTAAATATCAATACAGATAAAATAACAATTGGTCCAGGGACGTTGAAAATGAAAGTTAATACAATTAAAAACAATATACTTAAAATACATTTCATTTTTTTTTTGACTCACTGGGTAACAGAAAAGAACAAATATGATCATTTAAAAGACTGGATGGACATAGCAAAAATAAAGATTAAAGAAATAACAATTTATATTGCACACTGCCTGAATAAAACCGACAGGTACATCGATGAAATTAAAAATTGAGTGTATAACAAAGAATAATCCAGATAATGAAAGTAATCAACAAGCTAACTAGCATTCTGAGAGTGCATTATAGTAATAAAGCAACAGGGATGAGATTGAGAGCGAAAGTGCAGCAGTTCGAAGACCATGAAAGATCACCTAAATAATTTCAACCTAGAAAAATAGCGTGTTAAATAGAAGTTCTAGCATAAAATCAAGAACCGCAGAAGGATATTACAAAAATGACATAAATTCTATCCAAAAAGATAAAAATAGCTCAAATAAAATAAATATATAACGTAAAATGTCATTAATATCGAGACAATGGGCCTTATTGAGAAGGCTCACCACCCTATTGTTCTCAGATATATTGGTTGTTCCACTTTACATTTTAAAACTGCATGTTAACCATGTCAGCAGAACAAACCAGACGTTTTAATATATTGTGTAAAAATGCATTTGTGTAAATAAAATAAATAATTTATGCATGCTCCATATAAAACTCGACACAAATGTGTGAATTGAAAATTACCATCTGATAAAGATGATAACATCTTATATAAGATGACGGTTTATTAAAACTAAACCATGTTATATGTGTAAAAATCACATGAAAGTTCTCAATTAATACATACAAAATAATGGAATGGTCATAACGTCATAATAATTAGTACTCCATATTCAATTAACACATACATTGTAACTGGAGACTCTAAAAATGACCATTCCAATAAACATAGCTGTTCTCTTTTCAAATAGAGAACAATAAAGATAAAAAATCAAAATTTACAAATTATTACAAAATATTTTCCCTATTGTGGGGATTCGTCATAGTTACGCCTCAGAATTACGCAAAAGTGTCAGATTCGACAGAAATACGCCAAAATGACGTCACCCAAGATGATGTAAAAGAAAAGCTTGAATTAAAGGGAGGGAAGTAGGGTGGGTTTAAAACTTTCCGAAATTGTAAAAATTAATCGTAAAATGAGGTGAAAATGATGGCGCCTGTGAAAATTTTTTGCAGAAATGAAGCTTAATATAACAACCAATCAGCAATCAGTATTAATATAACAGCCAATGAGAGAGCGCCTTATATTGGGGCTCTACACAGGGTAACTATAAGAGGCACATAAAGGGTGCACATATGTAAATATGGCTTAAAACAGAAAAATACTAACTGACCTAACGGTGTCCTGCATTTTGAAGTATATATATCTTACATGTATACAGGAACTTAAAACCTGGCGGTGTCCCAATTGTTGAATATATATAACAGGAACTTAAAACCTAGCGGTGCCCTGGATATTTAATTAGCTAGCATTGTAAAAATGTCAGAAATATCAGTCATATCATGTTACAGGAACTTAAAACCTAGCGGTGTCCTGATCATGACCATACAAGTGATAAACAGCTGCTATGCTGAATATGAATTGTACATCAAGGCCTATGCGACTTACCACATAAGCAAACACTAACTTATATTTAGGTCTATAGGGCCTATATAGCATGGTTAATAACGGACCGTAAAGTTATTAATCAATTATAAATAAATTGTACGGTTGGTATATAAGATATAATACGTAACAGAGGTATGAATAATTAATCAAAACCCACCTAACGAGCAAAATTGGGAACATGCATGTGTAAAAGTTTCAGTGTTCGTCACCGATATGTAATTTAACCTCGTATAGTGGATTTTTATAGGTTCGTCAACTCTGTGGTTCCGTCTCGATTTCTACTGGCTAGGTCTACAGGTCAACGGACGACAACACAATTCATAAAGTTCAACATTTTATTATAGACAAGACACAATGGCTAAACATGGAGATGAAGTACAGAACATCACAGAATATTTACAAAGAACGCATTTCACCAGCGAGACAACATGGCCAAAACAATACAGGCCTAAAGCAACTAGGCCTAGAGCACACTATATTTTGATATTACCGACTCCAACGACTACCCTTCTCCCGACCCTGGGGTTCACTATATTAACATTTACCACATTTCAAATACTACCTAGCGCTGTCTACATGGAATACAACCACCCAACCCGGAGTAATTTTGAGGTCTACGGCCGAAAAACCCTACATAATATCGGGATAATTACCTTGAAGATCGAGAATGGAGCTGACCAGCTACATGAAAGCTTCCGTCAGAACTCGCTATACTAAGCTAAAACACCTGGCTATATACCCAAATTTAATAATATGCCATGAACAGCACGTGCTCAAGCTATACAGGTGAGCGGACTAGGTATCAAAAATAACAGCCAATCAAAAGGTGGTGTTCAAGCCAATGTTAAAAATCCCATAGAAACTGCCCACAGCCCAATTTTCCTGAAACTTTGCATATTGAAAGTACTACTAGTTGTCCCTTTAAAATGACACTTCTTTTTCCTTTTGTGATTTTAAAAAGGTCCTAAGGGCCTGAATTCTTTGTAGTCATTTTCATTAAAACTACCTGCACAAACATGCCAAAAAAGGTTAGCCTTTGTTAAATATTCTACATTTTTTATTCATAAATTATTTGAGTAGATCGTATACTTTATATCTAAGTCATTTCTTTTAGATTTTTAACGGAAAATGAAGCTTGAAAAAATATTTTGTACGAAAAAGTAACACATTTTGGAAAAAATGAAAACGAAACTTGCTCTTTGTCATCTCATTTCACCCTGTTACTGGTTTTGTCCACAATTTTACCCCCATCTAAAAATACTCCCATGACATTTTCTGTCTATGTGTAAATTAGGTTCAAAATTAATATCCGGGAAAACTGTTTCTGAGTGATTTCAAAATAGTGAGTGCATGTAGCAACGGACGACTTCTTTGTTAGTATACCTAGTTATACATTTCCA
Organism: Argopecten irradians irradians; assembly: GCA_004382745.1. Taxonomy (NCBI): domain Eukaryota; kingdom Metazoa; phylum Mollusca; class Bivalvia; order Pectinida; family Pectinidae; genus Argopecten; species Argopecten irradians. Next base: position 68,605 of record SAYR01043553.1, read on the forward strand.
GTTTATGATTCCAGAGTTCGATATAAGTGAAAATCAGTGTACAGTAATAATTTTTTATGCTAAATATAATGGTAACAACTTTTTAAATATTGGTTGCCATGGTAACAAAACGAAGGCCTCTGATTGGCTGAAATTTAAATGATGTCAGAATTATGTGAAAATTGGTATATAAAGGTTACGAGGTATGCTGAATAACATGGTAACACTTTCAGAAAGATTAATTGCCATGGAAACAAAATAGAGGCCTCTGATTGGTTGAAATTTAGATATTGTCAGATTTAAGTGAAAATTGGTATATATGGGTTATAAAATATGCTGAATAACATGGAATCCTTTTTTAAAAGATTGGTTGCCTTGGAAACAAAACAGAGGTCTCTGATTGGTTGAAATTTAGATATTATTAGATATTAGTGAAAATTGGTACATATGGGTTATGGGGTATGCCGAATGAGATAGGAACAGTTTTAAATACATTGTTGCCATTGTTTCATAATAAAGGTCGTCTGATTGCTCAAAATTAAGATTGTAGCCATTGTGGTGATGGTATTATTTTTAAAATTATACATACTTTATTTGAAAATCAAATGTAACTCTGTTTCCCCCTTTAATCATTTTTAATTTCAAATAATAATCTTTCAAATAATTATTTGATTTCTGATAAGAAAAGAGAAACTATTTGTTTCACCCAAGAGCATACCTAGTTGTTAGGCTTTTTTGTACTGTTAGGGAAGATGCATGAATAGAAATGCAATAATGTTAGAGTAAATATGTTAGTTAACAAAAAAATTTATCACTAACTGTTGTTTTATTATGGTGTCTATGATCAATTTTAAATTTATGGTCAACTAGGGCAAATATTGATTTTTTAGAAAATTCCCCTAGCTACATTTCAGCCTATGAAATGCTATTTTCCGGATTTCAATTTTTTTGAAAAAGTATCTGTTAAAAGATTATACCTATAGCATGTTTTTAAAATGGTTTAAAAGTGTGGACAAAATCGATAACATGCCAAATATTTCAAGCAAACCCAATATCCTCAACTTTTATCCTGACAAAAATTTGAGGTTTTTTTTGCTTCAAAATCAATTTGTCGTAAAAATAATTCGTAAATAGCATTATAAATGGATATGAAATAAAGAAGTATGAAGTATCTTTTATCAACAAAAATAATTAAAAAATAAAAATTATGTTCAAAAGATGAACACAAGGGGTCCCCTTGCCACATACCCAAAGTAATTTTAGAAAACATCATTTCAGGCCCTTTATGCCTTTTTAAAACATATAAAAAAATAAACAGCACATAAAAAGTAGTTATGTACCTAGACCTTTAACACTGCAAAATTTGAAAAAATCGGCTCGTGGGCAGATTTTGCAACCCCACCTTTACATAAGCATGAACCGGAAACGGGATTAATCCCCATAACAAATGGAGTCTCGATCACAACACATGGTTTGTCACGCAGGACATAACAAAAACACCGAGCGTAAGTACGGATAAATCCAATACTTTTACACAAGCATAAGAGCAAGGCGTATGCTACGATAGAACTTCTTAGTCACTTCTTTTTTATGTGGCAAAGGTCATCTAAAAATAGATTCAACGGACTGTCGTGAATCCTCCTATGTCCCCAGAAGAATAACCCCGGATATACATGCACCGAATCTTTAAGTATACAGTTAGTAGCAGCCCCCCTGTTCTCATAAGAATTAGGGGAAATTCCCCTTGGACCAGGTCGTCTAAAAATACACAACACAACCGGAACTCCAAAGTTATTACGTAAACACAGGGAGAAATCAATGATATCCCTCGCTATTGAGTGCGGAGAGCGACTCTCTGTACATAAATCATTACCACCGACTTGAAAAATTACAATATGTGGCTGCCAACGACGAAGTACAGATGCTAATTGCTGAGAAGCTTGTAACTTAGGGACAGTACCCCTTGAATATCCAAACATTTGAATGTCACACTGACAAAAAATCAAAATCCGGAGAAAGGGTTGAGTCATGGTGCATGCTATCACGTAATCGTCTCACAAAACTATGTCCAATAACAAAACAACGGGGTTTGGAATGTGCCATCACTAGCTGGTGAGGAGGAAATACATGTGATTAATTAAATCAAATACTTATGGTATGTTCGTAGGCAGGGCAGCAAGTGGACTGTGTCGTCGACATCGTGGTCAAAATGTAAACACACCAATCAAGTCTTCCACAAATTCCCGAAGTTCTTCAAAATAAGTGCTTCATATCGCTCATCAAAGTTCTTACAATAACCTATGATATAGGTAATCACCTCAGTAAGCAGGAAAGATTGAATATTATTTTAATAACTTTCCGAAATTGTAAACATTAATCGTAAAATGAGGTGAAAATGATGGCGCCTGTGAAATATTTTTTGCAGAAATGAAGCTTAATATAACAACCAATCAGCAATCAGTATTAATATAACAGCCAATGAGAGAGCGCCTTATATTGGGGCTCTACACAGGGTAACTATAAGAGGCACATACAGGGTGCACATATGTATATATGGCTTAAAACAGAAAAATACTAACTTTAATTATCAATAATAATGGCATGTGTCGCTACATAAAATAAGCTATATGCATAGCTTGCATTTAAAGAAAAAAATATGTTAAGGAACCTTCTGTGCGAATGATAAAATGAACAGCACAAGCCATGAACATATTAATAGAAATGAAATTAACAAAATATTACTTTAGCCAACAATTTCAAATATCCGTAAGCTTAAGAAAAAAAAAACAAAGATGAAATTAACAGTATGGCAATATCAAAAACTCAAGTGCAAAAAAGTAAATTATATTCAGTACACTGAATTACTTCATAATGTTTCGCATAGAATAATAATCATCCTTTTATGTGTATGTAAAAATTACAAACTCGTTTGTACGATGTACCTAAAATTTGTAATAGAAAGTAACATCGAATTAAAAACAAAATTAAAGCAAACTTATCAATATAAGTTAAGACAAAAATAAAACATTATACATTACCAAAAACTTAATTGCAATGCATGAAAATACATTATTATTTGTCCAGAATTACCATTTTCAGAGTTAATTTCATTTTCTTTCTTCAATCTTCCGTCTTCTTAGTGGTTGTGTAGTTGTTGTGGTGATTATAGTGTTGTTGACGGTCGTTGTAATGGAATGGATGATGTTTGTTGCTGCTGTATTCTTGTGACTGATGATGTGGCACTGAAGATCATAATAGTGGCGTAGCTACTTAAAGTGGTGTCGTCCGCGAAATCCTGGTTCCCATCGCACGTCACGGCGCCAGTATAATATTTCAAAGTTGAATGCTATTTCTCAATGTTTACTGTGTCTTTATGTGGTATAGGGTAGACTGTAGGTTTCATGGTTGCAAAGATGACTGGACTTCCAATATTATTGTCGACATTTTATTTTCTTAGCTTATATAAATATTTATATATTAATATAACACACAATGTATGCCGTGCCAGACGTTGTGTGCCCAAATGGCCCTGACCCCAAGATAGGGCGGTGCAGACTGCTCCTCTGTCTCTCTCAGCCCTCTTTTATTAGCAGACATAGAGTTGACTGATGTGTACCTGTTTGTCAGAATAGATACGACACGAAAAATAAATGTCGGTACAACATTATATTTAAACGAGGAACCTATCTATATACCAGACTGTTAGTTCGTTAACAACTCACACACATGTACACATTTGCCCTGGAGACGTATTACACGAATGTCTGAGATACCAGACATTCAGTCTGGAAGATTTTAATTTTTCAAAATAATACCAATAATACTACATGTTCTCTGATGATAAGCTAAAGTTTTCGTATGACTGGAATTACCCAATATAGTTTGTTTTATGTATAAATGTGCATGCCATAGTTTGAAGATATATCTTTAGTTTGAATTAACATGAATCGAATTTCATATCACTGTGTCTGATTGTGTAACTAAATCAATTCTATGATTTCATCAAACACGCGATTATACGCGATAATTAATAATCCCAGTAAATAAATAATAATCTTAGGGACAGAACCAAGAAACTATTAAGCAATCTTACAGTAAGGCAATTCGGATTATACTTTATACTTCAATCAAGCAGTTCTAAACATATGATTCAATTCCGAGGAACAAACTAGCGCATGCATGTGTACGTTTAGGGGACGCAAGTAGGGGAAGGACGACACCGCGTCTGATTTTGGTTATGATCTAAGAAGGACAGCCTCTTAGCATACTCTGAACTTCACCATCATTATCTTGAAAATCAGGTTGTGGACCAGTTTATAAACGGTTTTCATAACCGTTCATAGATGAGGAAAAAGGGTTACCGTTCGTCATCCTAGTACGTTAGATAAGACAATCTCATCTGCACTAGAATAGGAGCCACTACATACAGAATACATTGTTAAATGAAATAGAAGAGTGAAATTGGACACTCTTGGATAAAAAAAGCCCAAAATAAAGAATTTTGAGAAAAATGACAGGCATAGCTATCATAGAAAATGGACATTTTTTATGTTGTAAAGAGAAAGGTCAGTATGTCATAGAATATAAAACGTTACAAATTTTACAGACATGATTAGTCAATTGGAAGCTGGGGTCAAGGTCGAGACCAAGTATCTTGTCAGGCTCCATTAGGGTTACAAAATGTACGTCCGGGCATAGGGTGTCTGTATGAAGAGGTGCAAGTACAGCAAATAATTGAGCCCTGGTTTTTGTTCTATCCTTTGGCGAGTTATCAAGTTTGGGCTAGGTATAGAGTCGCTACAGATATTCCATAAATATCTCACCACTGCCGACGGGAACTAACTCGGAATAAAAGTAATACAGCTATAACAACTGGATGACTCGAGTCAAATGCCTTGCCACTTGTTTCCCAGGCCCAATTGGAACACCTGGTCATTTATGTTAATATATATTTCCCATATACTTAAAATACGTAATACAGATTTAACTCAATTTTACCGTTAATCTTATCAATATGTTTTGCGATGTTTAACCGCTTGCTGTCATGGCTAACATTAATGTAAAGTATGCCTATCTCCTTCCATCTAATTATTTTTCTTGAATACCTTATTAAAAATAATCAGGATAAAGATGTTTGGTATTTGTGATGGCCAGTGAATACTCTTCTTTCCATTTAACGTACAGCTAGACTTCTACGTAAAATCCAACACCTTTTGTGGCATTACTAGGATAATAATATACATCATCGGGGATGCTTTTGCAGAAAATAATCTTATTGTGTTTTTCGCTCTTTATAACTAGTCGTGCGTGTTGTGAGAGGAGAAAATCTACTATCATTGATAAAAGGGTGAATTTGTGTTAAACCGATAGTCCTTATATTCTTATTTGCCACCTTTGTTGTCACTAATATAAAACTGTGATAGGCTTCTCCAAATGCTGAGGTCACGTAAATCATCAACCTACTCAGTGTAACCAGTGACTGAACATTTTCTATCGAACAGTAAAAACTTTCTGTCTCCTTTATGTATTGCTATCAACATGTAGCTCTGTATTCTCGGTAATCGTTTAGTAGCTTTTAGAGTTTGTTCCTTTCTAATACTTTGGTTTCAAATCAGCAAGTGCATACGTTATGTATGTAAGTAACATTGCTCCTTGACGTTTATCGGTATATAACAACTAGATGATTCGGGCCCGATGGAGTTTTACTTTAATGTCTTCCTCTCGCTATATAACAACTAGATAATTCGGGTCCGATGAACTTTTACTTGTCTTCCTCTTGCTATATAACAACTAGATGATTCGGGTCCCGTGGACCTTTACTTGTCTTCCTCTTGCTATATAACAACTACAATGTATAACTGTACGATGTAGACTTTATTTAATTCTGCACCGATCAGGTGCTTATCGGCAAGGTCACGTACATCATCAGCATTACTCCCACTGCCATTGTTCTTACCAGTGACTAGAGGTTTTGTTTACCCACCTGTAACACTTTAACCAAATTTGCCCACATTGATAGTTTAGTAGCTTTTAGAGTTTGTTGCATTCTACGATCGTGACTTCAATCATTTTATAAATAACAATCTATATTGCAAAGTGCCTGAATAAGACCGGCCGATATATTGATGAGATTGAGAAAAGAATAGGGTGTATTAACAAAGACTAACCCAGATAATGAGAACAATCAACAGGCTAACTAACATTCTGAGAGAGAATTTAAGTAATAAAGCAATAGGGATGAGAGCGATAGTGCAGGAGCTCGAAGAGCATGGAAGATCAACTAAATAATTTAAACCTAGAAAAACATCGTGCTAAATAAAAGCTCCGACATGAAATTTAAACCGCAGAAGGATATTATAAAAAAATTATAATTTGCTATCCAAAAAGATAAATATATATATACATAAAAAGAAAACACAATTATAAAACTTTTTTTTTCGCCCAAGCGCTTTCACGGATCTTGCAGGTCTTCGGGGGTTTAAATTTTTTTTATTTGTAAAACATGACGTCATGGAAACCATCACATGGACATATTTTTTTTTTAGTTATATATATCTATATATATAACGTAAAATGTCATTAATATCGAGACAACGGGCCTTAATGAGAAGGTTCACCACCCTATTGTTCTCAGACCTACTGGTTGTCCCATTTCACATTTTAAAACTGCATGTTAATCTTGACAGTAGAACAAACCTGATGTTTTAATATGTGTAAAAAATGTATTTGTGTAAATTAAAAGAATAATTTCAAACAAACAGCATGTTAAGGAACTTTCTCTGCGATTGATTAAATGAACGGCACAAGTCATGAACATATTATTAGAAATGAAATTAACAAAATATGATTTTAGCCAAACATTTCAAAAATTCGTAAACTTAGGAAAAATAATAAAGATGAAATTAACAGTATGATAATATCAATAACTCAAGCGTAAAAAGTATATTATATTTAGCACACTGAATTACTACATAGCGTTTCGCATAAAATAATTATCATTGTTTATGTGTATGTAAAAATAACAAACTTATTTGTACAATGTACCTAATATTTGTAATAGAAAGTAACACCGAATTAAAAACTAAATGAAAACAAATACATGAATATAAGTTTAGGAAAAAAAATTATGCATTACCAAAAACTAAATTCCAATACATGAATATACATTAAATAATAGTTCGGTTCATTTTCTTTCTTCTATCTTCCGTCTAATTAGTGGTTGGTTCAGGGAAGTTATTGTGGTGATTATAGTGTTGTTGGCGATCGTTGTAATGGAATGGCTCATGTTTGCTGCTGCTGTATTCTTGTGACTGATGATGTGGCACTGAAGATCATAAGAGTGGCGTAGCTACGTGAAGTGGTCTCGTCCACGAAATCAAGGTTCACATCGCACGTCACGGCGCCAGTATAATATTTTAAAGCTGAATGTTATTTCTCAAAGTTAGTTGACTGTGTCTTTAGGGGCTATAAGGTAGACTGATGACTGGACTTCCAATATTGTAGTCGACATTTTATTTTCTTATATACATGTTTATGTACATTGTATACACCATATATATGTTAATATATCAATATAAAACATTATTTATGTCGTGGCAAAATGGAGCGGTGCAGTTTGCTCCAGCAAAGTTTAATTAATAATCCCAGTAAATACATATTAATCTCAGGGGCAGAGCGCAGAAACGACACCGCGTCTGATTTCGGTTATGATCATAGAAGGACAGCCTTCTTAGCATACTCTGAACTTCACCATTATTATCTTGAAAATTAGGTTGTGGACTAGTTCATAAACGGGTTTCATAACTTTGAGATAGGAAAAAAAAGGTTACCATTCGTCTAGTACGTTAAATAAGACAATTTCATGTACAGTAGAATACGAGCCACTATATACAGAATATGTTCTCACATAAAATTGTAGAGTGGAAAGAGTCCCAAATAAAGAATTTTGAGTAAATGATAGGCATAACTCAGTTAAAAAATGTACGTGTTTATGTTGTAAAGAGAAAGGTCAGTATATCATAGAATATATGTTGCATTTCATTTAGTTGTTCATATTTTTGTAAGTTATATATTGTTGTACATTGTAATACAGATTTCAACATGACGGATATCGATAACGTCGCAATGTTTACGTGTTCTGCGTTTGTCTGCACTAGTTGACAGGAAGGCCTTTATTTGTAAATTGCGGATTTTTGGTACTTTTCTTGCGGTTTAATAGTGGATATATTATATATTAAACATTTTATAATCGAACAATTTGAAATATGCATTGAGCGAAAAACATATATTTTGATGATAGGATTATCACACATGTTTTGTGGTTATGTTTTGTATTAATACCACTATTGATATGATCATTAATTACTGATTAAATAAAAATGATTTTACCCAATTATATTCACATGGAAAACATTAAGTAAGATGATGTTTATTGGTGGGATATATGAATTTTATCTCTCTGTTTTGCTGGTTTCCCGCTGATTGTATTAAATAGGAAGTAGTACGCTGCTCCCGAGTAGTCTGTATAGGAAAATTGAAATCAGCACATGTGAGCGCAACACTTAATTTCACTATTCTTGGCCCCTGTCATGTATTTATATAGTGATGATGATGTCTTCAATGTGGACTATGTATAATTCGGTACCGATGATCTCCCACACTTAATTGGTGGTTGACTTTGTTTGTTTTTCTTAGTTTCACGTTCAGCTCTAAGTTGGCACACAGTGATAGTTTAGTAGCTCTAAGAGTTTGTTGCATTCTACGACAGTGACTTCCATCATTTCTGCTCGGTATTCAAATCCCTGATAAGCAAGCACAGCGTGTATGTATGTTTAACTTTGTTCTTTTACTTGATGATTCCGGCTTGGATAAATTGCCACTTCCAGGCCCTCACCATTTTGATACTTTAGCAATATTTTCATATCATATCATTTGCTTCCACTTTAGTATTGTGTCACGTACGCTGATATATCTAAAATGTCTCGATTTGTTTTAGTGTGACGCATTGGAATATGCAGCAGGTGAAGGGCATACAGACATCGTAAAACTGTTGTTGAGCCACAGGGCAAACCCTAATAAGGTGAGTACATATATCAGTCTCAATCATGTCTTTTAATAAGATACATTTGATTTTGTACTAAGGGGCAAAGTATGTATATTATTTTAATGTTTACTACGTGAAATAAACATGGCGAAAAGTTAAGCCTTGTACAATATTGATTATGAATGTCGAAAGGTGTATTGTAGTTGCGACCAGTTATTAGTGCAAAGAAAAAATCTGTTTGTTTTGCTTGTACGGTTCAATTTAGCAACTATTCCATAAACATCGTTGCCTATGCGATTAATTGCCACTTGCGTTGCCAAACATTTTAAAAACAACATATTGATATTACAAGAATACTGCGGATCGTATCTCGTTTTCTATTGTTGTTTCTAGAGGACCATGTCAATTGGACCATACTATCTCTTTTCCTATATTACTATCATTTGTAGATGAATATACGGCTAGGTTTAGTTTGACTTATAACCAATTAAACTAAAGATGTTTTTAATATATCGCGGGACATAATCAGTCCCCCACATATCGTCCTAATTACTGTGAGTTAGTTGACTATCACTGCAGACAGCAAAATAACGAAAGGAATCTTCAATCTTAAAATAGAGTTCGCAGGTAACATTGCCTTTGTTTGGTATTGGTAAAGTAATAGTTAACTGACTGCACTGTATATCTGCTCATTTAGGGACTCATTAGCACAATCTGTAAACATAATTTGTATTTAGAAGTTCTTTAAAATTTAAAGTATATCAACTTATATGTACCATTAATGGTAGACCTTAAAAAGGTGAGTATACCATACATACCAGTCTCATTCATGTCGCTGAGTAAGAAATGTTTTGATTCTGTAGTATAAGACAACATAATATTATGTCCCTTAAATACAATTTAAACTATGAACAATACAGAAGGATGTCAAAAGTGTTAAATCTGCTGGCGACGATATATTAGAACAAAGGGATTCGATTTCGATTGTACACTTCCATGCCGTAAGCCAGGTAAAGCATTGCCACCAATGCAATGTTCGATTTACTGCCATTTCAATGTACATTGCGTGAAACTCAACCTTTGGATGTTAATTTTTCTACATAACCTCATGTTGGTCATCATAAATCCACAAAATTCATCACTATTCAGTTTTTTTTCCAATCGTTTATTTAGTTTGATTCATTGGCTGGTATTTGTTGAATTTCTTTAAAATCATTTTCATTACGTAAAAAGAGTTTAAGGTGACTGTTTAATATGACAATTTCGTCAAGGAATTGATGGCCAAAAAACGAATGGGTGCTTTAGGTGTTGCCTAAAGGGTGGGTTAAGCGTATAAGATTCATGGTTGCCAGCGTGATTCATAATGTCATATAATAAAGCGTTTTTGTCTGAGTTAGGTTTAGTAAATGTTTCCCAATATCAAAATCGACGAGATCAAATCCGTCATCTTCTTCTACCTGGACTAATTCATGCTTCGCTGCGCTGATGATTGAATCATCACAAAGTAACTAAATTTCTAACAAAGAATCTCTTCATATGGGTTTATATGTATCGATGATTTCCCCCGGTAAAATACAGAGATATCTTTTATCTCTCTATCAAGCGTTAGCTGAACCATACGAACCCGGTATAACCACTTCCAATATGGGATAAAGAGTTTTATTTATTCGTAGTATTATATCTGTCTGCTCGAGCTCCGTCTTCTGAGATTTTAGCTCATTATATAATATTATCTTGACTTTCATTTTGTATTTCGTTTATATCCTGATGTTATTCCTTATTATGTTTTCTATGTTAGTGCTGTCTTTAATAACGTCCTTACTTAATACTGCACAAGTATGGATTAAAGCATCTCCCTACTCTGTTTGTATTTTCCCCTTTTGGATTCTTTAGGACGTTTATAATGGCAAATTAAAATTTCAATTTTAATGTATTTTATACAGGCAGGTAGTTTTTTTTTAATATTAATGTTTCATATTAATATTTTGTACGTTGTTATATTCCGTGCTATTATCTGAGAGGAGGGTCAAGGGGCAAGTAAGAGGTAATTAGGTCAAGATCTTATCACGCGTAGTATTATCTACTGACCAGTGCGCGTGTGTCAGCTTCATTACCCACTTTATCACAAGATGAACACAAATCAAGGTCAGTTTTTCTGATATTTTTTCAATATTTTATCAGCATTCAGGTCAACCCCAGCATGCTATGGGGAGTAAGTAATCAAGAACTGATGTCCAATCATTCTTTTTGAATTCTTTGATATTCAACATAGTAAAACTTGTTTTAATGCAATGACACTCTACTTCTGGAAAGGGAATGCAATCTTACAGCTGGAGTTATTGCGAAGGACAATGAAATGTCGTTACCTTTCATACATACAAGAATTGTTACTAGTCATTTGTCTACCCAGAAAAAAATTCTGGGAGGAACAGATCTAGAACAAAGTAGTAATCTACCAAAAAAATTTCAACTCAATTGGGAACTATTAACTTATTACTCTATTATATAGAGTACATAATATTATCTTACAATATTAAAAAAATATCAAGTAACAACTTTCAGAATTTTCAAGTAAATATTGAGTGTGTGATAAAGTAATTGAGTTTGTGTATGGGCATCGCTTTAAGTACAATGGGCTTATTATTAATTCTACCACAAACTAATGGCATCACCATCTAGACAATTCATCAGGGCACCAGAACAGGATTTGCCCTTACTTGATCCTAAGAACAGCTCAAATCATATTATGGATGTATCCTGATCAGACAAAAAACACCTTTCAAATAAAACGTTTATCGAATGTCATAAAGTTGACTTAAATATATGATTACTAATGGAAGAATTCAGATTCGAGTCGTTCAATATAATGGTACTCATGGGGTTGAAGCTTTATCTATCATGATGTCTTATATTTGGTCATAGCTACTGACACCGGGTAATGTTACAACCTGTTTGAACCTGACGTTTAACCAACCCTAGGTAAATGCTTGCAATATCAAAAGACATTATGTTTTGTTTGATACAAATATTTAAGTAGTATATTGGAATTAAACGTTTTTCCCTGGGAGGGCTTTTACCATCAGCGTTTCCCGTCCTTGTTCAGTTATTTCGACTTTTATGGAAGTCTTCAATATTGTTTGGCTACAATTCGCAATTTTACGATGAAATAAAAGTAAACTGAAAAAAAATAAATAAATCATAGTTTGCTTCGTAAAACCAATATCCACTTTCATTTCCCTATGCGGCACTACTAATATAGATTTATTAGAAAGGGAGAACATATCATATATCATTGGAGGTCATTTTGAAAAATGCGTGTATTTCCGGTAAACAGAAAGATCTTGCATGTGTCTTAGGCTAATTTTGTTTGTAATGCCCTCAGGTACTTTCATACCAAAGGAGACATTTGCATCATGACTTGAAGTCAAAAGTCACTTAACCGTCCTGTTATACAAGTTAGACAAACCTATATTGTCTAGTTATCATCGCATTCGTTTCGTTCAATAGTATTTCCCCCCTTTCTTGATCTGTTTTACCTTTATTTCCCTGTCTGTTATAAAGTGTCCCGATTAGGTCCCGATTAGGGAATCTTTACACACAGTAAAATTTCCAATATATAACACCTGACATTTTAACGTAGAAGTCGTTTGTAAATGTGTTAGTATGTTCTCGTTCATATCTCGCTTTGCTGCAATTGTCGATAAAACCGTTTAAAAGTAGCGTTTCAGTAAATCAATTACTTCAAATTTACACAAAAATATACTGTTAACCAACTTATTTTCGGATGTGATTACAAGTCGTCTTTTGTAGAGTAACAATAAATCGTAAACATTATATATCTTAAGTTATGTGTACTGCAATTTTCATAGAAATGAGAAAGAAAAGCTTTAAATATGACATGTTCAAAACATTCTCTTCAAAATTTGACATTTTCAGAGTGATAATATTAATTATAAAGTGACTAATCCCGATATTTTTTCATCCGAGCACATGAACGAATAACGAACAAATTTTATTAACAGTGTTTTAATTCTATGTTGTTGCAAAGGTTTATAAATTATACAAACAATGATTGTATACTTTTCAGAGCTTAGTTCATCAAAAATTATGGTTTTCAGAATAGTACATGCAATAAAAACCTTGTAAGATGTTTTCGCCCATTTACCACTGTAAGTTGCGATATAAGTTCGCCATGAAATGGAAATCGGATAAAGAAATGAGAAATCAAATCGCCCTAAAAAAGTCGTTCGGAATAAAAAGGAAATTAAGTCGTCGCAAAAGCCGTTTGGAATAAAACATATGATAGAGTTGTCCTTAAAGTTGTATAAAAGAAGATAAGACGTCCTTAACAGTCGTTTGGTATAGAAAAGTAAATTAAGTTGTCGTAAAAAGTCGTTCGGTATAAAAAGTAAACCAAGTCGTCGTCAAATACGTTTGGTATAAAAGAAAAGGAAATTAAGTCTTCTTTAAAGTCTGTGGATATAGAAGAAGAAGAAATTAATACGTTTTAAAAGTCGTTAGGTATAGAAAAGGAAATTAAGTCGTCGTCAAAAGTCGTTAGGTATAGAAAAGGAAATTAAGTCGTCGTCAAAAGTCGGTAGGTATAGAAAAGGAAATTAAGTAGTCGTCAAAAGTAGTTAGGTACAGTAAAGGCGAAAATAAGTTGGGTTACAATATTCAGGTGACACCTGAAGAAGGCCATAGACAACGAAAATGTAACTCCATTGATTAGAATAAGTCTTAAAAAATACAAAAAAAAAGAGGAAAAATGAGGTGTAGACATATGATCAAAATTTCGAACAATGAAACTTCATTTTGTCGATATTGCGTTCAGGTCATCGGAGTGTAGATTAAAATATCACTTATGTATATCAGGATATGTCTAAAGAAGTTGCATCATCCTAACAGAAGTAGAAATGCAGCGTCATCCATAAATAACAATTACATTGATTATGTATAGCTAGTGCCATACTTGTAAAGTGTTTTATCTTCAGATGATGAGTGTTTATGTGTCTTAATATTTACATTTTCACTTCGATCCGCCTCAGTGAAACTACATGTAGTGTTATGTATGACACTAAATACATGTAGTTATGAGATAAGGGAGATAACTCCTATAGCTTTTTTTATCAATACATCCTATGAAGGTCATATCATTGATTTAGGTTATAGAACTTTCTAGAATATAATCATGTATAAACAAATATGTTTGTAAACATGTTGATTTTAAGTAGAGATCTAGAATGATCTATTTCCAGAAAGTTATGTGTGTTTACTTGTTTACTGTTTTTAGTTAGATATTTCTAGAAGTAGAAGGTTCTCCAATATTCTTGAATTACGGTTTAGCTATATATACTCCAGCTGTCCAAGGCTAATCAGAACTGTAATGAGACCTGTAATAAGACATATCAAGAATTGTACAGCGCCATATAAGATTCTATTGGGAGAGCTATTGTAACTTTATCTGTGGATTATTACAACACTTTGCGTGGATTTATTCATATTGCCTGGAACTTTACAAATCATCGGTGGACATTCAATTTCCTTGTGGATTTGTGATTATTGTTAATTTGAAACCTGGAAGGATCAAGGATTATACCAGGACATTCGCATACAGATAAGTAACACTTTAAATCATCGTACTACTCTTGTACCACCACCAATTACTTTAGACATTGTAAACCATCTCTGTATAATATTGTATATATAATTAAATTGTGTTTTGAATTTAGCTGCTGGTTTCTCATTTCTGTTATTCGTTCATGTAACAGTAGTTAACTCCGATCTATTATTTTCTCAATGAAGGTGCGTGGTCACTCTCTGACCTCTAACCGGCGTGAGAATACATTTTGACATTATTTACATTGTGACCTAGGTTTACGCCGCTTCAGTTTTGAATGAGCAATCTACGATGAGGCCTATAATTATCGTTGTACATTAAGAACAGAAATGCTTAATTACGATATATTTGCAAGTACTGCGTAGCTAATTGTAAAAGACAAGTCATAGTAAATTACTTCGATGAAACGCTGACATAGGCTCAAGCCCCCGTGAAAATGCTGAACATACTCAACGCAGTGAGGTCCACCACGCATATAAGCAGGCATAATTGAACTCAAATACGTGCATGGATATGAAGAGTAAAATATACACACGGTGACATACACAAGAAGAAACGATATATTCAATGACAAATATATTATAAACACATTGACGTTAGGCCAAACGTCCATTATCACCGAAACGATTCCGTGGGTGTCAAAGCCCATGGCAATGGATTGTCGTTGAAAAACGCAAACATTTCAAATTGATCTGTCTCCATTCTGCATCGCATGCCATAGACACAGATATTGAGTATCACATAATACATATTTAAATACCAGCTGCAAACAAATACCAGACGGAATACAATATTTAGTTACATTCGACAATCATTGAAATTTAGTTTTAAACAGTTTGATGATGCAAAGATACCTACTGTTCGGCATTTTCAACAATCGTCTTTTCTTAGAAACCGGACCACTGCTAAATCGAGCAACTATATCTCACATTCCCTGCACTGCAAGTACTGTTTGTATTGGAAGCGACATAAGAATGTTTTTATGATGCAATTCAAGAAATTAAATAAAACAAAAATATAATAAAAATCGCCGATTTTAATCTTAACAATGTCCAAAGAATAAAATCTTTTTCGGATTATAGTTTGTGTTGCCTTGGCAACGAGAAGAACTGACTGGTGGCTGTTCCGCAGCTTTACAAACAACTAGTATTAATACTGTTTCAAATTTGTATAATAATGTTAACCCGATTACATAAGATTCGACTTTTTTTCAATGTAGGGAATTTTAGATTGGTTAACGTTAATATAAGGATTGGCACACTTCATTTCCATGAGATTAACATTATTCATCACTTATGGTAAGCAACAAAATTGATAATCAATCTTAATTGTTGGCTTAAATTGTAATAAAATAATGTCCAAATATATATTTACTTTGAGAAACACCAACCGTTCAGTTTTAGCTTCTACATTTGTATACCATTGTAAACTCAGATATGTTTTGTTTCAGGGTAGTACAATGCAATGGGCAGCTTTGAATGGTCATAGAGAAATTGTGGAACTTTTGTTGAGCCATGGAGCAGACCCTAATTCGGTTAGTATTTTCGCAATTAAATTATCTCTTAATCTTGAATAAAATGACGCAGTTATAAAAGCAAATAAACAAGTTTTGGTATTACGTTCTGGATCTAAATAGTTT
This sequence comes from Argopecten irradians irradians, assembly GCA_004382745.1. Taxonomy (NCBI): domain Eukaryota; kingdom Metazoa; phylum Mollusca; class Bivalvia; order Pectinida; family Pectinidae; genus Argopecten; species Argopecten irradians. The sequence goes on from SAYR01043553.1 coordinate 84,886, forward strand.
TTGTATACATATACATGAAAAATATGCTGGTTTAGTTTATAACACCATAGACAGTTTATGCGATTTTTGATACAACTGCTCGTACACATTGCTATGTGTGTTATTGAGAACTGAGTGTTTAATGTTTTATTGATTTGTTCCCGTTAGTAATAGATATGCGTACTATTTCTGTGATCTCAGCTCTTTACAAGTCGATACCCATTTTGCCTCCATCTAATTATATATAAACTTGCATTACAGTTATCGTTCGTTGGTGTTTCCGAAACTATAACTGATAGACTTGTATTTGATAGTAATAATTTGGTTGAATACTTTTACTTAGTAAAGATTTGAATGGTTGTAATAGTTGAACACTCAATAATTGGATGTCTTTGTCAACTGTGAGAGGAAAGTAAACCCGTGTTTGTCTCGGATGATATTCAACGCTGTATGTTGATACTTTACTTTCTCCATTAAATTCCGATGAATGGTGGGGATTTCGTGATATTTCTGTTCTATAAACTCACTGAATTGCTCCAATGTTCCAGATAGTCCATCGAGGTAGTTGGTCAATCATCTAATGGCATGTAAATATATACTATTATGGACTCTGTGGCCTTCATCATTGATGAGATTTATTTTCTAGTCTACATATTATTCAACTGCAACTGGGCAGGTGGTAATGAATTGTCTCCGATTACTACATTCTCGACACCTGTTAGATTTGTCTTCGGTAAATAAAGTCTAATGGAGAGACATTCATCATCTCCTGTAATATATGTGTTAATGTTAGATCATCGCTCATCTATGTACAGACCACACCGCCAAAACAATTCCGGTTTCTTATAAATTCAAAATAGCCATCTAAGAGATATGGTGATGGGGGCATCCTAACAAATGTTTTTGTTCTTTCTTCTTGAGTCGGGTATAAAACTCGATACCAGATAATGAGATTTTCTTAACACTACAATATTTAGTCACACTATTCTGACCGTGTAGGTGTTAACATAACCCTACCTACATCAAGTTACAGTATCTCTGACAGCACCATTGCTTTGTTTATGTTTACCTCTATAGTGAACATGTACATGTAAATACTGTCACTAAACCCAGTACGTATTGTACATTTATACGTACAGTGCCAAGAACCCATGTTATTCACACAACTCAGCATTTTACCCAATGACAATTGTAAAGCCAAAACTTTACCAAAACAATTTCATCCCGGACGAGCACCAAACTTGACGCAATGTGGACGAATTTTATTTACATTTTCCTGGAATCTTTTCTTGGGTAACAGTGATTTAACTGTGAAAATAAAGGCCTTGGTATACATTTAACAATTAAGAAAAAAAACCTATTTGTTTTGCTTGTATGCGAGTTCAAATTTAGCACCACCAACTATTCCATAAACATCGTTTGCGATAACGCAATTTGTTCAGATTAATTGCCATTTGCGTTGCCAAACATTTTTTAAAAAACAACATATTGATATACAAGAATAACCGCGGATCGTATCTCTTTTTCTATTATTGTTTCTAGAGGACCATGTGAATTTTAACATAACTCTTCTTCTTTTCTATACTACGGGTATCATTGTAGATGAAATATAACGAGCTAGTTTAGTTTGACTTATAACCAATTAAACGTATAATAATTGTTTTTTATTTGCGGACATTAATCATTGGGCTGGTGACACTCGTGGCCGCACGCATATCCGTCCTAACATTGAACTGTAGTGTTGTTATAGTTAGTTACTAATCACATAAAAGCAGACAGCAAATAATCACCGATGAAGATGATAATCTTCAATTGTTAAAATATTGAGTTCGTCAGGTAAACATTGCCTTTGTTTGGATATTGGTAAAGAATGTTAGTTTATATCTGACTGCAGACTTGTATAGTCTGCTCATTTGGGATCATCTAAATAAGTTAGCAATCTGTAAACATAATATGTAATTTAGAAGTTCGTTTAAAAATTTAAAGTGTAAATTTAATTATATATGTACTGTTTAATGGTAGACCTGAAAAGATAAGATTACTACCCATACATACCGTCTCATTCATGTCGCTGAGTTAAGAAATGTTTTTAATTCTGTAGTAAAATACAACATAATATTATGTAAATAATCAATTTAAACTAATGAACAATACGAAGGAATGTCAAATAGTGTTTAAATCTGCCTGGCGAACTTATATACTTAGAACGAAGGGATTTCGATTTCGTTTGTACACATTCCATGCCAGTAAGCCAGGTAAAGGCATATTTGCCAGCAAATGCAAATGTTCGGATTTACCTGCCGATGTTTTCATGTACATTGCGTGAACTTCAACCTTGTGGATGTTAATTTTTCAACATAACCCTCATGATTTGGTCATTCATCAATCCACAAAATCATCTACTATTCAGTTTTTTTCCAATCGTTTAGTATACTTTGATTCATTGGCTGGTATTTTTGTTGAATTTCTTTAAAATCATTTTCATTACGTAAAAAGAGTTTAAGGTGACCTGTTTAATATGACAATTTCGTGCAAGGAATTGATTGCCATCTTTGTACTACATCTGCCACACAAGATAAGATGGGTGCTTTAGGCTGTTGCCTGAAAGGGTTGGTTAAGCGTATAAAGACTTAGGATTGCCAGCGTGATTCATAAATATCCATATAATAAAGCGTTTCTGTCTAAGTTAGGTTTATGTAATTGTTTCCGCAATATCAAAATCTGAGATCAAATCCGTCATCACAAAGTAACTAGATTTCTAACAAAGAAATCTATTCAGTGGGTTTTATATTGTATCGAATTTTCCCTGGTAAAATACAGCGAAATATCTTTTAATTATTTCTCTCTTATCTCAAGCGTATAGCTAACATACGAACCCGGTATAAACACTTATCCACAATATGGGATAAAAAGAAGTTTTATTTATCGTAGTATTTTAGCTCAATTAAAATACATATTATTCTTGACTTTCATTTTGTATTTCGTTTAGCATCTGGATGTTACACTCCTTATTATGTTTTTCTATGTTAGTGCTGTTTTAACAACGTCTTACTTTTAATAGTGAGAAGTTTTTGGTGTTTTTCATTTAACTATCAGTAAGCTGACAGCAGAATGTATGGATTAAATCAATCTCTTACTATACTTTTGTTCTGTATTTTTAACGCCTTTTTGGATTCTTTAGGACGTTTATAATGGTTAACTTAAAATTTCTCAATTTTAATGTATATTTTTATACAGGCAAGTAGTTTTTTTTTTAACTATTAATGTTTCAATATATAATATTTTTGTACGTTGTTATTTTCCGTGATTATTATCTGAGAGGAGGGTCCAAGGGGCAAGTAAGAGGTAATTAGGCCAAGTTCTTATCACGCGTTAGTATTATCTACTGACCAGTGCGCGTGTGTCAGCTTCATTACCCACTTTATCACAAGATGGACACAAATCAAGGTCAGTTTTTTCTGATATTTTTCAATATTTAATTATCAGTATTCAGGTCAACCCAGCATGCTATGGGGAGTAATTAATCAAGAACTGTATGTCCAATCATTCTTTTTTAAAATTCTTTGATATTCAACATAGTAAAACTTGTTTTAATGCAATGGCACTTTACTTATCTGGAAAGCGGAAGTGCAATCTTACAGCTGGAGTTATTGCACGGACAATGAAATTGTCGTTACCTTTCATACATAGAAGAATTGTTAACTAAGTCATTTGTCTACCAGGAAAAAATTCTGGGAGGAACAGACCTACAACAAAGTAAATACTACCAAAAATTTCAATTCAAATCGGGAACTGTGTGATAAAGTAATTGAGTTTGTGTATGGGCATCGCTTTAAGTACAGTGCGCTTATCATCAATTCTACCACAAACTGATGGCATCACCATCAAGACAATTCATCAGGGCACCAGAACAGGATTTGCCCTTACTTGATCCTAAGAACAGCTCAAATCATATTATGGATGTATCCTGATCAGACAAAAAAAACCTTCCAAATAAAACGTTTATCGAATGTCATAATCACCGTGTCCAACCGTACTTTGGAGATTGCGGTTGAAGTAACGCAGAGTTTGCGGTTATGAGCCGGAAAACGGAGGTAAGTCGGAAGGGAAATGTCATATTTCTCATCAGGAAGCTTTTTTCAGAAATCTGAAGTGTGCACGGAGAAACAGAGAAATGATATAATACAAAATCGGGAAGCGGTAACGTTGTTTCTGTATGGCCCCAGTATTTCAAAACACCTACGTACAGTGCATAATTTTTTGCCACTTTTCGCCAATTGTCAAGTTCAATGATCTCATGCTGCTTTACAAATCGAGTCTAGACCAATAATCAACTGATTAATATTATATTTCGAACCCTTGTAAACAGCCTCTCAAAAGATTTTCTAAATCTAATACTCGATGATTGAGAGAGTACGATTTTGAAAATGTGTCGGTAAAAGTAACGTCATTATTGCGGTTGACATAAAGTAGTTTTTCGTGTGTTGCGGAAAATGTAAAGTAAAAAAAGTAACGTCATTGATGTTGCGGTTGGGATAAAGCATCTTTACTCTTGCTTGCTGATTTAAAGAACAAATGAAAAAAAGAAGTGCTCTTCATTTTCACACCACCAAATATTTTTTACTATAGTCTATTGATTTCATAGGGATTTTTTTCATTTCGCCCAGTTGCTTATTTCTTAGTCATGTTCACATAATCTAAATTTAGGCATATAAAACGCGTAGATTTTTAAAGCGTAATAGGGACGTCGTCCGTGGGACAAAATTTAACTAGTGGGAACGAAGTGAAAACATTTTTTGTTCTTGTCTGAATTACCTTGATTCTGATTACGACAAACAGAATTCTTAAAAAACGATGTATCGAGCATTAAAATCGGTTGATTAATTTTTCGAAATATTGCCGAAAACGAGATGTTTGAGTTAAATGGGACAAACAGTAAAAAACTTGACACATGTTCATAGGTTTAATAGATCATATTCTGTTTCCCATTTTATAAACTCTCCTGTTTCTCTAATTAGGTAGTTTGAGATTTGAGAAGGATTTTTTGTTGTTCTATGCTGATTGAAAAGAAGCATGGTTGAGAGTTCAATGAAAGTGACCATTCAACAACTCAAAAATAAATCAGGTTGTTGGAAGGGAAAAAGTACATGAATAGGAATCAATATTAATTGAGAGTTTCACTTCCATTATTAATACCCAAACGACCAATAAGAAGATTTATCATTAAGACCAGAGTCGGAATCAAGAATCAGAAAGCGAATTGAATGTCAGTACTATAGGCATATAGTGATCAATGAAGTAGAACTAAATACAATACAATGGATTTCGTAATTCTGATTCGGATTCGAAGTCTTAATGAGAATCTCTATAAGAATCATTCAATTATCAAAGGTCAATTCAATCTTTATTTAGTTTTTTATTTACTTTTATTTATTTACTAGTGTTATCAATCGCCTGTAGGCAGTAGGCGTCTCTGTATGCGGCTACTAGGGACTACTCTTATTACGAAGACTACAGAGTAAACAATACACATCATGTATTTTTATAACGGGTACGGGTGTGTTTCGTGGGGTGAAAAATGCTTCATGATCTTCATGATAATTTTTATAATAATTTTCCTGTTTGTTGCTACACAGTTTTTAAAATAACAAATGAAGAGTTTAAAGCTGACATATCATTCTTACATATACATACCATTGCTAAAATTTAAAACTGATCAATACGGGAACGGAAACTTAAATTGATTGTCTTAGTGATAATAACATTAAAACGCAAACATCTCCGAAACACTCTGAGGTCATGGGAAAATGGCCAAATATCATCTCGCTCATTATAGCTTATTGAATGACCAAAAACCGCACCCCACTATTTTTAAACTTTATGCAACCGCAACCTCATCCTTCAAAATTCAATTCAGTATTTCATGGAAATTTCTTGAACAAACAAAATGTCATTCAGTCGGGGGTGTTTTTAGAACATCAAAACACAAATGGAAAGTGTTTATATAAAAATAATATGGCTTACAACATTATGAACTTTTAGATTTGTTTACAAAAAATCCTATTTCGATTTTTGTCGTGGAAGGTTTTGAACTCCACAAAGACAAATCGACAATATGCGAAACATGCCTCGAATTCTTCAATGTGGTGCTACACAATCCGTGAGCGACTCAGTTTTCTTGATATATTCTCTAGAATTTTTCGTTATTTGACAATTTCGTGACCTACCTCTCTCAGATTGTCCATCACCTTCGCGGCTCATAACGGCAAACTCTGCGTTACTTCAACCGCAATCTCCAAAGTACGGTTGGACACGGTGATAATGTTGACTAAATATATGATTACTAATGGAAGAATTCAAATTCGAGTCGTTCAATATAATGGTACTCATGGGGTTGAATCTTTATCTAGCATGATGTCTTATATTTGGTCATAGCTACTGACACCGGGTGATGTTACAACCTGTTTGAACCTGACGTTTAACCAACCCTAGGTTAATGCTTGCAATATCAAAAGGCATTATGTTTTGTTTGATACAAATTTTTAAGCAGTATATTTCTCTTCTTTTAACTATTCTTTCTTCAGATCCATGGAAAATTTCAAACAATCACTTTTAATAAAATCCACATATGATTATATTCCTCTTTGGACACTGAAAAGTATAATTAACAACAAATCAGCATACAAAATATACAAAATACAATTCTTTTTGGTATAGAGCCTAGTACATAACGATTGTAAGGTACCAGGTACATGTACATGACATTGGTGCATGCTACTTAATATACATGTATATACACAGGTATAAACAGAAGTACACAAAAACGTACTAAATTAATATTTGACATATACATCTCATTGATTATTTAGAAAAATAATTATATTATTTATCTAATTCTCTACGTAGTTTGCATTAATTATTGTTATCTAAGATATGACGTATAATGTGCAACTATCATTGCTTTATCAATGACATAATCAGATGAAAATTGTTTTACAGCTCTGAAATAACTTGAATTCATACGTATACTGTATACAAAGAGACCTGGAAGTCTGTTGCATCCGTTATATGTTATGATCCTATTATAGTGTCGGTAAAAGATTATATTTTAGGCCGATTTTTGTTAGGCTTGAGACCGACACTGGAACTGAAATGAGTCGTCGTTTACACATTAGGCCTTCATTGTAAAAGTTTACACGGCAATGCAAACGTACTTCCCAGGTCCCTGTGATAGTATGGATTCAGCAACAGCAATTAAAAATGTAAAAAAAATTGTGTACTTACCAAAAATAGCAGTATTGTAAAGAGACTAAACACGTGTGACCATCCAAACACTGATAAATATTTCCACTGTATTATCGGCCACGTGTGGGAGATGATTACGCCCACGTGAAAATATGAACTTCGGTTATGTCTATTATCTCCCTTACATTTAAGGTTACATAATACCATTTATGAACGTTAAGGTATGTGTGTGATTGAAAGTGCGAACGACGAATAAGTCTCCTCCCTGTGAGAGGACAGATGATGT